>JAPWTK010000014.1:0-595000 GCA_029963805.1 Aromia moschata | reverse complement strand
TAATAAATTTTCTGTAAAGAACTAAATTCTGTAGCTAAAATTCTGAATAGTTCATTAATACTCGCAACATGGCTATTTTTAAAATTTAAATTAATCATATCAATGCAATCAGGTGCAATCAGCAACGTATTTTGGTTGAAAAACGTTACATTTGTCAAGATATTTATTTGCTGATTATATAATAAAATAACACAATGTAGTCATAAAATCTTTACCTAACTACTATTTGCTCTGCAATCTGGTTAAAAACTTTTGCAGAAGGTGAATCGGGAAGTTCTTTAATGCAAGCTTTGCCTAAAAGTTGTCCAACACGCGGATCGATCGGTAATGAGCCCAGTAATGTGACCTTGGCCAGTTGCGCCAAAGATTCACCACCACCTTTGCTGAATATGTTTGTGCACTCAGAACAATGTGGACACACAAACCTAAAATGAAATGGTAAATTATTTCATGTACCTCTGAAATTGTGAAATCATTTCTAAACAGGTGTCAGTTGTATACCAACCCGCTCATATTTTCTATAAGTCCTAAGATAGGAATGCCCGTCTTTCTACAGAAAGTTATTTCCTTCCTAACGTCCTCTATAGAAACCTGTTGGGGTGTCGTCACTATAACAGCTCCATCGCATTTGAGTTGTTTTAAATTTTCCATTACAGTGATGTGCTCGTCTGAAGTGCCTGAAAATTTAATTCTTTGACTAAAATTTAGTTCTTGTGAGTCTAATATGAAACTTACCTGGTGGAGTATCGATTATTAAATAATCCAAATCACCCCAGCACACATCAGAGAGGAACTGTTTAACCATAGCGGTTTTCTTAGGGCCCCTCCATACCACTGCGCTATTCCTGTCGTCCAATAGGAAACCGATGGACATGACAGCCAAGTTTTGCTTTTCATCTGTGTAAACTGGTACCCACCTTAACAAAAGAAATATGCTACAAAATAAGACGAAAATTTAAACTTATTCTATACCCTTCATCCGCTTGATGTACATTCCTCCCTTCAAGTTGTAGTAAATAAGGGATACTTGGGCCACATAAATCTACATCTAGCAAACCGACCTGTAAAAAATGCAAATTAAAATATCTTCATGTAGCACAATGCATTGCAGTAAATACCTTGTAACCTTTTTCTTTTTAATGTTAACGCTAATTGGCAACTGACAGTAGATTTTCCAACACCTCCTTTGCCGGATACAATTAAAATAATATGCTTTACTCCTTCCAACATGGCTTAAAGAATATTATAGCCTATTTTTAAATATATTAAATATCACAAGATAAAATAACTTAACCACAATTTTAAAACCAAAAATTACTTTGATGTGATGTGTAGGTCAAATGTCCGATCAATACATAACTTATGGCCAGTTTACATTTAGTTAAAACTTATCTCAAATGAGATAACGAAAGGAATGGTCAAGCATACATTATGTACTTAACTACAAAATAGTAATAGAGATCATGAATTGTTGATTTTAATTTCAACAAGAATTAGTATTTTATATTTTAAACATCAGTAGATATTCTGAAAAAGGAATGGTCCCAATAGTAGACAAAATTCAATTGGATGAGCACCCGTAGTTCAAATTGCCTTCTTCTGTCAAATTAAAAATGTCAAAATAATAACTTAGAAAATTGGTTTTTGGTTTTCGTTGTCTACTTCAAAAATATTTAACACCATAATTATTGTAATTTAAAAATAAGCTGCAGTAAAATGTTTTCAAAAAGCCACATTTGGACTAGCAACTCTATGAAGTTCTCAAATTTGTTCTACGCGTTGTCATGGGAACATCGTCTCATTTGCAATACAAACATACGTTTTAAAAGAAACTACGATGGTAAGTTAATTAATATAATTATGGTATGATATTTCCATTTGTGTCATTTTTTTCAGATTTTAAGTAGAGCTAAGCCTGCATTATCATCTAACAGCAATTCTGCTAAATCGGACATGAGAAGTGCTCCTTCGACAAACACGTCTCAGTTGGAATATTATTTGAGAAAGAGGGATTATACTGGGGCTATCACGTTTCTAGAGGTAACGCCAATATATGTGTACTTTACATTAAAAGATTATATTGAATATTTCAGTTTAAACCAGATCCCGATCAAACTGGTAACGTGGAATTATGGGTGGCATACTGCGCATTTCATAGGGGTGACTACAAGAAAGCCCTACATATTTATCAGCAGCTGTATAAGAATCATGCAGATATGAAAAACTTAGCTGTCAATATAGCATGCTGTTACTTTTATTTAGGTAAGTGTTAATAGGCCAGAGAAAAGATGCTTGTTATTCATAGCCTAACAACTATTTGTATGAAGGTATGTACGAGGAATCGAAAGAGTTCTTACAAAACGCTCCAACAAGTGGACTCAAGACACGTCTCAATTTTCACCTCTCCCATAAGTTGAGAGACGAAACAGCTTTAATGGAGTACCATCAACAGTTACAGGATATCTTAGCAGATCAATTGAGTTTAGCCGCTATCCATTATCTTAGAGCGCATTATCAGGAGGCGATTAATATTTACAAACGATTATTGCTTCAAAACAGGTAAAATCTTGTCGGATATAAACACTAATATGTTTTATAGATGGATGTATTTATAAATTGTATACAGGATTTTAAATTGAAATAGGCATTGATTGATTGATTGCGTATGGGGGACGTGCCCGGCACTGCGTGCTTTGTGCCCCTAGTCTGTCTTCCTTGTCTTTTCTTAACAGACGTCGCCGCTCTTCTCTGTTTGCAAGTTCAACCCGCGGCTCGCATAATTGTGAGGGGTTCTTCCTCTCTCCCACGTCGGGTCTACCCTTGTCGAGGGCGACGTCCGAGTCCTCTCCTCGCTGGCCCCGCCTGTCGGGTCACGAAATCGCACCCGCCGGCGATGTCCCCCGGGGGCTCCGCCTGTGATTCGCCGCGGTCGCTCGCCCGCGGCCTTCTCACGGGTGGCGTTGTCGCTGTCATCTAACCCTGTCTCCCCCTCGAGTGTTTGGCGTAACCTCCGTCTCTCCGCAGTTGCGTTTTCCTGCATGCCCCTTTTCTGCCCCGACTTTGTCGGCCTGGGCCGCCCGCCGGGGTGCCGTGGTGGCTAATAGTAATTAAGAAATTCTGTAATAAAAGAGGTATAATTAATAAGAATGTGTTCATTTTTAGAGAAAACCTAGCTCTGAATGTTTACGTGGCTCTTTGCTATTATAAGCTGGACTACTACGATGTTTCACAAGAAGTATTAGGATTGTACTTGAACCAGTATCCAGATTCTGTGATTGCGACCAATCTAAAAGTAAGTTGATATACTAATCTACGATTTTTTCTGATTATTAAAGAGCATGCATCGATTTTAAAAATACAGATACCTATTAGGCGTTATTCACGGTTTGAAGTCTAGCTACTGCCTGACAGATGGCAGGATTTTATTTTACCCTGCTGCCATCTACCAGTGCAATTCATTTAAATGAAATAATATTGATGATACGAGTTTTTCTTAAAAAAAGTTATTTTTTTCAGGCATGTAACACATTTCGTTTATACAATGGCGCAGCCGCCGAGAATGAAATCCGTTCTATTATAGATCAGAGTGCCAACGTGGGATTCGGTTACGACTTGGTAAAGCACAATTTGGTCGTTTTTAGAGAAGGCGAAGGAGCCATGCAGGTAACATTAGCTATATTTAACTCCCACAATCTTTCTGAAGTATTATTCGCTTTTTTTCAAGGTGTTTCCGTCCCTAGTAGACGTGGTGCCTGAGGCCAGGTTGAATTTGGTGATACATTACCTTAAAAACGACGACTCCAAAGAAGCCTTCGAGTTGTTGAAAGACCTGCAACCCGCGTTGCCTCAGGAATACATCCTAAAAGGGGTTGTTAATGCCGCTTTGGGGCAGGATTTAAATTCGGTTAGATTTACATCTATACTGTTTATAATGTTTTTTTTTTTAATACTACTATCGTTATGAAATACTCTAAAAAATTATATTTTCGAGAGCTCTTTGAAAAATGTTTTCAAATGTTTTCATTACATTCGACAATCTAGTTACTTAGTCTCTTCTCTGTCAGCCTGAGCATATCAAGACTGCAGAGGAATGTTTTCATCTAGTCGGCAGTTCAGCCAGCGAATGCGACACCATACACGGACGGCAGTGCATGGCGGCGGCTTTCTTCCTCGCGGGCCAATTCGAGGAAGTTCTAGTCTATCTGACCTCAGTCAAGAGCTATCTCCATTCAGGTAACTCGAGAAGAAAGTAGGCGTTGTTGGATATGTCGAGTTGCAATTGTTTTGTCATAAGCAAGCCCCTATCCATTTCCAATCTTCGGCTACTTGTCAATAGATGGCACCACTAATATGGTCTATACCTTATTGTCAACTTCCGAAGGATCCGTCTCGTATGTTACAGACGACACGTTTAATTTCAACTTTGCCCAGGCGAAGACCGCCTGCAACCAGTTCAAGGAGGCCGAAGAGATCTTCCTGCTGATCCAGGATGCCCGGATAAAAAAACGACTACGTATACATCTCGAATCTGGCTCGGTGCTTCGTGATGAACAAGAAGCCGCAGCAGGCGTGGGAGCTGTACGCGAAGATGGAGAACGGCTCTGAAAGCTTCAACTTGCTGCTCCTCATAGCCAACGACTGCTACAGGATGGGGGAGTTCTGGTACGCTGCCAAGGCTTTCGACACTCTCGACAGGCTGGAGCCCAACCCGGAGTTCTGGGAGGGGAAGCGAGGCGCCATCGTGGGCGTCTTCCAAGTAAGTTGTAAGGAAAAATAATGAGTATAGTGAAAAAACTTGGAACGGCGTGAGGTTATGTTATTGCCTCTCGTACATAACCTCAATTTTTTACGAAACCTTGTATTCCATCGAGAATTATATGTAATCTGGGACAAGCAAAATTCTGTGAGAATATTTTTTGTTAGCACTTTTTTTGCAGGGGGTGGTGGCACAGAAATTCCCCCGTGGACACCCTGGGAGACGTTCTGCAGCTGCTGAGGTGCAGCACGTCGAACCAAGCCGACCAAATAGCCAAGGTTATCAGGAAGTGGGCGAAAGAGAACAGGCTGACCATATCGTAAAGCCTTAACAATGGGCATTGTCTCGTTTTTTATACCCTTGCGTAAACTAAAAAAATGCTGATAGGAAGGTAACAAATAAAAAGCCTTATCTATTTCCTAAAACTTTTATCATAATTCCATTGTTTAGCAATTTAGATGTTATCTGGTTCTTGGAAGTGTATTTCTCTTGCGCGTTGGTTTAATATTGACTGAGTTTTGAAATTATATTGGGATTACTTAATGTTAATTCGTTGGAAATGAAATAAAAAAATGGTACAATGCTGTCGTTATCTTTTTTAAAACGAAATAGTAAAATAAAGGATTATACGTGGGTATCATCTCATTGTGAGTACAATACAACTATTTTGAGGTATAGTTCATCTATTCTGAATTAAAAATGATAAATATGCCTGAGGAACAAAAAAAGCGGTGCAACTTTGATTCCATGGGTGTGCTCGAATAACAACTTTTAGGGATAGGTAATAATAAGTAATTAACGTCGCTTTTAGGCATTCATATATGTTTAAAATAATACGCTGACTTTGACAATGTAAGTCTTTATTTTAAAATTCATCGTACTCGACCGTTTCGACATTTTCGCTGGTTATATCTGAAGCTATGTTATTTTCATCCGTTTCAAAGGCCTCCAGAAAGCCATGTTTATGAAAGAGGTGTTGATTAAAAATATCGATTTTTTTATTATTGAATAATGACGCAAATAAAATAAAAGTTTGTATAATTTAAACCTTTTAAAAACCCACTTCGCCGTTATTGTACGCGCACAGAATATAAGACATCAAAACACTTACAAAAACAACGTTTTTTTGTATAGTCAGTCAAAGATAGCGTGGTTATAACCAGTGTTTTACCGCCAACGTAATCAACTGGGTCGACTGTTTGGTGGCATATTTCCCCCCTACTAGAGTAGCGACAATGTGCAATGGAGTGTAGATTCCGCCCACTTCTTATGCGACAGGCCTCATCAAATCAACGTGGACTACGATACGGCATATACGGGTAACAGATCAGTATAGAAACGCGTATTTAGTTCCATACAAAGTGTTAGTAAACTGATATATCCTTATCCTACCTCTTATAAGTACCTATTTTCAATTTAGAATGGAAATTCTATACTATTCACATTACGAAGTGATTTTCATTTAAACGTATAAGTAGTATGCGAAATGTTTATTTTCGGAATAGTACGTTTGCAATTCCAAGAATATGTATTAAAAATGATTAATTTTATTCCTGAAAATACACTTAACTGAGTTTCCTTAGCAAGAATCAGAGTGATGAAAGAAAACGATCCGCCAGATTTAATAAGGTGGTAATGCGCAATTTAAAAGTATGATATCATTAGCATATCTGTTAAATATTAAACAAGACTGTACATATATAACAACATACCTACGCGGATGTGGAATGGAGAATTCCATTCAGAAAGCTAAACAGATTTTCTTACATTGTATTTTTTATCGGATATTATCAATTGCTTCAAAAGAGTAAAAACAATTCCTATTCCACGTTAAAACAATTACATTACATGCAGCAATCGCATTCTTGCCGTATGTCGCAGAAAGACCACAACATTTTCCAATTCTAGGGGAATATTTAGTGTTTCAGAATTGTAGGAATGGATATACATATTGACATTTATCCATGGAAACACGTAATATATTCCTAGTATATTCATCAAAATACATTCCAAAATTTGTTTCACAAAAAAGATCAGTTCTACGAATATTTTCAAATAATTTTGTATGTACCTAACCTACACATCCTGTTATTTATAGTTATTCTGAAATGTATATTTATAGGTTGTTCTCAAAATAGCTGGTGTTTTGTGGGTAGCCCATTCATGATTATTTAGAAGTCTAATTCTTTTATGAAATGTGACATAATTTGCTTTGTATACTGCTCAAACGACGGAGATGTGTGTATTTCTAAGATTGGTTGAACTTACTTTTTCGATACCGTGCGACGTTGCCATTTGCAGTAAATTAATAAATATCACCAGATTTCAGAAACTGACTATTATTACTAAAATGATGATTAATAATTATGCAGGGCCAAAGGGTTTTTAAATAATACGATAATGTTTATAATAATAAATAATTTAATATTTTCCCTAGAGAAATAAATACATTTTAGCTAAGACAAACACACAAATCTCATTCATGCGCTGTTTACAATATATAAATACATTCACGATTACACTCCTCTTATTCTGTTTGTTAATCTCGACAACAGTTTTATCTTAATTGCATAATAACTTACTTATTTAGTACTTCAATGATTAATTATATAAATGTATTCTTCGGACTAGGGTAAAGTAAGGAGAAAAACAAGTTGCGACAACGATTTGCCAAACAGAAAGGAACGATAACGATACTGGGTGATATCTTGCAAGAGGTACATGCTAAATTTACATCAAGTGTGTGGTATTCAAAATTAAAAAACAGAGAATAATAAACATGGCTACACCGGGGTGTTGCAGAAATGGTATGTAACTAAATTTTGAAGTTAATAACAAAAAGGGAGGTATGTTTAACATAATTCTCCATTGAAAACATATATTTTAATTAACAGCACTTTGAATATTTAATATCGTCATAACAAAACCTTCCACAGACAGTCTAAACCTAATTAAAGTAATAAATAAATAGGTATAAAATTTACAATAACGTTACACGTTACAGAATAAATTAAAAAAAGATAGGCAGTTTCATTCTCTCATTTTTAGCCAATGTGGCTTACGGACTACAATGTATATTCTATATTAATGATCCAAGAGTTAGACTCAGCCCAAATGCGTACTTCTCTGAAGATATAACATACTTGGTACGTTCTATCTAGGTCTAGCCCCTAGCTTGGTAACTTGGTACACGTGAAATGGAACACAAAATAGTTCGGCGAAGTAGGATGAAACACAAAATTTTGGCTTAAAAAAAAACATACAACGACAATTTATAATTCATCTGAGATTCGTTTGTCGTCGTATATTTTACAAAGGGCGATAAAATAGACAGACACGGACTTAAATGTTACACATGGCGGAAATTCGTCGAGGTTATGTGGACGAGTTAGGTTAGGTCAAGTATAGCACAGGCGCTCCATTGCAGGTCAGTTATATGGCATAGTCATAATCGTGTACCTGCGGATATTTTTTGGCGAGTCACAATAGACTCATTGAGTATTGTGGTAAAGAATGCTTTAACCTAACCCTACTGAAGTTTCACTTAAGAATTGAGGTGAAATCGTAGAAATACAGAAATTGTTAGTTATAACTTGACAAATCACAGATTACAAATTTCAACAATGTTGAAATAACAGAAAAAAGACTTCTTAATTTTAAATGTATGAAATGAAGAAAAATACATCTCCACCGCTGAATTTCAATATTTTGAATTTGGCGCCGATTTAATTGACCCATGTGACTGTATTCGCAGTATTTCATTTGCACCAGCAGTAAGTTCATCTAGACTGGATTTGACATTGGTAAAAAGTGAGCAATTAAGAACTAAATAACAAGTACGGCAGCTGTTTATACACAGATTTTACTTTTGAAGTTATGTTTTCAACAATTAATAGATGTGGTTTGACCCATTTAAAATATGTCATTAAATAATCTTAAAAAAATATATCTTCCCACACGTTTCAGTGACCTGAAGATTGCATCTTCTGTCTTAGATAAAGCAAAATAAACAGATATAGTAGGGATTGAAATAACAGATTGATTTTGCATCAAATATAAATATAGATATATAGATAATTTTTGTAAATAAATATTTCTAAACAAAAAAAATATGTACAATAAACGCTTGCGAAGTATAATTTGGAAATGGCGATAGAATAGATGAGATCCTAGTGAGTCGATAAAAAAAACACACCTACAAAATAAAGAAAAATCCCTTAAAGCAGCGTGCTACGTTATTTTTAATGAATTTTGCATACCGATGTTTGGAGGACTGTATCCTGACACGTATAACATACATACATCTTATATGGTTCTACTAAATAGCTAAAACAAAATACTAATAACTCTGTTCGCAGAACCAGTTTGAGATAGTATCCAACCATAAGAAGTTGTCCATCCGCGTTTATATAGCGAAACAAAAGTGGTCCAAAATATCTGACAGTTGGAACCTGTGAGTGGGCGTGGTTTTGGCCAGCGATAATCATATTGGCTAGCGTCTTCTGTGACGTAATGTCGGTTACGCCCTCTATCCAATAGGATTAACGCTAACCAGAACCACACCTACTACTCACTGTCTATCTGTGTCTGAGTGACACAGTCTGTATGCTTGTTTCAGGATACAATCTTGCCTTAAACAATTTATAAATACTAGTGGTCGATATATTTGATCTCGATTCACTCAAATACCCTACTTATGAACTGTTGTGTGGGTGGTGACTTGACGCCTTCGTGGGTGTAGCCTGTTTTTATCACCGACTAGAACTCGAGTTTTGCTTGCGGCTAACTTCAGTCCTATCCTGCGAGTTGTAGCCGATTATAAAAATAGGAACAAATCCCTTGCCCATATATCATAGATTATATTATAAATATCATCAACATAATTTCATCGATCATCAACTTTCATCATATGGTCAACATAACAATGAATGTCCCTAGCGTGACTTGGTGCAGATCAAATACGGCAAACTTTCGTTAAACTGGAAGAGCATACCATAGAGACTGTTCGTTGTAAGGAAACAAAAATCGACGGAGTCCTTGAATGTTACCACAAGCAGGGATGAAAACTATGTAGATTAGTTTACTCAGTTTCGGTGAGCGTTAACTTTTGTTCTCCCTACAACGAACAGGGGCGTACACTGAATACATTTTAGCGGGCCTGCGCATCGCGCCGGCAACACCGCTTCGACATAACCTCAACTCTCGACAGCGACACGATAACATAACCTCGCGACGTTCGGCTCGGCTCGGCCGGCTAGATCCATACGCGAACGAAGATTAACAAACAGACATCGTCGACATACGTATTGGTAAATTTGTTATTCTATCTAACTAGGCGCCGGGCGTCGCCGGCGCGTTTAGAATACTTTCTTGGTGTTCCCTGACGTCGGTATGTATAGGTACCGACCAGTCTTTGGCGCGCAATCGTCAAAGGGAGTACGGGTACTCCGACAAGTACGCGATCAGCGAGGCGGGCAGTTCGAGCTGGGTGTGCGGGGGGCAGCATCGCCAGCCGGGGCATGGCCGACGCGCGCAGCGCCCGGTGCACCGCCAGCCTGGCAAAGTGCTTCAGGCTGGGCGGCTCCTTCTTCTTGCGCAGCGGCTTGTCGAGCAGGATGGAGGAGTACCACTTGCCGTTGGGGTCCACCCACACCTGGGCGTTGTTCTTGCACACCCTGCTCTGCTCGACGTAGTGCTCGATGAGGTCGATGACGCTGGGGGAAGAGCGGCATCGCCGACTGCAGGTGCGGCTGCGCGTCCAGCCTGAAGAAGCCGTTCATGTAGAAGAGCCTAACGGAGGTGGGGCCGCGGTCCGTCTGCACGCTCAGCGAGAAGAGGAACCTCTGGTCCGAGGAGTTTCGGATGAGGTAGGTGCCGGGCGCGGTGGCGCTGAGCATGTCGTGGCTCTGCTGGTAGGTGACGCCCTCGTAGTACCAGCCGGATAGGCGCAGAGCCCGAACGGTGTCCGACAGCCTTTGCAGCTCGGTTTCGGGGCGGGCGTCGGCGGGCGCGGGGGCCGGCTGCAGGGGGTGGCGAACGGCGGCAGGATGAAGGAGAGCGGCGCGCTGGGCGACGCCTGCGGCGATGGGCAGGGCCCGGAGGGCGGCGTCAGCGCGGCCACCAGCCCGCCGCCGCTGAGGGCGTGCAGGGAGCGGCGCACGTTGCAGCATGGCGGGAGCGTCGGCGGACAGCACTGGAACTCGTGCTTGCAGTTTGGGCATACCGTGCTACAGCCTAACATTGCAGGCAAATGCCATGCCCAATGGGAAACCTCAGTCTGGAACAATAGAGAAACAATACATCAGTTACGTTCCTAAATTCAATATTAAGCATCAAAGGTTATTACTACTACATATTTGGAACAGCTGGAGAAGTCTACTATGTAAGAACTAACAGTGCTGGCAACTAGAGGGAGGGGCTACAGAGCAAATGATTCCAACAAAAGCTACTCCCTTTCTGGGGGCCCCGCCCACCACTACATTAATTTGTCCAATAAACGTACAATGAATAACAAGCACCGAGAATGCGAATTTGCCAATCCTGTATACATACGTCTTTATTATCCACATTCTTATACTTGTTTTATGCTTGTCACTAAGAATATATAGTCCATTTAGTTACATCAGCAATTCGTGAAAATATATTATACGTATATTATATTAATCAGTACCTGACTGACAAAACAGGTACATTAATTTCCACTTTCCACTGCAATTTTCACTGCATTCTTATTGCCATTTAGGAAGTTAAAAAAAACTATTAAATTCCTAAAGCGCCATCTATTAGCTGGTTACAAAAATTAGAAATGTAATACCCTTAGTTACTCTATTTCCATTTTAAATTGAAAATAGGTAGAAAAAAAGCAAGGTTGTCAGATATATTTTCTAAAATTGCTAAGCTCACTATACAAGTATACTTCATACTTCAGTAAACTGTTAGTTCGTGACGTTCTTAGAAAGCTAGTTTGGAAATATTAAAAAAAATACATAGATATAAATTTATTAGTTAGCATTAAAATAAAGCGTTTAAAATTGCTGGAAAAAAATAATTATAAATTAAAACAACTTTATGTATGTTACTATACTTAAGAAAATATTGAAGAGCCGGCAACGCGATGCCAGCAACACCGATGCCTGCAACCAGCAAATGTCGACCAGTATACTATAGGATTGCTATATATACTATAGGATGTATACTATAGGATGTAATACATCCAAATATTTATTCGGTCCACTGTGCCATAAAATTTTTACGACGTCGTTAAAATGATTTACGACTTTAGAAATTCCACGTGTTTAAGGCGCCAGTGACGTGTATTTCAGCTAGATTTATTAACACAGACAATTTTTTGAGATTGTCTGGCTAAATGAGTATTATTTACAGCAAATTATATTACAAATATTAAGAGTTTTGTATGCAGGCTAATTTTAATCTCCTATATTGATTTGAATGAAAAAAATTATTTCACAATTTTTGAATTTATAAAAGATATATGCACGCCCATGGAATCATAAAGTTGCACCGCTTTTTTTGTTCCCCGGGCGTATTTATCATTCAATTAAAATTAGAACGACTATACTTTATTTCACTCTAGCTACAAATAAAATGTATATACATACATATGTCAGTTCTCCCAACAATTCGATTTTATAATCTCTCCATAAACAATCTTACAAAACTATCCCATCCACAGCACAGCACCAAGGTAATAATTTTTTATCATTTAACCTTACGTATCGTAGTACATTATCCGTACAGTAACCGACACAAACACTGCTTCGTTATCTATGAATGTGTGTATTATAATTGTAATTAATAAATAATCCTTAGAGCTTCCAGCAGAAAAACCATTTAATAATTCATGAAAAATCTATTGCGTCAGCTGGAGTTCCGAGAACATTGTAAAATTGTTGCCAGTCAAAAGAGGGGCCGGGCCAAAGATAGGACGTAGCGAGAAAGAGAGATGGAGATGATAAAAATTTACTTGGAAGTGATGCTTATACTGCTCGTAGCAGTTCCTGTTTTATCGTCGATCTGAAGGGTACCGCTTAGTCTATTATAATCTAATTTTCCAAAACGGAAAAATAAACTTATTAATAATATGAATTTCCAAGTACTTAGTTCGTTTATCCGAAGTCGAATAGTTGAGGAAAAAAATGTATCTGGTTACAAAGAGTATCTAGTGGAAATATGATGACTCAGAGGATATCACCCCCTCGGATGTAACTCGTTTAAACGTCAGTCATTATTCCAATAAATTTAAATATGTCTATAGAATAAAGATAATTATTGTGTATAAACTAATAGTTTTGCGTAAACACATAAAAACAACTTATATGATAGTGTAAAGAATATAAACCAACTTTATACACATTACATTTCAAAAGGCAAATAAGACCGCCCACAAGTGCTTCTTCACTCCTCCCTTAATCCCTACCGCGTTTACATCATGTCCTGTATTATAACATAACTTTTACGTGTTTTTTTTATGATTATTTGAGTAGAAGTAAATACGACACCTACCACGCATAATTCAGTTCGGGCTTTTTTTGCGCACCGTGTATTCAGAATCGACGGATAACTTCATGGACGATAGGCGCGCTAACGACGAAAAAATTCCACTCGAGAGGAAATACCGACTACAAAAGCTTCGGCGTAAAAAAAACGTAAAAAACCGCCTTGCGACGAAAAAAATCCTTATTGTTTAATTATTGTACTTTTCGTTTCCATGCCGTCACAAGGATTGCGAAAACCGCTAGGCGTTCGGAGTTATTTAAGCGAAATAGTTTTTAGCAAGCCAGACTGTGAATT
The DNA here is from genome assembly GCA_029963805.1 of Aromia moschata. Taxonomy (NCBI): domain Eukaryota; kingdom Metazoa; phylum Arthropoda; class Insecta; order Coleoptera; family Cerambycidae; genus Aromia; species Aromia moschata. The sequence continues at coordinate 581,433 of JAPWTK010000014.1, read as the reverse complement.
AAAAACAAGAAAGCTTTAGTTATCCGAAGGATGTTTAAATTATCCAAAGCGTACATCGTTTAAGTCTCGGTTTACAAGAATAGTAATCCTTATTATATCGTCTGCAGAAATTCCGAGTAGAGCCCGCATTAGCATTTAAAATGCCCCCCCGTTTCCATGTGGCCACGGGCGGCTGTTTGTCATCTGCGGAGACTTTTCTACCTGCCTTTCGTATTTCGAACTTCCCGGTATTCTGCGTTTGCCGTCCTCCCGAGATATTGCAGGTGTACGCCGTCGCGCTGGAGACCTCGCCCCTCTGCGTTTACCATGGGCGTACCTCCGGAAATTATCCGGAGGGGCGTAGACGCGAATAAATTCGAAAAGAAGTCAATCGAGATGGCGCAGACTGAAATCGTTTGATTTCATGAATATTCTCAACTATCGAGTAGCCTAGGTTTTTACTAAATAATGTTAAAAGTAGGGGTAATGTTAAAAGTAGTAGTGGATGGGATGGAATGGAAAGGTCCATGAGATCGTATGAAAAAAATATTTTCAATATTGAAAAAAGGATACAGGAAGCTATAATTTATGGTATGAAAGATTATGATGAATATTGACTGGCTTATTTTGGGAACTCCTGTCATGTATCTGGCCTACAGTACCTCATTTTAAGATAGAGAGGGAATAAAGTCGGTTAATTCGGAATCAGGTCGGTTTTTACAGAATCGATATTAAAAATAGTCGATAAGGTTCACAAGCGCGTATGAAAAATTATTTTGAATACTGAAAGAAGGATTCCGGAAGTTGTAATTGATGGAACGACATATTCTGATGAATACTGACTGGCCTTTTGGGGAAGTCCCTGTCGGTCTCCGGCCTCCTGGACCTCATTTCAAGATAGAGAAGGGAATTTAAGTTTTCTAAAAAACAGTATTATAAACAAGGCATTTTTAATCTGGGTAAAGATACGGTTTTCAAATTCGACTGATGTTCCCTTAACGTCAAGCCTGAGGTACCCCCTGGCCCTTCCGCTCTCTACGGCTGTGCTGTCGAAGATTTACGGCCGCTCGAAGGAGAATGGCAGGACGCCGGTTCCTGGAAGTCTGATTGCAGCTCATTTCGCGGAAAACACATTGTGTGTAGCTGTCCCTACCTCTCTCCCTACTCCGCGCTTCACCACATACGACCGGGTGGTAGCCAATTTTTTTGTGTGGCCCCGTCGCGGAAGCTGAGGATGGTCGGGGGGGAGTCAATTATTGAAATGTGTTATAGCAGAGAAACTTGTAACGAAACAAAATGTTAAAAAGAGCACATTAAAAGATGATAAATGGTTATCATTTGAGATGTTTATAACATCTAACATCTAATTGACTATTTTTCGAAAAAAAAAAAAAAACGTACAATACAAATAAATGCTAAATATAGACCTAAAAAATAGGTAATCTCACAAAATTTTCTTGCATATAAGTAAATAATCCCAATTTAAAACTTGGTAGACCCTTTCTCTTGGAAATGCCCTCTTGAATAACAGCAAAGGGTGATTCAAAAATGTCAAAAATGGACCATTTAGCAATTTACGTTTCCGTTGTAAAGTCCGTCTCTCTTATTATAAGAAAATTTAAGGGAGCATCCATCCTATTATTATTGGTCACTAGCCCCTAAAAGACCCTCGTCCCAAGGAAATGGAAAGTGCCAGACGCCCTTAGGTCATACAAAGGAATGAACACATAATCTAAGCTTAAAAAAATTACGATTATTATTATTTTATTGAAAAAAAAAGCTTGCCGAAAAAATAATCATTAATATCAAGTGAACTTAATTCAGCTTTAAACCAAATATTATGTATGAAATATGACTCAGTAAATTATATATTATGTATGAAAAGTCAATTACACGCAACATCTGTTCTTTTCTTAGGTCAAAAGTATGTGATGACGTCACGGGAAGACCACGACGGGGTATTCTGAACTGCTTGGATACCACGAATTAAGTGAAACGAATGCAACTCATATAGTCACGTAGGCTAGACACCGTACATGAGGCAGAAAAGACACACGGCTTAGACCAGTGTAGTGGGGTTGAAAAGTGAAAAACAATGGAGAAATAGGCGAGTGGTTGAAATGGCAGTACCTCCACTACATCACAGTGAGACGAAGAGAAGACTACAGATCGAAACAGGCTTTTTCTAATCTTGTATATCTCCACCACAATTTAACTAGGGCAAGAGCTGTTTCACATAAGTGGATGAAATGGATGCAAAATTGCAGCACAAAATATACCGAAGTGCCAAATTAGTTCCGTAATACGTCGCACAGGAGATTGACTAGTACATTATTACGTCATTATTATCCACAATAAAGGTCGGCACATACTTTCCCAAAAAAGGAGACCACTTGCTAGTAGGTGTTCGAGGCAGACCTCGCTGCACAATATCCCGAATTGAACGTGTAAGTTTTTAACGGCGTTAATATAAAAAGCAATCGCCGTGCCCACGCTGTCGACATATGATTCAGAGAGATTTCGATAGTTCGCCTCAGCTTATCCATCGAATGAAGTCATGTATCTATAAATTCCATTGTGGCGTATTTCTGTGTATATGTTACGTCGGGTTTATCTCGGTCGTACGGCGAAATTTATCCACCTGGGGTACTCGAGAGGTAAATGAGACGTGTGTCGACGATTCCTGGAACGGACGACTTTCTAAAACGATCGTAAATTCGATTTGAAACGCCGATGGAGGAGCGAGAGAGACGGATAGACACGCAGGCTAACGCGAAAGGCTGTAAATTGCAAATTGCCGTTGCAACGTTGAATAACCCGCATTTAAAATAATTATTATTCATTAGCGATTCCAATGAAATAGATTCTGACGTTCCAGTTCCTCGGAAACAAAGCGCACGACAAGAAATTATACACTGAACAGTTTCAAAGGTATCTAGGCTGAGATTTTGAAAAAAAAGTTGGTAGAAACAGTCAGCAGAGACCTAAAGAGGTCGAAGTCCGAACCTGTGTTTTCTGATGACGAATAACTGTGAACAGTGAAATTTTAATTTTACTGCGTTGTTAACGTAGTTAATTGACATTGTTCGATTTCAAATAAAACTTGTGTTTTAATCTATTTATAAACGAATATAGTTAAGGATACCAGTGTTGATGTCTAGCAAAAATATCAACATAAACCGGGAGCCAAATAACTTGGCAAAAGTTTTTATTTATGCGCCTGGAGGTCCCCGCTAAATTATTTTATAGTTTGGAGATATCGCTGCCAAAAAGAATGACGTACGCGAGTAGTTTGAAAAAAAAAATACTTCAAACAAAATAAAACCCGGTGTACCTACGTACAAACGTCATCAATGCGCACCGATGCCAGATTTTTATAAATGCATTCAGTATTTAGAGATAATTTTGACTAGCGTATTGATGGATTCTTTGTGTTTGTTTATTGTGTTAATCATTAAATTTTAAATTTGAAAATAGAAACGCGTACGATAAATTACAGAAACGCGTATCATATGGAATATTATGGAATAACATACAATGTTTGGTTATTCGTGTAGACATGATTCATGGAACACGGTGTTTTGCGTGACTTTTCCGGGTCCAGTTTCAGTGTGGAGCAGTGTATTTTCTAATTTTTCGCTACGAACGTTTACCGCAAGCGAACGCAACGCATAAATAGCGGGATTTGCGAGAAATTCTCTAGACTCCGGTGGGTACCTCGTGCAAGCCAGCAGATATGTATATAAAAGAACCATCTCCCGGCCTCGAGGTTGCCTTCCAGGAATACCATGCTAGAGAGAGTTTTATGTAGAAACAGTTAATTTATTTTTCGTAAAAGGAATGCGGAGCGAAGGAGAGCGACATAGGCGGAGAAGCGGGGGGGAGAGGGGCAAGGAACGGAAACGTGACAAATGTACAGGGCGATCGCAAAATAACTCGGTCGAGAAAAATATTTAATATAAAGTCCATATTCAGGCGTATGATGTATCATTTGCCGTTATTTATAACACCGCTGTTAACAGTTTCAGCCAATCGGAACCTGTTATAAATAACGTCAAATGATACATCATAGGCCTGATTGTGTCCAAAATGGGTACAAAATCATCGTTTGGCTTGATTTTTTTGGTTTAAGTGGTGTAGCTAACGAGGTATAATTTGAAACGCACTCAATCAAATATTTAAAAAAATGTTATTACCTAGTTTATTTTCTTTGCATTAATTCCGTCCGTCTCTGCCATTTGCCCTCATTATTTTTGCTTGTGCATAAAACAAAAATTAGATCGGATTCACAATCTAGATCAATTTTCTACATGTATGAATGTTTACGCAATAAATACCTACATGTTCTAAATTTCAAGGTCGTTTACATGTTTTTTAGCGATTTCTGATGCGTTTGTTTTGAAATAGTGGCCAAACTCTTTAGTATATTGTCTGCAAGTTTCATCAATATTTGTAAACTAATGAAATTAACTTCGTCAAATGTTGGAGCAACCTTTGCCAAAAGCATCAAAGGAATTGTAACCCGTGCCGACCTAACTATTTAGTTGGTATCTACTTTGACCTTGAATATTACATGTAGAAATTGATGTAAATTAATTGTAAAGCGGCTAGGGTATCAATTTTATTGTCAAAAATAATTTCTAATTGTTTGCACTTTCTTGGAAGTTCCTTATAAGAGACTTCTTAAGAAAATATAAAGCCAGAGAGGTAAGCTACTTTTAAGGCTTGGGACAATTATCCATAGTCGCACTGTTAAATACACACACCTAATGATAGCATAAGTATGATTTATCATTCTCGTAAAAGTATTGTGCCTCTCATTCTGGGAAGATTTAATATCAATTTGAGCGGTTTTATGGTCGCCTTTGAAGAACAGGCCGACCCAGAGACTTCTTATTCTCTGTCATAAAAGCAATTTCCCCCGATTGTACAGTAATGAAATCGAACGGTGGCAAATTCGCAAAAATTGCGGCCTGTCAATACCCAATAAATCTTACTAGACTTTAGAAACAATTAACAATAACTACATACATATTTACAATAATGCTTATTAAAATATCAGGTAGCAGGTAGCAGTTTCCGTTAATCTGTATTAGAACGATGTTGCTCTACTTCTCAAACAAATTGACAGAAAGGGCTTAGCTGCGTTCGTTTCAAGCTTATTTTGACCAACGCAATTGGATCAGATGAAAATGAACGTGTGAGCGTCATTTCACGAGACGATTTGAATAGGTAATTATTCTGTCATCAATTTAAGTAATTATTCTGTGAAAAATGTATATTCAAGAGGATTTAAAATGTTTCTTAAAAGTGTTACATATGAAAGTACGCAGCATTTGTCAAAAAATTAAATTTTATGACTGTATTTCACACTTATTGGGGCCGTTGCAGCAATTATCCGATCATGTAATATAACATAAACGTAAACATAACCTTATCCAGGTACAAGAGACAGAGGAACAGCGGTTTTTCTGCCGTCCAGGTTTTCGGTGGTCGAATAACGGAAGTAAAAACCAGATAGCCAACGCTCCGTGGCATATCCACCTGCATATTTTATTTACTTGGAAGGCCGACTTCCTGCTACTACGGCACAGCGGCGAGTTTCACGACTTGTTTTATCCAACGGAAGTGTCAACGAACCTCATCGATCCGCCGAGTTTAATGCCTATATTTGGGGTTTCTAAATCGAGGTTACCGAAAACGCAGTTACGTAAGCCGATCATAATAGAAAAGGTTGCGTTTATAACAGCGGCACGCGAAGATTTAGATAAGACGCGAAGATTTAGACAACCGAACGCGCTTTGAAACGAATCTTATTGGTAACTGGATCGGTGACGTCAACGGCGGGGTTTTAGAGCGTTTTAAATATGGAGACAAAACGTCATCAAAATTGGCCGAGAAAAGCAAGACGTATTTCTATTCTTAATCGAATTTATAACCTTATTTACTTGTCAAGACTGTCACATCATATAACAACCATTGTTTATTTTACAAATTGTGACAGTCACTTGTCAAAATTTTGACATAACCGAAAAGTTTAGACATGACCGCTATTTCCATCTCTCTCGTTCATAGCCAGAGTTGATGACGTTTTTTTTTTTGGATGTCTATACTTTGTGGAATTATTTTTCCCGCCTTCTATTTGTAGAATAAAAAATATGACAAATAATTGAAACGAGTTTGAAAGTAAAAAAAAAAAACAGAATACGAACATATTTTTAAGTGATTAATAATTTACTTTAATTTTACAGTGTACATGTTATTTTCACAAAATTATTTCAGGTAAATATTTGGTCGTTTACCTCGTATTGGTTTTAGCACTTTCTCAGTCTAGCCCTTAAAAGAAACTAATTAAAAAAAATGTCACGTTTCCAGTCTCGGATCTAGGGGCGGCAAACCAACAGAAATTTTGGTTAAGAAAAGGTAATATTTCTTGTAAGGCTCATGTTATTCTTGGAATATTCTTATACGACAATATATATAAGAATTATCTATTTTATCTTGTTTGTTTGAAAACAAATGTTGAATTAATTTTTTCGGATTAGTGTAAGTTTTCAGAAAAATGCGAAAGTAGAACTGCTATGATTCGTTCCCCAATGTTAATATATACGTTTTAAAAAATCGTTTGTTGATTTATGATCGACAGTGCTCAAAGGTATTATTTACATATCGATTGATTACGAAAATAGGTTAACAGTAGGATTCCTATAATTATTAAGGTTTTCAGCGAATTAAACAAATAAGCCCGATATTGGTCAAGGTGACTTTTCTATATTTATTTTGTTTGTCAATACTTTCACGGAAATACTTGGACTGCACAATTATTCATAAAAAGGCAATTACGTAAAAAGGAATTTGCTATAACTTTTTTAAAAAAATAGTCAACTGATGCAAGCTGTAAGATCGTTGATTTATTGTAGTTGTTTCAGCGGCCAATCGTACTCACTAGGCAGATATTCTATAAAGATTTCTCTTACTTTATAGAATCGAAACTGAACATTAGTCAAAATCTGAGAAAATCGGTTTCCCTCTAATGTCTTCCTAATTCTTTTCTCCGAAGAGTGCCATCAAAAAGCTATTCAGGTTTATCGATGTTGCTAGATGGGGCTTGATACGAATTTCATTGGTCTAGCCGATTCTCTGGGAAAACGCGTACGTTTAGTATTCGATTGAATTACATCCCGACAGCCGTTTCCCCCATTCATTTTCGAAACATATTCATTATTCGTAAAGGCCTACTTTATATCCTCATAATAAGGTTTTAAACACTCGCAACTGTGGCACCGAAATTAAAAGCACAAAAAAATGATTTCGTCCGTACGTTCGTTCGTGTAATATAACGAAAATAACGTCTCCCAAACTCGCGCCCACCAGTTGGATACTTTCTAATCTGACTTACATCTATAAAAAGAAAGCCGTTCTTGTAACAGCACCGCAATTCACGCCGCTGGTACGTAATGCGATATAGTGACATTAAATTCATTAAAATTCCTCCTCTACAGTGGAATCCAAGCGGACAGAATACAAAACAACAAAGCGAGAGCATGTGTGTGTATGTGTGAGTGTGCCTGCCTGCGATTCAGTAATTCTGTTTAGTTTAAACTTTAATGTGAAGTAAATGACCCTGAATGCTACGGGCGTTCTTGAGATTTTTTTTAAGCGGAATCCATTTTCTCCGATTTCTCGGTACGGCTTTTAATATTATACACATATAGATACATTTAACAGTAATCTTTCGACTCGTTTTTTTTATCTCTTCCAACTATTTTCGACGCTCGCCTCCTGATTCGGTCATTTACGATTATTTATATTCACGATAATCCGGTATCGGTACACAAACATTTTTATAGGGTATTATTGTGCGACCTCGTGCGTGATTAAGTTTGCCGCCTTATCGAAATACCGAGAAGCAGATATCCACGGAATATTATGTAGTAGCAATTCGTGTTTTTTTCAAGTCACACAGCTGATCGCGAGATGCGAGATGACAGTTTCGTCCGGCGTTTGTCGACCTCGAACTCTCTCTCGCTCGATGTTTTAAGAGACCACGAACCTATTTTTTATACTGATCTGCGCTTCTGTCAAGTAACACAGCTTTCACCGGCATACAAACGTACAGGTATATCGCCAGCTTGTAACAAACACCGGTAAAGCAGTGCTCAGTTTCGTCCTGAACAATATTACTTGACAGTCTTTGGAACAGAAACCGTATTACAAACGAAAGAGACAATTCTCCAATTGGATATTTTATTTTGACTGGATTTAAGCATGTTTTCATTCACTGCGTGAGGATTCATGATCCGATCTCCGCGATATAAATTATTTATTGAATTGTTCCGGTAGAATTTAGGTCATTATTTCATAATCGCTAGTACGTTGCCAGCGTTTAAGTGCAAAGCCTCGCGTGCGGCTGTATTTACGCGCTCCTTCCGCGGACGTTAAAAGCGTCTACGATCGTCGCGGCATGACATTTGCGGAGACCGCGACCCGAAAAATTTGCGAAAGAACACAGGGATGTCTTGTCTTACCTATCTTGCGTGTAGCGGGAGGCGATCTCTCAAACAAACGAACATTTTTGACGGCGCGGTCCATTTAATCCAACGCGATCGGGGGCACTTCAAGCACACCAGAACTGATACAGATCACTCGTCCGCCAAAAAACACTGTGGCACATGATTCTTCTCCGTACAGAAGGTATATTGTACGAGACTGACAGTTTTGAGGTTATAGTATCGTAACTTTATCGATTCCGGAGCGACTGTACTTCGGAGCAAACGCATACCGAATGTCGGCTACCGAACGCGTTTCGCTTGTGTAGATGAGGCCGCGAGAGAGAGGAAAACAGCGGCCGGCGCGGCGCGCGCGAGCGAGACACCGCCATCGGTTACTTTCTGGGAACGATAGAACGTGTTTTCATTTCACGTTAAGAACTCCCGGTGGTGGGGGGAAACGGCTGAGTTGAGTAGTACCGGGAATCCTCCGTTCTCGGAAAGCCGCGTATATATAGCCCCAAGTAGGCCCACTACGAACGTATGCATCGATACACGGTGCGTCTAAAAACTGCGCGCCGCGAATAAGGGGGCAAGTAACCACCCGGGTAGCACCGCAATCCGAACGACGGGGTCGTCAGGTGTGAGTAGGGGATGAGACGATTTATTGATATGTATCGTATATCGATTTTTATATAATCGATGTATTTTTTTATTTACACTCGAACCCCTCTTATTTCACCTTCGCTTAATTCACATCCTCTCTTATTTCACCACGTTTCCCCCCTAGTATTTCACGAAACCGTCCCGCTTAAGTCGCCGCCTGTAAAAGTTTTAGAACTACGTTTGGAAATTGGATTCTCGCATGAATATGTACAATTTTTATTGAAAAAAATGATTGTGTAATACATTTATTGATTTAAAATAGGTTAGGTGTCTTTTAAAAATATTTAATCTTTAAAATACTCATTCAAGTGGAAAATTGAACTTTGTCACGCACGACTGGGAATACTTACATTGATTTTTCGTTCAGTTGGCTCATTTTTCGTTATAACAAGTGCTGTGGTATATCTAAATATTTCTTTTTGCAGCTAAAACACGAAAAAGTTGAGGTTATGATCGCGACTTAAGAGAGGCTAAATTTCGCGACTTAAGCGAGGTAATGAATGTAATGATGCACGGATTTGGCGACTTAAGAGGGGTTCGAGTGTACTGGATGTATCGATTTTTTATATAATCGATATATCGGTATATCGATATATCGACATACCCTAAAGGCCGCTTTACAGTTCGCAATTTTTATTGCGCAAGAGATTTCAAACAACCTATGAACATTCTTCTGAATAAGTTGATTTACTGTTGAGATTTTACTTGAAGGTGTTTTAAATGCAAAAGTTGCATATTTAAAACGACGTGGGTCACGTCTTTAATTGTAGATTCCAAACCGCACTTTTTTTTTTAATTTCCAACAAGCAAATTCCTGAAGTTGAAATTAGACGCACATTTAGGAAATGGTTGTGATAAAACGATGGAGGTTTTTGTCAAGGTTGCTCGGTTGACACCAGTCAAGGTTAAATTAGGGAAGCTTTTTTTTAAACGAAGTGTTTTCTCTATATTACTACTTTTTCAAATTTATTTCGGAAGAATTTTAACTCGCTTTATGATCAACGGTCATGTCAAAAGTGTACCCAATATTTATACAATTTGATGCATATTATTATAATGAAATTTGACGAGTCACAATTGAGATTTGAACAGTCCGACAAGTACAAAAAGTTACAGAATTTTACAAATTTTCTCGTTCATAGCCAGAGTTGATGACGTTTTTTTTTTTTTTTGGATGTCTATATACATATCTGGATGTCTAATATGTATATCGTTACCTACAGATTTGCCTAAATAACATGTAATTACTATTCTTTAGCCAATATCCGCATTTAAACGGAAAATTTTGAATCCGCGTACGGTTAAATTTTAAACGATTACGTAAACGCCCTGTAAAGCGGAGGCAGCTGAATTTCAATAGGCCTAGAGCCCATCATTATTCCTCGGCTGTATGCAGAATTGGAAGCGAAAATTCCAGTTCTGTTCAAAGTTATCGCGCCCATACAAAGTCGTTTTCATAAATAAAACGTTTACGTTTCTAGTCGAATATTCCAAAAAAAACGACGCGTGCTATGGTCCGATTTAACAGGGCCACTAGATACCCATTCCGGCTCACCAATTTTATTTTTCGTACGGCTAAAATAGAAACGCGCGATCTGAAAATACAGCAGAGAAATACTTTACAAATTAAAATAGTGTATTTTCTTTTATATTAAGCTATTCCTTGTTAAAATTGATGTAAACACTAGCGAGAACTGATATGGTTCCTCATTAGAAAAAGCGCGCGTGACCGATTATTTACCGCACAGAAACAAATAAAAATACACAGAGCCTACTTTCCGATATTTTTTTAATTATGGGAAACCGTTAGGCCGGTCACAGATAATGCCTGGGCTGCACTCCACCTAAGGAAAACTAATACATTCATAGAACTATAACTGTACACGATGTAACGCCTGGAACGAATTATTCTACTTTTCATTTCACAGAACGGCGATAATGTAAATTGTAGTTGAGGCGCGTACACTGCTGGCAACTATAACGTTGTAGGCGAGCACGAAAGTGTACGCCGTGAATTCGATTTTGAGCAAATTGAAATTCACAGTATGGACGTGTTCAACAACGACTAACATATTCAAAATATGTAACACGAGAATTATAGTATAATTCGTTAGAACGATTAATTAATTAGTAATTAATACTTTAACCTAATATACATTTTTCATCATTTGAGTGAATAATTTGGTATTATTTTAAATATTTAATTGAACTGAGTTATGCACTTGATAATTATTACTAGGCCCTGCGATACTAAAATTTAATTATCAAGTAATTAGTAATTACTTTTGAAATTAAACGACCTTTCCACGATTTTTTTTTACTAATTAGTGGATTTTCTTATATAGAATTAGTAAATATGAAGTTGGCAATCAATAAAAATTAATTATAAATAATAAGTATCCAATGAATAATTCAGTATTGATTTCATTGAATCAATTATTAATTAGTTCATTCACTAACTAGATTAGACGCAAAAATTAAAGGGTATAAAGAAATATCAAATATTTAGGTGATTTTCAGAGGGCTGTAACTTTGGAAAAAATGGTCGTAGAGAAAAAAAGGAAAAAGCAAACAGACGCTCCAAGTTACTAGTTTTCGGATCTTAACTTTAATTATATTTAGCGTCAGCAGTTTTTGAGTAATCATAAAAAAGCATTGAAAAAAAAAAATTCGAAATTTTTGCTTGTCTTTTAAAAGGAAACGGACTTTTTCCAATCACTACAACTTGTAAAGGATACTTTGGCAGTTTTCAAAACCCTACTTTAGTTTTCTGTATGTTCATTATTTCCCGAGTAATTAATTGATTACCAAAGTCAAAAAATGACTTTTTTTGCTTTAAACGGCGATAACTCAGCAAATAATCATCGTACAGGGCTCGAAATCAGGTCAAATAAAAGAGAATTAAATGATATAAAATAGCATTATGATTAAATTATATATTAAATTATCGAAAATAATTTATTGAAGTAAGTGGACCTTTGAAAAGACAAGCCAAAATTTCGATTTTTTTTTCGGTGGTTTTCTTATTTCAAGATCCAAAAACTAGAAACCCGGAGCTTCAATTCCCTTTTTTCTTTTTTTCTTTACGACCGTTTTTTCCCCAAGATTTTCTTTGAAAATCACGTAAAAATTTGGGATTTTTTTATATCCCTCAATTTCAGTGTGTAGTGTATTTATTTACCATTTGGCGAACTATTTGCATGTTAATTAATTAATAGAACAACTAAATAAACATATTTAATCATTATTATATAATTAATTACCACCAACACCACAACTAATTATAATTCTAATTATAATTGATTAGTCAATTATTAAGTAATTAACTAGTATTAATTATTTTGCAATTCAGTTGGTTAAGTTGAATAATTAATTAATGCTACGATAGATTCTGAAAATTATAAATATCGATTCAGTATGTCGATATGCGAAATAGACAGTTGCAAAACGCCTGTCTCATTTTTGGTACTCGTAAAAAATAACAGCTTTTTATGAATGGCCGCGAAACTGACAGTTTAACATTTATCAAGTGATATGAATAGCACAGAAAAAACAGACTGTGACGCGGATTGGATTGTTGATAGTCGCAAATTCGTGAATCAGTTAAGTCTATTATCGCACGCTTTTCCCTGGCGTGTGTACATTTTCTCCGTCTAAAATAAATCACGTCGGGTATCTAAAAAAATCCCTCGGTATTCCTGAGTACGTATAATTAGATCGTTATGTTCAACTCACTGCAACAAGTGAGTGTTGATCGATTATTTGAGAGTTCATATTGCGCCGGTTCGAATCCCGAGAATGTTTACAAATTTGTTTGATAAATTACGTAAAATTAATCATCTTAAACTTGGACAAATAGTCGTTAGAAGCTCTTTTGATACTGTCTATTGTAATTTCATGTTTTTTTGATTTTTTCGTTTTTCTAACAAACGATGAGCACTAATATTAGTATCTACAAATTAAAATTTGTTTTCTTTTTGCTTCTAATAAATATTCTCACGTGATAAAAGTCTATATTTCTTTATTCCAAACAAATTTTCCTTAATAAAACAATGTCTTGACACAAGCAAATTTATTACATACAAAGGAACTCTTTTCTTAGTGTAGCAAATATTAATAGCTGATTTGGTATTGTTGTTTTAGTTTTGCCTCAAAAGTTAGTTAGTGCATATACTAGTTCCGGTTTTTATCCCGACGCAGTGAATAAACAAAGAAAAATACCAATAAACAAAATTGCAAGAAAATGATACATATACAAAAGGAAAAGAGCAAGGTTTTTCGTTGCTTTTTTTATATAGTATCTTAAAATAACGAATAATTCGATTCTTCAATCTAATCTAATTCATTACCCTCAATCACCAAGACTAAAAATAAAATAATTGTCTTCTTTTAATCTTCCAAAACTGCAACGGCAACAATCACATCTACTTTTTTTTGTCTCTTTTGTATTTTATGACTGTTTTGTTGGCCATATTGCCCAGATTTCCCCTACAACTACTTTATACAGTGTGTCCAGGAAAACATCATATGGAAACAGTTGTAGTTTTTGAATTTTTTGATAATTAATTTAGATTAATACCTAAAATTTTGATAGAAAACTGAATGTAAAAAAAATGTATTACAGGTATCTAATCAAAGTATGCTTTGTACAAAATACCAACCGAAGCATGTCACCGACGACACTATTAAATGTGTGCAGTGATACCATCACTCAATTATATTGAAGTAAAAACTATAATCGAATATTTTATAGTACTTAAATAGTTGTCGTCAAGAGTTAATAGCATCACTGATACGCTATTTTGAGGAAGAACGAGACAATAATGGTTCATTGCTACCCTTAACGCTGTTAGAAAGGTAACGGAATGATGTTTGTGAGATTTTTTTTTATATACATATTTAAAAAATTTCGAAACTTCCGCGCCTTTCTACTAATTCTTCCTCCCATTAAAAAACATCTTTACTAAGTTTTACTACAAATTTTTCCTGCTATTTTTTGTACTTACATATTTATGCACCAATCAATGTCCTTTAAAATCTTAAATGTTAAAAAATAAGTTATGTAACAATAAACAAACACAAAGAATCCATCCATATGCTAGTCAAAATTATTTCTAAGTACTGGATAATTTTATAACAATCTGGCATCAGTGCATTCTAAAACTTAAACACATGTTTGATGACGTACATCGGTTTTCATTTTATATGAAGTATATAGGGTGAAGTGGGGCAAGTGCGTATCCGGAGCAAGTGCGTTCGCTTCTGATAAAAGTCTCTAAAAACTATTAACGTGTTTGAAAATGCCCCTTGATTGAAATTGAAAACTCCCGCCAATATTCGATGCCAACCGCACAATGTTATGTTGGCACCAATGAAGAAATATTGTAAAAGAAATTTACATATTTTATTTCTATATAAAATATAGAAATAAACACAGATAACGCACTTGCCCCAAGCCCTGGGACAAGTGCGTCTCATGTGCCCTGTAAGGCATGTTCCTACAAACCGATTTGACCCAAAACTAGTGCTCTCAAATTGCACAATTTTTTACCTAATTATCATTTTTTTTTAACGCTTGAGGAATTTTGTTCTTATCAATCTTTCCTAGGCTATTAATTCAAACTTTTTGCCCAACAAAAATTAAAAACCTAACTGTAAATTATGACTGAACCATCCTACATAAATATAGTTATTCAAACTATACCTTCATCATTGTCGGTCAGCTGACCATAATCCTCGAACCCCCAAATTCAGAAATCTAATTTCTTCGGGAGCAGTTTCAAAAATACCGACGCACTCACAATGCACTTTTTTACTTCGTCGCACTTGTTCACTTTTAGCGTTTGACTACTTGCTTCTTGCACTCGCACATTAATAATAATATCCAATTATCGGGACCACGACACATTTTTAAATAGTCACAGTATATTTTTGTAAGATTCTGTAATAAAACAAGCAATAACTATTAATCATTTAATAATAAATCACGAGTGCTCGAAGCCGATAAAACGAAAACAATTGACTGACGCAGGATTTCGATAAACTTTTATTTTTAAGTATTATTGTGGAGCCGACTTGTTCAAATACATATGAAGAAAGCACCGTAAAATGAATGTTTATATTCGCCAGCTCAGCCATTTTCGCGAAATAGTAGTCGAAATCGTTTCGTTCGCAAACTAATGAGTCATTTGGCAGCATTTTCTGTTCATACCGTGCATAGTGACGTCGTCACATATATAGTGGAGTCGAATAAAAAACTGTAATTCCAAAATAGGCTCAAAAAGGTTTGGAAATAGAAGTTTTAAGTTTGAACAAAAAACGTGTTCACGTCCGTCTCAAAGTTACCCCCAAAGCTGCTGTTACTGTTCTAAAGTGTCCCAAATTGCATTTCCAATCATTTTTCTTCCCATAAAATAAGGGGTTAAAGGTTGAAGTTATTGTTTTAATATATAATTTTTAGTAAAACAACCAAAAAGAAAACAGGCGTTCAGTACTTTTAAACCTTCTGAATGATCAAAAATTTATTTTTTTGGCAGTGTTCCATTTGCACTTTACCGTTTCTTACCATTTATATCACTTTTGAGCTGATTAGAATTTGAGCTTGATCGTTTAAAGGGTTCGGGTTAAATGAGTTCGAGTTTTTTTTCGCCATTAGATAAATAGTGATAAAACCGAAACCAAAAAATGTTGGAAACTAGGCAAGAAATACAGATACATGTTATTCGAAATATCCAAATTAGCTCATTAACCGAATTTTTTAACCACAACGCCTTGTGGGCAAATTGGTTTATATATTTAATTATTTCTTGGTTTCTTAAAGTAAATTTCGATACTCATAATGCTTTGTGAGAATTTAAACTTATGCACAAAAAGTTGTCGTTTAAAAACATGTGAAATGAGCGAAATTAGAGACTACGAGTAACATATAACGAAGTTAAAAATTATATCTATGTATACTATTTTATAAAAGTAATGCATAATATTATGGATGTAACGATTAAAGAAAATAATAAAACAACTACCATGGAAAGTATTTGAATTACGTGAAAGATATATGCGCATTGCGTTCACTACACAACTGGCGCCGAAAATTAAATTTATATATGTACCTCTTTCTGAATTTTCTTGTAAGTAATGCGAACAACTTTTTTTAAAAATTTGTCACATCGCCGCGTAAAAATTTTCACTGACACAATTCGGTACTTGGGTCCCATCGGGGCAGCTTGTTTCGCACAGTTTAACACACAAATGGAAGATGATTCCAAACGGCCTCGCTTAAATAGACGGTACCTTAGGCCCAGAGTAATCAAAATTCAGTTAGGCTTTCCAAGTAGGGATCATTTTCAGAAAAGCATAATAAAACCGAAGTTATAATCTAAGCCCTTTTACCTGTGGCGGCCGGTGGAATTTGACACGCTAGTATTTCCCAAGAAGAAGGCTATAGTAGCAAAAAATCTTCGGGAAAAACTTTTTTTCCTAAAATATGTTTCCTAAAATGGCTGCCTCCGGACAGACCTTGGAAACGCCTTGCAAAATATTTGCGAAATATTTTTTTTTTCATAATCAGCGAGTAAATACAATTTTATTTATCCTTGTGATTTTTGCAAAATTGTTGTTTTGCTTAAAGATACAATTATTGTAATCTCACAGACGAAATGGGATTAAATAAAAATTCAAATTACCATAACTTTTACAGATCTCAAAATGTCAAGAATATCACAAGTATAAAAAAATGTATTTACTCGATGATTATGAAAAAAAAATATTTTGCAAATATTTTGTAAGCAGTTACCAAGATCTGCCCGGAAGCAGCCATTTTTGGAAAAAAGTTTTCCCTGAAGGTTTTTTGGCATTATAACCTTCTACTTAGGTCTAGTAAGCACCATTTTCCTATATAAACTCATTCGATATAGGTACGTATACAAACGTTTTACATCGACATGGAGGAAATGACATAAAAATACTCATGTTATTTGAAAAAAATAAATCATAGATATTCATTGAATCTCTTTCACCTTAATCATTGTCACACGAAAGCAACAAAATATTTTGTAGTGTAAAAATATTTTCGTTCAATTACCAGGAACATGATAATAATAACACGTGAAAAAAATAATTAACTAGATAAATAATTAATAAAGAAATAAATAATTTATGTATATGTCTGTACTGGGGATTTATTGAGTTTATTTAGCAAAAAGAGGCCAAAATCATTTCATAGTTAGACAAATTAAATTTTGGTTAGGATTCCACTCTGTATAATCGAAGGAAATAATATAAATGGAATAATACAGGGTGATTTATGTATATTTGGAATTGTTGAAAAAAAATTGTTTTGGAAAGTAATTTTTTTAAGGGGATTAGAATTTCAATTTTTTTTCTTAGAACTGAAATATCTATTGAAAACCGTTTATTTTGGAGATTGACAATGGCTATTAAAGCAACTACAGTTTAATGAGTATTCAAAATTCAGTTAGTATTTCCAAGTAGGAATCATTTTCAGAAATGCATAATAAAACCAAGGTTATAATTTAAGTCCTTTTACCTGTGGATATAATTCACCATTTCTCTATACACTCATTCGATGTAGGTACATATACAAACGTTTTATGTCGACATGGAGGAAATTATACAAAAAAATTCTCATGTTATTTGAAAAAATAAATCATAGATATTAATTGAATCTCTTTCACTTTAATCATTAAGTGAGACGAAAGCAACAAAATATTTTGTAAGGTGTCAAAATATTTTCGTTGAATTACCAGGAAATTGATCATAATAAAAAAAAATGTGGTGATAAAAAATAATTAAATAGATAAATAATTAATAAAGAAATAAATAATGTTCTGTACTGTGGTTTTATTTAGCTCATTTAGAAAAAAGAGGCCAAAATCATTTCACAGTTAGACAAATTAACTCTTGGTTAGCATTCTACTCTGTATAATTGAAGGAAATAGTATAAATTGCATACAGGGTGATTCACGGTGAGTGAAGCGAAAGGAATCATGAAATATACCACGTTCTATTTAAAATAAACGACTTAATAAGGGACGAAGTCGTTCAAGTTTGTCCTGTACTTTGAGCACCCTGCAGATTTTTTCGTATTCTATCTAGAATTGTTGACAATAAGTTAAAAAAAAACTATAGAGTTTTACCACAGCAAAAGTTATTTTTTAAGGGGATTAGAATTTCAATTTTTTTTCTTAGAACTGAAATATCTTGAAAACCGTTTATTTTGGAGATTGACAATGGCTATTAAAGCAATTACAGTTTAATTAGTAATCAAAATTCAGTTAGGCTTTCCAAGTAGGAATCATTTTCAGAAAAGCATAATAAAACCGAGGTTATAATCTAAGTCCTTTTACCTGTGGATATAACTCACCATATTTTTCTATAAACTCATTCGATATAGGTACGTATACAAACGTTTTATATCGACATGGAGGAACTGACACAAAAATTCTCATGTTATTTGAAAAAATAAATCATAGATATTAATTGAATCTCTTTCACTTTAATCATTAAGTCACACGAAAGCAACACAATATTTTGTAAGGTGTGAAAATATTTTCGTTGAATTACCAGGAACATGATAATAATACAAAAAAATTGTGGTAATAAAAAAATAATTAACCAGATAAATAATTAATAAAGTATAAAACAAAGTTGCTTCCCGCTGTCTGTCCCTACCTATGTATGCTTAGATCTTTAAAACTACGCAACGGATTTTGATGCGGTTTTTTTAATAGATAGAGTGATTCAAGAGGAAGGTTTATATGTATAATACATGCATAATATAGTAGAGAAACACTGATAATTTTAGAGGTTTCTAATGTGATGTCGTAAACCGTGCGAAGCCGGGGCGGGTCGCTAGTAATTAATAAAGGAATACATAATGTATGTGTCTGTCTGTATTGAGGATTTATTGAGCTCATCTAGCAAAAAGACGCCAAAACCGTTTCAATCATTCAATCAATTCTATCTAGAATTGTTGACAATAAGTTAAAAAAAAAACTATAGAGTTTTACCACAGCAAAAGTTATTTTTTAAGGGGATTAGAATTTCAATTTTTTTCTTCTTAGAACTGAAATATCTTGAAAACCGTTTATTTTACAATGGCTATTAAAGCAACTATAGTTTAATGAGTAGAAACCAAATATGGCATAAAAATAGCAAGCACAGATACAACTTTCCAGGTAAATATATTTTATAGTTCTCCCAAAACGTTTAATAGGCACGGTGAAACACCCTGTATATACATATTTAAACAATGACCAATTAAATCATTGTTGTAACTAGATAGTGCCTTTATTTAGTTACATAATGTGTTTAAAAGAATGTCTCTTTTACGTTTGCCAAAAAAAAATCCTAAAATTCAGTTATTATCCACAGAAGGCTGTGAAAAACAATGAAACAGTTTACGACTGTAACAGACAGATAGAAACACGGTAGAGTCACACCGCGATGTATTATTTTCAAGATATTAGATCCCAAAGAATCTCTTTTGTGTTTTCTTTCTACCAGCTGAATATAAAAAATGTGTCAACGAGTTATGTGTTACATTCTCAGCGAAAGCCGATCAGAGTCCGTGATTTACTCGTGGAAAATTCTCAGTAAAACAGAAATAGAAATATTCACGATTAAAATTGGGGTAATGAAAAAACCATAGTTTCTACCACGATCTTATCGTTGTCCTGAAACTGTTTCTGTGAATTAAATTATGTGTAATTATGCTAGTTTCCTACTCCCACGAAAAGTTTCGCTTTCTAAAAATAATGAGGCAAGAATAAACGAGGTATAAATGCGTTGGAGCGTGTAGCCGACTCATTCCGTTCGGTCGTACAGGGCGTTTGGGAAAGTTGAGTTTAAATTATGTTTTAATGGTTACTCACTTATATGAGAAAATGATTAGTAATAAAAATGTAATATGTTAAAACCTTAAAAATGAGCTTTTATTTAAAAGCGCTAAACTAAAAAAGTAAAAAACAAAAAAAAATAATGAAATATATATTTGAAAAGCCTTTTTAAAAAACTTATGACGTTTGACGCCTCAAGCTTTTAAAATATTACTTTAAACATTAAAACATTATTTTTTATTTTTTACTTTTTAGTTCAGTTTTTGAATGTTTGTTTTTAATTTTTTTTTACATATATTGCGTTTTATATTTTTTAGTTTAGTTTAGTAAAACTTGTTTTTATTTGTCTGCCATCGTGGGATGTCAGCCATATTGATTTAGAACGATATTCGGTAGCTTATTGTATTCCACTAGTCGATCCCTTTCATTTGATACCCCTGTCTAAAGTATTGTGAAGAAAGGGGTAGGTATTAAGCTGTCATGGAGCGTCCGCCATATTGGATTTAGAACGATGCGAAATATAGAGACATCCAAAAAAACGTCATCAAAGTTGGCCAAGAAAAAAAAGACGTATTTCTATTCTTATTCGAATTTATAACCTTATTTACTTGTCAAAACTGTCACATCATATGACAGTTATTGTTTATTTTACAAATTGTGACAGTCACTTGTCAAAAGTTTGACATAACCGAAAAGCTTAGACATGACTTTCTATCTCTGTTCTGGGTGTGCTGGTGTCTCATAACTTATGGGCAAAAGACGATTTTCAAAACTCGTCAATAAGTGTTGCAATCCATTAATTTTTGGTTTTATGTGAAGTTTTTACATATTGCCAACGAGATTAAAAAATTAAATTTTTTTGAAAGGCCAAAAAAAAAATCCCACGGGGTCAAATCGCAAGATCTAAGGGGGAATATGGTCTGCGTGTTCAAACTAATTATACGATCTTCGAAAAATTCACCTATATAATTAATTGTTTTCATAGTAGTATGCGCACGAACTCCATCTTGTTGAATATAACCTTCTTGCAGTCCGTCTTCATGCAACATTTATACAAAAGGTGTTAAGATTTCTAAACGGTACCTCTCTGCATTCAGTGTTCAATTACAACCTCAAAATAGGTCCAACCATCTTCCTTCTATTCACAGTTGCCCACACTCCGATTTTTTGTGGGTGTAGTCGAGTTTCAATATAAAAGTGAGGGTTGTCTGCGCTCCAAAGTTTCATATTCTGAGAATTAACATAACCCGAAAGATGGAACCAAGCCTCATCAGTAAAAAACTTTTTCGAATACATTTAATAAACCATTGGCAGAACTGTAATCTTCGAGGTTCGTCTGCTCTCAGAATTTCTTGTGTGGATTGCAGGTGACGTGGATGGAACTCCAAATCATTTTTCAAATGAATAACTGCGTCTGGAAAAGCTTCCCTGAAGTCCTCGTATCCAGCTCTCTGCCTGCTCTGATTCTACTGCCATTTCTAGAAGAAGTATCAAGTGAAACACGCCTGTGTTTTGTTCTTCATAAAAAATTAATTCCTTTTATTTATTTTATGATTTATTTTCGCTTTTTATTTCCATCTCTCTCGTTCCCAGCGAGATTTGATGACGTTTTTTTGAATGGCTCGTTACTATATTAGATTGTCATCGGGTTTACATAAGTGTACTAAATTTCATAGTTTTCCGATAACGGGAACTGGTCGAAAATTGCCTGCAAGATTTGAACTAAACATTCAAACATTGCAAGTCAAATAAAAGCCTGTAAAAATAGGAAAAACTTCTTAAAAATCAGTACGGGAGTTTACAACATTAAGAGCTTTGCAGAGGGATGTTATTGTTATTATAAACTTTACACCTACTCATATTATATTGATAAAAAAAACTACTCCATTAATCTCTAAGAGACTTTTAGGTATTTACGTGCATTGTCTTCGATAACGACTGATAAACGTTCTTAACGCGATAAAGAACAGGAATTCCTCAGTTTATGGGTATTAAAAAAATACGAATAGATGATATCGTAGATAAAAAAATATTTTTAAATATTTTGTCAGCGATACCTCTGATACGGCCATGCTCCACTATCGAATGTTTAGTCTGGAGGAGTGTACAACTCATAGGATTATTGTTTCCCTTGTATTGACACAGAGAAAGCAAAATAAATAAACAGCCAAATATTTGGAATTTGGAACTCCTTTTCTTCGCCAGTTTTTACACAGAAAAATATCGGTCGCAATATAAACACGTAGATGAATCTTACATTACCACAATGTACAAAAAAGGCACGTAGATTCAAACATACGAGGTGTGTACATTAAGTAATGAGACTGGCAACGTACCGCCCGATCTAGCAACACAGCGGATAAGGGACTTAACATTTCCTTTAACATGTAACTCAGTACAATTATAGTTCAGTGCAAGTTTGAACTTGTTAGAGTCATTTGTTTGTTTTTTTGTGACTGTTTTCGTAAACCGGATTTTGCAAAACTTCAACACGCCCTTTAACAGTGTTTTTTCAAGAGTCCAGGTTTTTCGTTGGTTTAAGGCATTCCCAGAAGGAAGAGGGTTTGAAGATGAACCACGCAGCGGAAGGCCTTCATCTTCAAGAACCGGTGAAAATGTCGATATAATACGGGTTCTTGTGCACTCAGATCGTCTGTTGACGACAAGAATGATCGGGGGATGAGAAATTTGAATCACACCCTTTATTAGATTTTGACTAACGAATTGGGGGTGAGAAAAATCTGCGCAAAAATGGTTCCAAAAAACCTTTCGTAGGAACAAAAGATCAGGAGAAAGGTATTTTATGACTTTTTGGAATCGATTAAAATGATCCTCATTTTATGGAACGTGTCATTGCTGGTGATAAGACTTGGGTGTTTGAGTACGACCCGGAAAACAAGCGTCAAAGCATGGAATGGCACACTTCAAGCTCTCCAAGACCCAAAAAAGCAAGAATGAGCAAGTAGATGATTAAATGCATGCTGATTTGCGTTTTTGATAGGCAGGGAATTGTCCAGAAAGAGTCTGTGCGTCCAGGCGAAACAATAAATCAACACTTGTACAGAGAAGTTCTTGAAAAACTTCGAAAAAGGGCCATGCGAGCGAGACCAAACATCAAGAACAACTGGATGTTGCACCACAATAATGCGCCTTGTCACACAACCATTTTAGTAAACGTGTTTTTAGCCAGTAAAAACATTCTTGTGGCTCCTCAGCCTCCTTATTCGCCTGACTTGAGTCCTTGTGACTTTTTTCTCTTCCTGAGATTGAAAAATCACCTCGAGGGACGTCATTTTGGGACTATAGAAAATATTCAATCGGCTGTAACCGACCAGCTAAAAGCTACTCCAGTGTATGAGTTTCAGCACAGCTACGAGGAATAGAAGGACCGTCTCCAGCGCTGTCTGGCTTCCCAAGGAGATAATACGGAATTGTAATTCTATTCGTATAAAAAAAAATAAAAAAACCAGTCTCAGTACTTAATTTACACGCCTCATATTTTTGCCAAATAAAGTGAACAATTTTGATAATCAAATAATTACACCCAGAGAAAAAAGGAGGCGGTTCAAAAGGATTACAAAACTGGCATAGCCAAATTAGTTGATCGTACCGTCAAGGAGGGCGCTGTAGATTGACAGTTAGTTGTTACCTGTGAACAAGTCAGAGATGTCAACTTTCGTGTTGTCATTTTTTGTTTGGCGTTATTTTAGTTCGTGTCAGTGTTTTAATCTCGTTTTATTTTTTCAAATTATTTACTTCATTAAAATCGTATTTGTTATACTTCAGGGGTGTTGTGACTTATTCTTGTATTGTATATTATACTGTAGAAAATTGGACTGGTTTCAGGATTATCAAAGGTAATTGCTTAGTTAATTTTTATAGTATGTACTTGTTACGACTTGCTAATCATATAACAGAGCCACTACTTATGACTGACACTTACTTTTCAAACTAGGTGTTAGAAAATGATGTAGCTACAAAAGTACAAACCCATAAAGGGCATGTAAATATATTGAGTAAGTATCATGAAAGTGCCGGCATGTTAATAATACCATCGCACCGCCCGGGAGGGCGACACAATCTGCTTGTTTCCAAAAGTATAAGAATGTTTGACCCATCTTTTCCTATTTATATATGGGTACACTGAATACAAGTGTGCTTTTTTTCCAGTGTAGGAAGACACCTAAAATAATACTCTATAAATTTAAAGTAACCTTTGATCTGCTAATGTGACCCATTATCCCAAATTTATTTCAAAATCAACCCACGCAGTTATGAGACAGATGAGAGCGCGTCAAAAAATGTATAACTAGAAAGTACACTTGACTCCTCAGTCACTAACATATTGCGGACATGACGGAAACTTGGCAAAGGTTTCAGCCATCTTTATTTGGATAACGACACATCACGAATCACTCAACGTACGGGTACGAAATTTTTTTTTTGTTGAAAATCTTATAGTAGTCAATTTGTTGACAAGGAAAATGAAAACCGTATAATCCAATTTAACTGGTTTGGGTTCGGAAATTATCTTTTCATTAGAAAAGAAAATCCATAATCTCAATCACCTACATACCTGTTTCCACTTTTACCGAATTTAATCGAATTAGGTTAACGTCGAATTTTAAAAAGCAATATAAAACACTCATGAGCTCAAGTGTGTATATTTACTTTAAGAGTGAATATTTTGTTTTAAAAAGTTTTTTATTTCTGTTTTTTATATATCTATATCAGCCTTGGCAATTATTCAATAAGGCTAGGTACAGAGTGCCAGTGGCGGCTCGTGAATTTTTTTTGGGAGGCAAACATATTTTGTAAATATTTTTATTTCCTAATTTTTTTGTGATGGTAAACATTGTTAGGAATATGTCGCATAGTTAAGAGAAGGACCTCTACTTGGTCAATAAAATATATTAAGCACATTTGTCTAACATAATGTCCCTAATATATTTTATTGGTTCAGCAAAACCATCGAGAAGGTGTAGTTTCCGTCAAATTATTTTACAATTAAAAGATGCAATGAAATAAAATACGGATTTTTTGCCAGGACTGTGTCAATTTAGATTTGACGGGCTGAATTGATCACATTCATAATATTTTGTTTGCCTAAAAGATGTAATTTACAAATTCAACTAACATGTTCCTGACTTTTTGAATATGTCAACATGGACGAGATAAAGTTTTAAGATTTTATCAAATCCAGACTTTGTCCAAGCATCTTCTCCACGATTTGAAAATAATACACACGGCCAACACAAAATTTATTTAAAGTTAAAGAACCACTTAGCCATTTGCATTTATTATAACACGTATTAACAAACCTACGAGCCGGCTTACCCTGATTAATTAAAGTTTTACTTAGATCTGGCAGTGGTACTCTTAAATTTTTAACAAACAATGTATCTTCATAAGACAGGCGACTACATTTGAATTTTATATGATACTCAACAGTATCATTGCAGGTTCGAATATTTATTGGAGTGTCATGACAACTCGTATCGTTATTTTTATGAAACAAACTGCTACACTCGCCAGTTACCTCCGTTATAACGTTATATAGTTAATTAAATAAAATGTTCAAATAATGACGTAGGTAATATGGTACACTTTCAATAATTATTACCTTTCTCTACCACTCAAAAAAACCCGGCAAGAACCACGTCACTTTCCAACGAAAATTTCCAAAACACAGAACAATAAAAGATATTAAATTTTGTGGGTTAGGTTGTTAGGTTTATGAAATCAAATAACTCGCTTTCTGTGCTGTCACGTGTGAGAGGTGGGAGGTGGGCGTGTTTACCTCCACTATGCAGTTTTTTAAATGACCTTTAATGCCACTGGAGTTAAGGGTTAAATTTGTTAGCAACGCATGTTAGCAACGCAGGATCGCGAAGCGCGAAACCCCCCTATTCCGTATAAATACATATATGTGAAAACATTGGCATCGGAGGCTTGCCACCACGGCGATAGACTATTCGTTCGGTTGTTGATGAGGGCTAATATGTTGCAAATAATAGTGCAGGAACTCCTTTGACATATGTCTTTGTAATATTTTTATTTTTAGAAATTAATTTTTTTACCCGATATATAAATTTAAAAATGAAAGGTAATTAAAATATTAAGTAAGGTAGTATATTAAATTTTATATTTATTAAATAAATTTAAAGTATAGTACGTTTATAAAAAAAAACTTATTTGTAATTTTCACAGGGGGAGGCACTGTCACTGTCTGCCTCCCCTGATGAGCCGCCACTGCAGAGTGCCCGTTGTACAACAGACAGTAAATCAGTTGTCACGAGATAGACCAACCAATAAGATTATCGCCAAATATAACGCCTACACTATACCTATACACTGTCTTTGTTTACATTTCTCCCCCCACCTACCCGCTCTGTAACTATCTGCTCATATCACAACGGACGCCCTGTATAAACTTAAGAATAAGAACAGAAATACGTTTTTTACAAGCTTTTATTTAACTTGCAATGTATGTTTGTTTGTTTGTATGTATGTTCGGATCAAATCTTGCAACTGAATTTTAAAGTAGTTATCCTCAATCGATTGAGATTGAATTTTGCATACACGCTTAGTTTGGATGACAATGCATGGTTAGCTAAGTTATGTCATTCTAAATTCAAAATGGCGGACGGTCTAAGATGGCGGAATAGTTATTTTTTGTGCACTCCAATGATATGGGTATCAAATGAAAGGGTTTGCTGAAAAGAACACGAAAAAAATGATAAAATGACTTTACTCTAAATCCAAAATGGGGGACCGTCCAAGATGGCGGACTAATTATTTTTTGTGTACTCCCATGATATGGGTATCAAATGAAAGGGTTTGCTGAGAACAATACGAAAAATAAAATGACCACTCTAAATCCAATATGGCGGACCGCCCAATATGGCGGACTAGTTATTTTTAAGCACTCCCATAATGTGGGTATCAAATGAAAGGGTTTGCTAAGAAGAATACGAATAAACTGACGTCTGCGTTCAACCCTTCGAGGAAATGGTGTACTACTGTCTGGCTAAACAGTAAGACTTAGCGGGGTCGTGTCTTAACTAATATCAACCTATACCCTAGGCAAATTCTAGCGGTGGTGAAAAAAATTCAAAATGACGAAAAACAAGATGACCACCATACCAATTTTAAAGAGTTACAACTTGGTATAGGTTAGGGATAGTATGAACAGGTTGAGAAACATTTAGATACAAAAACACGACGATAACTAAAAAAATAAAAAATAAATTAATAATAAAAAAAAATTTAAAACGAGATTTTATTTAAATGTTCTAAAAAGAAGAAAATAAACTTTAAATTGAATCAAACCCATCAATTTATTACATTACACAATTTATATGATATAAAAGCTTGTCACGAGATTTACTTGTGTAGATAAACAAGAATGTAATAATTATGTAACTTGATCTTCACATAAGAAAATCTAAGAAAAAAAAAGTATGTATTTTATAAAATAGGTAAATACATCTACGCAAATAAATCTCGTGACAAGCTTTTATATCATATAAATTGTGTAATGTAATAAATTGATGGGTTTGATTCAATTTAAAGTTTATTTTCTTCTTTTTAGAGCATTTAAATAAAATGTTGTTTTCAAAAAATTTTGTCTTATCATTAATTTATTTTTTGCTAGGTAAACTTTGACGTCGTTTTAATGGCTCGTTATTTTGTTCGGAGACTTTTCGATTAACGGGGAGTTTAACTTTTAACACCCAGAACACGCGGCTAGCGGAGGCTTCCCAAATAGACTCGTTGACGCCGCATTCGCTGAAAGCTACGTGTCAGCCTGATTAATAGAGAAACGCATCCGTCATCCATGTCAGTACATGATTTATCTTTAGGAAACGACAAGTCGAAGAAAAACGAAAACATCGGACGGAACGGACCTATTTGGGAGCACCTGCCCGGGCCAGAAATAGTGCGGGCGGCCGGGGGGTCAACATTTTCTCCATTGGCCCCGTCCGCATCGGTTCAATTGGCGTGAGGTAAAGAAAATATAAAAGAAGGGATAAAAATAAAAAATACCCTTTTTTTGCAGCAGGAGCGTCTCATTCTCTTCAAATTTCTAAAAAATGTGTGTAAAAAAAAGTTTTTCATAAAAAAAATAAAAGAAACTAAAACTAATATTTTTTTTCTGGCAAATATACAGCGTGACAAAAAATCATGGTATACACCCCTTTTTTCTTTATTTATTAACTCACAGTTCAACTGTGCAGCTTCTTCACACATACCTAAATAATGTCAACTTTTGACATATCAATGTCATTTATATAACGGTTTCACCAGAAGTGTTATCAATTTACAATTTGAAATGGAGTACGTCGTATATTATTGCAAATTTTGTAAGTATTCTCTCATGTAAGCATATAAAGTTTTCTAAAAAAAAAATACTAAATTGAAGTGTTAATATTTGTTGTCAGTGATGACACAAAAGTAGTAGACAACGACCTCTTGTTTGTCCAGACCTGATTTTCTCGACTTTTTTGGTGAAATAACTTTTACGTAAATGAGAGAAAAAAGCAAGCCAAAACTGATTGCAACAATCGAGTATACATTGTACTTATTTCACTAGCAAAATCATTGCAATTTACTTACATCATGATTTCTTTTTTATTAATTTTTTATAGTTATTTTAGTAGCAACAATCCAAATTTAAGTATTCTGTATTTTAAAAAGGGAAATCCTAAAATGAATTGTTAATATTCGTTTCTAGTGATGACACAAAAGTAGTAGGCAATGGCCGCTTTTTTCTCCAGACCTGATCCTCTCGATTTTTTTGTGAAACGTAAATGAGAGAAGAAGCAGGCCAAAATTGGTTGCAACAATTATATACATTGTACTTATTTTACTGACTCACTCGGAACTGATGTAATTCGTATTTTTCGTGTCAGTGATTATTGCAATACTATTCTGGGTAGCGCTTATCACTTGATGACGATGATTGAATAGGAGAGCGGAATTTGGCACCTATATATACATATGTATAACAATTTCAACGTAATCTCAATCAAGATAAGCTACGCACAGTATAAATGTATCATCAAACCGCATCGTTCTGTTACTATTATAAAAAATTTTGTTTAATTATTACATCGATAAACATATTATAAATATTATAATATATTAAAATTTTCTATGACGAATTTCCATAGAATCGAATATTGTGTAGAATAGGTACAAAAGCTTTAGTTTTTTGTATGTAGTTTATAAAGTAGAACAAACAAACTTTTTTGATATGTTCATCATAAAGGTCTTTTAGATAATTTAATTTCTCTACAGAAAATTCAAGTAGGGTTTTGAAAACTGCAAAGTATCCTTTACAAGTAATATGACTTGTTTAAAAAAAATTCGAAACGAAATTGTTGATTGAAAAAAATTTCATAATTAGTTACATTTGCATAACTGGGTATAACTTTGTAAATAATGGATATACTAAGGATATTGACTGCAACTTTTCAACCTTAGAGCACCCCAAAGAAACCCTGATAGTTTTAAAGCGCTGTGGTTTTTCTTTCACAGTGCTCGGAATGATTGAAATTGTCGTTTGTGCTAAAAATAAATGTAAGGATCGATTTTTCACTTTTTGTTCATTTTTTTTATGTTGAAAAGGTTTTTTTGGCAACAATCCATATTTTCATTAGCAACAAACGTTAATTATTGTAAAAAAAGTCCGTGGACCTCTTAATAGACAAGCAAAAGTTTCGAAAATTCTTTCGAAAAATGTTTTTCTTATGATTACTTAAAAACTGCTGATTAAACTCAAGACTCAAAAACTAGAAACTTGGAGCTTCAATTTCCTTTTTTTTCTTTTCTCTGCGACCATTTTTCCTCAAGTTACAGCTCTTTGAAAATCTAAAAATTTGGGTTATTTTATATCCCTTAATTTGTGCGCCTAGTATATAATATACAGTAAGAGTTACGATACTGCGTACATAGGTGGATATTAAATTCATATTAAATGGTACATTTTTATGTCAAAGTTGGGTGAATTTACTTACATACAACAACCCAGCCCCCCACCCTTCCTCTAGCGGTGTGGCAATGTCAGTGGTCACGAAAAACTGAAACTTAAAAGGACTTACCCACAAAAACCCAAACAAAAAGTAATAACACTTTTTAACTAGCGTATGATCTTTTGCAGAGCATACTTTTGCAACTTTTTTTCATTTTTTTTTCTTGTTAAACAGTTGAAGTTTCGTTACAGCTCATTTTGTGTTACTTACCTTTAATCTGACGAAATATTAGTTTTACTTGTCTCAAAACAGGTGTTATGGGAACATGTATGTACTTGTAACAGGTACACCCTTAAAACGGGAAGACAGCATACCTTATTGTAAAATTCTAGATCCCATCGCTACGTCGAAGTATCTAGAATTTTATGGTAACAGATATCACGTGTTCATATTCCAAGATTCCAAGGGTATATCTGTTCCATTTGGAACAGGTTTAAATTTATATACCTGCCAAATTGGTTTAAATTTATAAATAATTAAAAGTCATTGTAATTTTATAACTTGTTGTGGCGTGTTAGGCCCAAATTTTATGAGCTTTGTAGATAAGTCCTTTTAAGTGTCATGTTTTATGACCACTAACGTTACCACACCTAAATACAGGCTCCATCGTGTCATAGTCAGCCCCTCAGTATGTTTATTTGTGTATGATTATCTTATTATGATATATTTTCTGTGAACTATCGTTTCGTAATAATAGTGACTTGAGTCCCACTCTGTTGCAACGCGCCGGAAGTCAACATATGCAACTGCGTTAGTAGCATCTGCGCATGTCGAAAACAAGCATCCAAATTCACTATTGGAAAATTATTCGTTAAAAGTAGCTTTCATATCCCTTACAGACCGACCACTAAAATATCATTTTAATTATTTGAACTTTTTCGGCAATCTGATAAATATCCATTTTTGTTTTTAAGAATGTATGTAGTTTTCTACTATACTCTCGTAATAATGCACTTTTCTAATCGGTAACTAGACCAGAATAAAATATAAAATGTTATTTCAATAAGAGCTGTACCACCGAACATAAACTATGTTCGGTGGCTTACGACCAACCGGATGTTTGGTGGGATCTATTCAATGGGTGGGGCTCATGGGGTTGGTGGGCCCTCATGTGGTGGAATATTTTGTCAATTCCTCTTCATTCTCTTATGTACGCATTAGGGTGATTCGTACTGTATAACAATGTTTTACATTTTTTTTTTTTTTTTTTTTGTACGAATGCTTTTTCTATCCCTTCTCTTTTCACTATTTCGTCCTTTTTTCATCTCCTTATTTTATACAGAGTGTAACTGTAGTCACGGTTCAAAATAATCGATTTTTTTTGCACAATTTTCGGTGGCTATAGCTCGGAGAGGGTACATTTTAGGACATATGTTAATAGAAAAAAAAGTCTTATTTTGACCTCAAAAATACGCCCTTAAAATCTTTGTAGTGAATTTTGAAACATCCTGTATATCAGACGCATTTTGTATGAACTCCGTTCTTTATAGTTGTGCAATTGATTTCATGACCGTTGTGACATAGACTTACATATGTGAATTTTGCATATATCTGTTTCATATTGTTGGCTTCATGTTGTGGTCAAAACACTCGATCTATTATTCTTTATGGATAAGATGTATATAAGTATAACCATCACTAAACTCGCCACAGAAGATAAAATGTACTTAAACAAATGTTAAATAATTGTTATCATTGTGATACTGTCGTTCTATCGTAACCCAACATTTAAATAAAATTTCTGCAAATCTTAATTGCCCTACCACCCGATAATTCTTTGCGTACCGACGTTCCCGGTATTTGTGATTTTGCACTTTTGCAGATTAGCTTCTCATAATCGAAATTTCGCAATTACTTCGCAGATGATACAGCTTGCTTTCGTCTATATTTGCCGAAGCTGCGGATAGTATCTGAATGAGAACGATTAAACAGAGATAAGGTTATCTCAGAAATATGCGATATTAATATTCAGATAGTTGGTATCGTCCTCCGTTATCAGTTTCAAGAAAAAACTTGCTAAATAGTGAGATTTACAACTTTATACTTATCTGCATTGTATTTTTCGTTAATCTTGATCTACGTGTAAACACGACGCAACGCTAGCTCTCAAGTTTCTGCGAAAAAATTTATCCGATATTTCACCATTTGTTTTATCGAAACGTGTTTGTTGTTCACTTGATAGAATTTTCGAGAACAAACTACCGCAAATTATCATAGTTTACGAACAGAAAACAATGTTTCAATATACTGTTAAAAAAACTATAAAAAAACAAACGTTAGTAAACAAAAATTAATGTAATGAAATAAAAACAAGAAAAACATATTTATTTCTACTGAATACCTAATAATTTATTTAATAATATAATATTTAATTCACCTTAATAATTAACAACTATTGGCCAAACGAAATTAATCACATTTGACCTATTACGAGGTGTGTAAATTAAATAATGAGACTGAAGAGAGGCGATTGAAGATGAACCACGCGGCAGAAGTCCTTCATCATCAAGAACCAATGAAAATGTCGATATAATACGGGATCTTGGGTGTTCAGATTTTCGGTTGACGACAAGAATGATCGGGGAAGACTTAAAGTTGAATCACACCCTTTTCATTAGATTTTAACTAACGAATTGGGGATGTGAAAAATATGCTAAAAAATGGTTCCAAAAAAAACCTTTCGCAGGAACAAAAACATCAGGAGAGAAATGTGCCTTGACATTTTGGAATCGATTGAAAATGATCCCCATTTTATGGAACGTGTCATTACTGGTGATGAGACTTGGGTGTTTGAGTACGACCCGGAAACCAAGCGCTCAAGCATGGAATGGCACATTTCAAGCTCTCCAAGTCGAAGATCAAATGTATACTGATTTGCTTTTTTGACAGCCAGGGAATTGTCCACAAAGAGTTTGTGCCTCCAGGCCAAACAGTAAAGCAACACTTTTACAGAGAGGTTCTTGAGAAACTTCGAAAAAGGGTCATGCTTGTGAGACTAAACATCAAGAACAACTGGATGTTGCATCACAACAATGCGCCTTGTCACACAGTCATTTCAGTTAACGAGTTTTTAGACAGTAAAAACATTCCTGTGGCTCCTCAGCCTCTTTATTCGCCTGACTTGAGTCCTTGTGACTTTTTTCTCTTCCCGATATTGAAAAATCACCTCAAGGAACGTCATTTTGGGATCATAGAAAACATGCAAACGTCTGTAACCGATCAGCTGAAGGCTATTTCAGTATATGAGTTCCAGCACTGCTATGAGGAATGGAAGAACCGCCTCCAGCTCTGTGTGGTTGGTTTCCCTAGGAAGTTATTTTGAAGGAGACGGTACTGAATTGTAATTCTATTCGAATAATAAATTTTAAAAAACAGTCTCATTAATTAATTTACACACCTCGTATAACAGAAGAAAGAAAATCATTTATTTGACGGCTTCGATTTTTTTGCATACGGAATAAAAGGAAAAAAAACATCATTAGTTGAATAATTAGGAGTTATTAAATTGGAAGTTACAAAATTAAAACTAATTATTGCGTTATAACAAGGAAATTAATGATTCTCCGATAGTCGATCTGTTCAACAGTCATTTCGACATTTACCTGGAACCACCTTGAGTTATACCCCTTTATTGAGTAAGTCCTACCTAATAAATAATTCACTTATTTGGGCTACTATAAACTTGGTCTCTGTGATTCAGTGCCTGAAGAAGTCGCTGTGTTTAATAATTTAATAAATAATTTAAAATAATTTAGTGAAAAGCAACAATATATGGTTGTTTTATTTTATAGTTTTTTATAGTTGTTTTATAGTTTTTTTTTTGCAATTTTTCAGTCGACATGGATTTTCTTCATGTAAGGTGGATTCCGTCAATGTTTCATGTTTTTAGCACGAGTCTTTATCCAATATTCTTGCGAACACTTGGCTTTAGGTTTTACTCAGAAGCATCTGAATGGAGGCCTTAAAGGAACAGCCATTTAATGTGAGGGGTTCAGAGAAACAATGGTATAAATGCACATAAAAGCATGACACACGAGGACAGATGGAATGTATCGTTTAATATTACTGGAATCGAAGGCTTACTCATGTTTCATGTTACTTGTAGCATTTAGGTTTGTTAATATTTTTTTTTCTCTCCAGTAGCCTTGGCCTCCTTTCTCAGAACATGTCGTATTATTTTTCACAGTTACGAATATACACTGTGCTGTTTTTTGTTAACCCGATTCCATTTTTCATAAAGTTATATCTATAATACGTGTACAAAATGATTTTAAAAAATATATACACATTAGTGTATACTTTGTGGATGTTATTATAACCCTACTCACTCATTTGTTAAAGTTATATCTTCCATTGATGCTATTTTGTTGGGCGAAAGTATGTTTCAGTTTTCCGGTGTTTTGTTCCGTAAGTTGATTTATTTGGCTCATGTTGCCACCGAAATAAGTTGTTTGGTACTACCTATTTGTATGAGACGTAATTTAATTAAATTAACACTTTTAAAAATTCAAATTAGGTGTTTTTCCACAAAATAATTTTCTAAGAATAATGTATATAGACAGGTATTTAATTTAGACCTGTTTTAAAAGCTAGCTTGCTTGACATAGTAAATCACGTTTTTTTTTCGTGTTTAGTTTATTCCTTCTTTAATAAGAAACTTGTCTCAGATGATATTATTAGATTAAAAGCGATTTTCTGGGTTTTATTTTTTAGATTTGACCATAAAATGTTTATATCTGTAAGAGACGCCTGACTTTTGAGGTTAGGTCATGTCAAATCACTGAAACTGTTTTCAAAACTTTGAATTTTTATGATGTTTTTGGTTCAACTTTGGAAACATTATTTACATATGTACATACATATGTAAATATTATTTCATCAAATCTAAATTTCATAGACATCTTCAAAGATTGGAGCCGATGAACAAAAGGTACTTACCATTTCTTGTATTATCTCTTTTTTATTATTGAGTTTAAAACTGATTTATGTGACAAATTATGTCATTGTACCGAAGCTTTTAGAATCCTGTTAATGGGTGTTTTATTTTAGTTTTTTTTTCCATTTATGGCATTGAATTCTTCTGCTCTAAATGTACACTATGTATGTATCAGGATATAGACGAAATAACATGGGACTTTCCATTTTTATATTGAAGCCTGACTGAATATTCTGGGTACTTCAGCGATTACATCAGCTGGTGTATGATTAAGATTGACGTTTTTGCACGTTTCTACTTCTTTTATTTTTTTAGTCTTGGGGCATTCTGGATCTCCTTGAGCAAGGTCAGTATACTAACTTGCGTCAATGACTTCATTAGTTGCAAAGGATATCAAAACACGGAACCATGGTAAATTATTGTACAGTTGTAGTTCATTGTTTTTTACTACTACCTCTTCATTTTTTTTAAAATCATAATTAAATTAATAGTAATAATTTTAATTCTGAGTTGTAAAACTCCAAAAAAAGATACCACGTATTGCATTTGAACATGTATTTGTTCAAGAATGTCGAAAATAAAAAATAATCTCAGGTACCATTCATAAAAAGATTTTTTAAACAAGAATTCTTAACAAGGACAAATAAAACATGACTTTCAAAAACAAAAATAATCTGAGTTACGCATTCATGAAAAGATTTTAATGCGCATTCTTAGCAAGGACAAATAAAAAATTAATAGTCTTAATGGCCGCGCGTCTGACGTTATCCGAAAACATAATTGGCTCACCGAATTTAAAAAGATCCCACGTATTGTTGGATCACTTTTTATATCATTGCGTTAAACTCGGACCGCTAGAGTATTTGCTCAGAGCAAGATCTAATTATACGTTTTATACCAGCTTTAAACGCTAATTTTAATATTCCGAGAACAGGAAAATGGCGCAACAATCGATGTTTGATATGTCGACCGCCCGTGTTTGACGAAACTTTTATTTTATATCCGCGCTTAAGTCTAATTCGCAGAGTAAAGAAATAATTCGTACCTCAAATATTCTAATCGTTTGAGACAATATTTGCGGCCTCAAAATTCAAAGGCGTGAGCACGTGGGAAGATACAGGGTGTCTTCCTGTCTATAAAAGTGATGCGCCAAATTTATGTCCTCATTTGGTCTCAGAAAACTACCACTGACCATTGAACCTCAATGAATAATCAGAAATGATGTCATTGCCATTATCATGTCTCTGATTGGATGATTTTAAAGACGTCAAAGTATGTGAAAACATTTAATAGAAAAACGGAATTAGATTTTATTGGAGAACCTCACACATGAAATTCTTAGTAGTAGAGACTTTTATAAAGCTACAGCTCTGCCAATGGTTTATTAATCATTGATGATAACAGCCTTTTGGTGCATTCGATCTTCACTTTCAACGTGGGAGACTTTCTGTAATCGTGAGGCCACAAAATCAAGAACGGTTTCCTAATGAGGTTGTGAATATCAATCACAACTCGTTTAAGTGTTGTCTTTGCCACATTATTCAATTATATTTAGGGAAACAGGGGGTGTGGAAGAAATAATTCGTATCTCAAATATTAATCGTTTAAGACAATATTTGCAGTCTCAAAATTCAAAGGCGCGAGCACGTAAGAGGATACAGGGTGTCTTAAAAGTGATGCACAAAATTCATGCCCTCACTTGGTCTCAGAAAACTACCACTAACCATTGAACCTCAATGAATAATCAGAAATGATGCATGAGAAAAGTGTATACAGCAGTTGTGTCATTGTTTGGATTTTTTTAAACGCGTCAAAGTCTGTGAAAGCATTTAATGGTAAAACGGAATTAGATTTTATTGGAGAACCCCACACACGAAATTCTTAGTAGTAAAGGCTTTTATAAAACTACAGCGCTGCCAATCATTGATGATAAGAGCCTTTTGTGCATTCGATCTTCACTTTCAACGTGGGAGATTTTATGTAATCGTGAAGCCACAAAATCAAGAACAGTTTCTTAATGAGGTTGTGAATATCAATCACAACTTGTTTAAGTGTTGTCTTTGCCACATTATTCAATTATGTATTTAGGGGGTGTGGAAGAAATCACTCGTCAAATGAATTGACAGTGATGACTCTTCAAAAATATTGACACTGCAAAACGAAGAAAAGACATGCGTTGATTTTTTTGCTCGAGCAACTTTGATGAGCTTTTTTTATTAACCTCGATAGTACAAGAGACTTATTTTTAATCGTCGAAGTTAAATGAAATCGTTAACTTTTTTTCTATTTAATACCGAACGAAATATTTTTGAAAGTGCATCCATCGCCTCCGGCCGAGCTGGGTCATTGCCGCTTTTTTTTTCGGCTCTACGCGTAGATGTAATCTAATAATACTTTTCACAGTTTAACGTCGGACAAGAAGGCTGTCAGCCGTCCGCTTCTCATTTTTTTCACGGTCGACGCGATCTCGACGGATGTCGGCCCGTCAGTCTCGTTTCATTGAGGACGCCTTACATTTGATGTGGAAAATATTGAGTGGGACACCGAAAGGACCCTATCAATATTTGTCGGATTAAAATATCTCGAAGTGACGCAAAAAGGTATCGGAAGTGACGGCTTGAGAATTTTAGCCGACCAAAAAAGTGTTTCTTCTTTGTTCCTTTTTTTGAAGATGACGCTATTTTTTTGGTTTTGTCATATTTTCTGTTACATTTCTTCGCAACGCCTCGTGATTCGAAAAAAATCCACACATTGGGCCAAAATTAGGCAGATTTATGCGAATTCTATTTATTATATGTCTTTTTTACCATCATTTTTGATATAGTGTCTGCCAAAAAGCCTGCTGGATAAAATTACGCAGTTTAAAAAAAAAATTGCATAATAAAAATATTAGATACTAAATTGATTTGCTGAAGCAATACTGGTAAGATTCACTTGTTGGCTGAGAAGGCCAATAATTGATGTTCTTGGATTGTCCGTTACCTATCACTTGCCCAACGTTTCCTGTTTCCTTCTGTCCTTACTCTGGGTCTTCCACTTCCTTGTTTCCGATTGACGCTTCCAGTTTGCCAGTATAAATGTAGGAAACGTTTTACTGATCGGCTAAAATGGTCGGAATGAATGTATGCGTCTGGAAAAACTTGCCTCTCATCGAATATATCCAGTTTCCATTGATTCGACTGCCATTTCTAAAATAAATTTCAAGTGAAACATGCCTCTGTTCTTGACGACAACAAAGTTACGCTTCGAGGTTCGACGTAGTAGCTATTTCCATCTCTCTCGCTCATAGCCAGGTTTATTGACTTTTTTTTATCCTGGAGTGGGTACTGCAACCTTCGGCGTAGAAACAAAAAACTGGACGTTTTCCACGAAACGCCGAACTACTATACTTTTCTCGACGCGCGTTTCGCCAACTAAGTTGGCATCTTCAGGAGAAGGTTAAAACTAAATTCTAACCTACACACTTGCACATTCTTTGTTGCCATGGTTCACTGAACCGTAAAATCTATCTTTGTTTATTAGAGCAAACAGTGGACTGGTGGGTATCGGACCATTGTCCTTATTCATACCACTGTTACACTTAATGATTTCTAAACTTTCAAAAGCATCGAACTGTCTACTGTTTGTTACATTTCTAATTAATTTTAAATTATGTATGTCTATCCTATGGTTGTTATCAAAAGCATGTTGGGCAACACAAGATTTTTCCGTTCTGCCATATTTCAAATGAGCCATGCGTTCTTTAAATCTAGTCAAAATAGATCTTTTTGTTTGCCCAATATACTTTTGATCACAGTCTTTACAACGTATTTCGTATATTCCTGACTTTTCGTTATTGTCGATTTTGTCTTTGGGGTTACCCAAAAGCGTCTGTAGTTTATTTTGAGAAATATAAACCAAATTGATATTAATATTCTTAAAAACTTTATCTAGTCTGCGGGTGAATTTAGGTTCATATGGTAACGAAACAAATTTCGAATTGTCAGTATCTCTACGAAAAGTCGTGGAATTGTACAGGGTGCTCTTAAATGTATGCTTCCTTATTAACTTATCTATTAAATGGACTGAGTAACCGTTATTCTTAGCTATATTCTTAATTAATTTCAATGTTCAAACCTCTTTTTACTGAGGGGGCAATTTAACAAACGGCGAATTAGAAAATTAAAACTTGCCATTTTATGTTGAAAAGGGTGGCATGAATCGTTGGGAATATATTTAAGAGTCGCGGATTATTTCCTATATACATCAAACTCTAACTTATTTTCACTATTTCTAATACTAATACATCTAAAAATGGTAGCTGTTCATTGTGTTCCACATCATATGTAAATTATATGGTAGGGAAACGGTTATTTAATTTAGCAACCAAATTATCTAAACAAATTGTTTTTTGTATCAAATACCGCGAAGATATCCTCCACATACCTGAACCAGATTCTCGGGAAATACTCGAATTTATCTTTTGCTTCTGTCTCAAATTTACTCATAAAAAGATTTGCAATGAAAGGTGACAAGGAGTTACCCATTGCCGTTTCCTCATGTATTGAAAGTATTCACCATTATATTGAAAACAATTTTGATTCATACAAATACCAGTAAGCCGAATGTATTCCTTAAAAATTTTATCGTCTAATCTAAACCATTTAATTCGAGTAATTCCCTGAGGTAGTCCAAAGTTATCGGGATTGGGACACTTGGAAACAATGAGCATACATCAAACGAGATCAAAATTTCACCTTCTTGCAATTGGATATTTTTGATATTGTTAATGAACTTACTAGAATTTTTAATTGACAAGCTTGTTCGTGTAATAGGCAATTTTCGAACTCGTTCGTTAACCATTTTGACAAGTTATAAGTTGGGGATCTCATCGCGAGACAATTGGTCTTATATATTTTCCTGGTTTATGTATTTTTGACAAACGATTTAATTTAGGGATTACTGGATTTGACAATTGTAATTTTTGTTACAATGAGGGAGTAATAAGGTTGTTACATTCTTTTTAAAGATTTTTTAACTTCAGTCATTTTTTGCACACAGAATTTTTTGACAAGCTCTTGTAAGAACCACTATTAATTAAATTGTCGACACTCTCTGAAATCTGTCGTATTTTAATACGACCCTGTTTAAAATTGCACCGGCGATATTCAGCTAGTTAAAATGCCTTTTCCTATTTCTTACTTCGAAGTTATGGACTATATAGGAGGTGTATACCATAGCTACGTGAAACCGAAAATAAATCAGACGCTCAAGAGGCTAAAAATAAAAAAATTCCAGTAAAAAATTCTTGGCCTGTCGGCCAAAAATTCGCACCGACGTCCGTCGGCGCCAGACGCCGGACGAATCCCTTCCTCCGAGCGCCGCTTCCTGGTGCTGGGACGGCCGCATTTAAAAATAATGCGCGTTAGCACCTAATGAATGAGATAACCTCGAAACTTTTTAATGAATTCAAACCGAGCAGCGGCGGAGGGTCGTCGATTGTTGCGACAGACTTTTCGGAATCAAAATGCCGTCATGTTCCCGTCGCGGACGTGAGTGATACGGAGCACAGGACCGCACTAAGAGGGTAAAGAAGTATGCCGAGGGTGGTGTGGTAATTAAAGGACTTTAATCGGTTATATATGCAGTCATTTATTTACATATGGAAGATGGAAAAGAGACCGGCGAAGATCGGTCTACGGATGCCGCGTCGGAGGAATGCTTCATCTTTTGAGGCTATCCACGAATCGACCCAAATTTTGGTATCTTCATATGATGTGAAGTGTTGCTCACACAGGTCATGCGCCTGAAGGAGGAACAATGTCTAGTGAATAAGGCGGGTGGGGTAAAACTTCCCAATTGAGTGTTTCCAAATAGGTTTTAACCGGTTACGCAACATGTGGACGAGCTTTATCATGTAGGAGAATAACTTTGTCGTGTCTGGAGTAGTTGCTTGAGTGCTCGACTCTATCTCATCAATTGTTCGGTAGACAGCTCCAGTAATGGTTTCGTTCGGTTTAAGGCCTGGGCACACAGAGCGCTATGCTATGTTCGCTATAAACAATGTGTACGCTATGTTCGCTTTGTTTGCTATGAAATATGGCCACACCAAAAAATAGTAAGTGCAAGACTTTTAGTTTCCCACAAACATGTTACCAAGCCGGTTGCCGTGGGAGAGTGATAGTACTGATGATGAAGCAGTATTGCTGTTTTCGTTGTGTAAAAAGAAGAAACGCAAAAGATTATGGATATACGATGTCAACAAAAAGAGGAGAAAGTACGGTGAATATCATCACATAATAAAACAATTGATTAATTGCTCCATAATGTGGGTGGAATATGTTAGGAACTACTTTAACCCTACTTGCAGCACACGTGAAATGCATCTGTTCCCGCGCGTCTTCGGCGACGTTGCAAAAATATAGCTAGAAATCATACATCTCAGCTACGCATCTAACATCGCAAACATAGCGCGCGTAGCGTCTTACGTCTGTATGGCCACCACCGTTTAAAACAAGGAGGACTATTTTTACTGCATATAGCGAACATAGCGAACGTAGCGAACATAGCGCTCTGTGTGCCCAGGCCATTAAGCTTTCAATTCCGCGTCTTCATACGCTTTCGGTATTCCGCTACGTTCTTTGTCTTCGATGTCAAATTCTCCGTTCTTAAACTTTTGAAACCACTTACGACAACTTCTCTCACTTAAGGTAGCCTCACCATATGCTTCTACAAGCAATCGATACGCCTCAGGTGCAGATTTCTTCAAATTGAAGAAGTAAATCAAAAATTCGTGCAAATCACGCTTATTTGGTTCAAAACTCGACATTTCCGCACACAAAAGAGTATCTTATACTGATAAAAAATCACTAATATTTTAAGATTGTATTGTTGCCTGATGTCCAACCTAACGATTATGACATTTACATCTGATAATTTTAACCCTACCTTACTGGTGGCGCCAACTTTTGTCAAACGGCGGAAACTTATTTGTACACCTTTAATTATATAATTCTATAATTATAGAATTATATAGTAGTTTTATAATTAATTATTAAATAAATATATAATTATATTATAAATACATAATTTATATAAATATAATTAATTACTTGAATTATTCTAAATGCACTACTGAAATTGATTGTTGATCCTTGTGCAGTAATAGAATTAAGACTAGTCTCTGCTGTTAATTTATAATAAAATATTTTTTTCACAGAACCCAGGATGCACAAAACACTGAATGATTTTATAAAATGTTTAAAAAGTAGCTATTAATCCAATCAAAACCAATATATCAATTATCAATCAAACAATGTACTGCAAATAATATAATGTAAATGTTTTTAGTATTCTTTATT
Organism: Aromia moschata; assembly: GCA_029963805.1. Lineage (NCBI taxonomy): Eukaryota > Metazoa > Arthropoda > Insecta > Coleoptera > Cerambycidae > Aromia > Aromia moschata. The sequence goes on along the minus strand of JAPWTK010000014.1, from coordinate 539,130 downwards.
CAAAATATCGCATATTTTCCGACTAATGAAAAACATCGAAATATTGGCTAATATTAAATTAACATTATTTGAATCAGTACTCATAAGTGAGCAGTAAATTTAGATACATACGTCATATCGATGTCGATAAAGGTCTTCTGATAACGAAATAATTCGATATCTTTATCAGGTCGTTAGTACATAGGGATGAGAATGCATATTTAAAATCGCTGAATTTTTAAAAACGGAAATGGATAATGGATACTGAACTGGAACTACATGTTCAAGTACATCTTAATTCTATACCAACGGTATTTGACGATCATATTATCGACCGCATTGATTACGTGTAACATGACATTAAAACCTCTTTTTTGTTTATATTTTTTCAGATCTTAATTATTTAATTAAAATACATATGTATGTCAATTTTAATTAATTACATAAATCCTTTGTTAATACATACATTTTTTACCTAAAATATTTGTATATATACGTGTTTGCATCGATTTGGTCTATGGTTTTGTGTTTGCCCGAGTTGCCAATGGCCGACTCCGGTCCTGCCTAGCCAGTCGACTGACGCCGATGATGTTACAAGGTGGACTACAACCTTCGAACCGTCGATTCGAACTTACGACAGACAGTAGGGCTGCTGCGGTTACGTCATAATTGGACCTGATATTTTGTGTCCCCTTATTTCAGTCTGGTGCCTACTTTATGATTTGTGAGTAATGAATGGTGAACGGTACGTATGCACGTGGGATTTTCGTGTAAATAAACATATGAAACAGATAATTCTTACGAATTTTAACCTGCTGATTATGAAGACCAGAATTTCTGGTTACAGAGATCAACAAAAAATTATAGTGCAGAATTTTGGAAAACAGAATTATTGGTCACAAAGTCTAGGTTATTTTTTGAAAATGCAGTTAACCTTATTTATCCGATTTTGGATTATGTACAAAAGCAAAATTGCCGAAATTTAGTTTTCCAATTTTAAATGACAACGTACTTACAATAATTTTTGTTTTTGTCAACGGATTCAGCTTTTAAAAATGCTATACTGTTTTGAAGCAGATAAAACAAACATTTATTATCTAACAATGTAACACAAAATGGGTAAAAATCAAATAAGAATTTGGATTATTAAATCCAAAATATATATAAACAAAGCAATGCAAACACGAAACATTTTCTATGAAACAAGATTTCTACGGGAGTTACTAAGAACTGGATGTTTTTCGAAAAACTTGCAGACTTGCCAGTCTGTGTACTTTTTATGACTGTAAACTTTTGATTTCAACTATTGTTGATATTTTTCTTACTTATTCGGGTACAGGAACTATTAATTGTTACCGACCCGATCTGACCTTCACGATAACGCAAGTTATTTAAAAAAAATGATCAATTCTATAGAGACCGATTAGAAGAAGCTTTCCTAAAAATTACAGATTTTTGTGGTTTTAAAAAATAGTTTGAGACATGCGAACAACTAAGAAATAAAAAAAAAGCACAAGGTACACAGAGAAAAGAGTTTTTTTTTTAATACCTTAAGTATTCTTGTATCAGAAGAGTATAGCTTTATCGTAAACAAAATACACTCGCACCCCTCTTAATTCACCTTCGCTTAATTCACATCCTCTCTTATTTCATCACGTTTCCCCCCTATTATGTCACGAAACCGTCCCTCTTAAGTCGCCGCCTGTAAAAGTTTTAGAACTACGTTTGGAAATTGGATTCTCGCCCGAATACAATTTTATTGAAAAAATGATTGTGTAATACATTAAATATGGACACCTTTAAAATAGGTTAGGTGTCTTTTAAAAATACTTAACCTTTAAAATATTCATTCAAGTGGAAAATTGAACTTTGTCACGCACGACTGGGTGTACTTACGTTGATTTTTTTCGTTCAGTTTATTTCGTTATAACAAGTGCTGTGGTATATCTCTAAATATTTCTTTAACTTTCTAACTTTTGCAGCTAAAACACGAAAAAGTTGAGGTTATGATCGCGACTTAAGAGAGACTAAATTTGACGACTTAAGCGTGACGATGATGCATGGATTTGGCGACTTAAGAGGGGTTCGAGTGTATATTCAAAATAAACAAATCCTCTTTTCACACAACAATATTTGTTAGATCCAAATTAACTATTTTTTCTGTTTAATAAAGGGTGGCCCATAATTCACGCAAGTTTTGAATTTGCCGCCATTTGTGCGGTAAAGTGTTGGCGACCAAAAAGAAAAAGAAAACAGTTTGACAGCTGACAGTTTAGGATTAGTAAAAATGGACCACTACACGAAACAATAACGCGTTTTCATCGTTGAACAATATTTCAAAAATAATGAAAGTTTGTCTGTTACAGTTCGCAAATTTCGTACAAAATATGCCCGGAATATTGATTTGATTTCAAAAATTCAGGGAGACTGGATGAATTAGGGACGCTAAACACACTGGCCATCCAATAAGAATCCGTTCAAATGATAATATCGAAGCAGTGCGCGAGAGTGTTGATGAAAGTCCAAGAACATCGATTCGGCATCGTGGACAAGAATTGCAAATTTCAAGAAGCTCTCTACAGCGTATATTCGCTAAAGATCTGCGTCTCCATGCTTGCAAAGTTCAATTGCCACAAGATCTACAGCCTAATGACCAATGACTAATGACCTAATGACCAATGATGCACAACGAAGAGAGCGTTGAATGGATTATTGAACAAGTGATTTTTCGAGCAAAATCATCGCGATGAAGCGATGAAGCTCATTTTTACCTTGATGGCTTCGAATCATTAAAATTGCCGCATTTGGAGTTCAGAGAACCCACACGTGATTGTCGAAAAACAAATGCATCCACAACGTGTCACCGTTTGGTGCGGATTTTGGGCTGGAGGCGTCATTGGACCATACTTCTTCGAAAATGAGGTTGGTCAAGCAGTTACTGTTACTGGTGCTCGATATCGCGACATGATAACCGAGTTCTTTCTGCCTAAATTGGATTATATTGATGTGGACGACATGTGGTTTCAACAAGACGGTGCGATATGCCATAGAGCCCGTGAAACAATCCAATTACTGCATGAGACATTTCCTGGTCGTGTATTCTCTCATTTCGGTGATCATAATTGGCCCCCTAGATGATATAACACCATCGGATTTCTCTTTATGGGGTTATTTGAAGTCAAAGGTCAACAAGCCCTCATCCACCCGTGCTTTGAAGGAGCAGATTCAACGCTGCATCAACGAAATTCAGCCACATTTATGCAAAACGGCCATAGAAAATTTCGACAAAAGAGTGCGAATGTGCCAGCAAAGCCGTGGAGCCATGTCATTTGCCCCATGTGCTATCCCATACATAACCCTATCCTATGTTTCAATAAAGAAAACTACAATTAAAAAAAAACTGTGTTTTCTATTTAATTCAAATCTCGCGTACATTTTGGGACACCTTTTATAAGATTAAATTTGTATTATTCTTGTTATTGCAGCGAAAACTTTTCACAAATATTTTGCCCAGACTTTTCAAAATTTCAGACAAGTCCTTTTTATGCCAGTCTTCAAGAAACACTCCCTTGCATAACAATTCTCTGTTTAAATTTAAATAGCCGTACAATAGCAACCAGGAAATTATCAGTTTCTCTTGTCTAATTTTAAATTCATTATTCAAAATGTCACGGGACAACTACACGTACATTATTATTTTTATCAATAACAACGAGCAGTGTAATTTACATCGCGGGCAGCCTTTCTTATTTCCCGAAACGGCGCGACCTAATCTGGGCATTAGCGTCGTCGCTATTGATAAAAACATTTCTTTGCCCTGCACCTGTAACTTATGTGGCGCATTGCGAACGCGCCATCGTGACGTATGTTTGATATATTTGCGGCCGCCGTAAAAATACATGCATGAATAACGCGTACACAAAACGCGTGGGCAGCCTGTAAACACGCCGGATTTGAGGCGGGTTCATTAGAGAAATGCTCGGGGTCGAAGTCGGTGAAAAACTCACATAAACGCAATTCTGCAGTTTTGTGTTCTTGTAATGCTATCGTGAGGTGACTAACGTTCTCGGTTCACTTTTCGTAGAGCCTTAGAGTAGAGATAACACTGAAACATAAAAGTCAGGGCCGCACTTACAAGTAACACACTCGCAAGTAACTCAAAAAACACGTTTATTGAGTTTCATATTTAAAAAGATTGCAAATATGGTAGATATAGACATCCAAAAAAAACGTCATCAAAGTTGGCCAAGAAAAAAAAAGACGTATTTCTATTCTTATTCGAATTTATAACCTTATTTACTTGTCAAAACTGTCACATCATATGACAGCCGTTGTTTATTTTACAAATTGTGACAGTCACTTGTCAAAAGTTTGACATAACCGAAAAGCTTAGACATGACCGCTATTTCTATCTCTCTCGTTCATAGCTAGAGTTGATGACGTTTTTTTTGGATGTCTATATAAATAAGAGTTTTCATTAGAAAAATGTCACAACTTTCACGCTTCACTGTTGACGCCAGAGTGCAGATGTGTCGCTTTTTTCCCCCACCAAAAACTAGGACTGTGAAACTAAAATAGTGACACAACGGTCGAAAATCCGCACCAAACAGTAACATTTGTGGATGCAGTGCCACTGGGTGAACCTCGTATGGATTAAGTGTCGTCCCATATACGTCAATTTTGCTTGTTAATATAGCCATTCATCCAAAAATGCGCCTCGTCATTAAATATGATTTTTCGATCAAAATTGGAGTCCTCTTCCAAACACTCCGAAGCCCAGTCAGCGAACAACCGGCGTTGTCTATGGTAGTTAACTTTGAGCTCCTGGTCTTGCGCAGATGCAGGCCCAAGTCCCGACGCAAAATTCGCCAAGTTGAAGCCTGCGAAAGGCCAAGTGCACGGCGAGGAATTGACTACCTCGGATTCTCCTGCACACTTACACGGACAGCGGCGATGTTCTCGGCCGATCTGGCGTTTCTTTGACGTACTGGTATTGACAGATTGTTTACTGGTCGTCTCGAATTTGACCACCAAACGTTGGAGAGTCGACGTTGTAGGGTTATCGCGTTTGCCTTAAAATGGGCGCAACGCGCAACGTTTTCACTAACGAACACTCATTTTGATAATAAAGTTTTATCATTTGGACGTGCTGCTCAATCATGTAACTTTCCGTGGTGATTTGTCAGCAGTGACTGAATAATAAACAATATATTTGACAGACGCTGCCAAAACAACATGGCCGCCACAGCCAGTCAACATCGGCCCGTCCCTATCGGAAAACCCTTTACAACCAAAAAATTATGTCGTTTTTCGGGTAAGACTTTGAGCAGCAATTCAAGAAACGAGGCCACTACATCTTTACGTACAAAACATAACTTTTATGCAGGTATATTTTCGGTAGTTGTATTTCTACTCCTTTTGTTTGTAGTCTTAGATGAAACGTCAATCGAAAAATATTTCATATCAAGCAAGACTTTCTCTTTTCCTTTTGTTGTTCTGGTGGCAACAATGGACTCCTCTCCTGATATATTGAGGTGTCTAGCCATTATTTGAGACAAGGCATAAGAGACAGTACCATCAGTCTTAAATATCCTGAAGTTTCTAAAATAATTGACAGTGGCAGTGAAAACATAGACACTAGTTTTCCGGAACTTGAAAGTTTAGTATCACTCGTTAATCTTACATATGACTTTATCTTAATGGACTGCTCATCTACTAGATACCAATAAACATATTTTTAAATACACGGCAAGGGCCAATGTCTCCTCTTATCATCCTTCAAGAATAATCTTTAATTATTATCCATATCTTGCTCACAGATTATTAGAAACTCAGCTCGAGAAAAGCATGCGAACTAAGAAAATCCATTATAAACTTAAAGAATTGATCACCTGCACTCAAGTGCCATAAATAGTTTTTGAATGACCACCGCTATATAAATGATTCGATATCGAAGAGTACCACTTAAAGATAGGGCATACCTCGAGATACAAAATTATCGACAGGACGATTGAGGTATCCAGAACGATTCATTAAGCTTTCAACGTCATTCATAATGGAAAGCGCCGAGGGAAACCGTCACCTGGTGGATTTCCGTCTGCTGTTTTAAAACAAACGCGGAAGAAAAATAAACATTTAATTTTAGCGGACGTTTCAGTCATTTGGAAGTTTTCGTTTATAAAATGAAATCTTACGTAACTTCGGATAATGTGGATTTTATAACGGTTTCCCATCTATACAATTTTACATGTTGTTATGTTATTTGTCACAGTAAATAAAACATTTTTTTAAAACAATTTTCAGCATTCATATTTAGCAAATGCTTGTTTTAATGGCACCTTGTCTGTTTTCTCAATTAGTAGACATATTGCAAAGATCTTTTAGTATTTAAATCTGAATGGCAATAAAGTATGAATATATGAGTTATTTCATCGTTAATCACATGTCACACGGTCCCATTTCCTTACTGACTGTCTCTACAAAGGGGTGTTTTATTTAGCTTCAAGTTGTGGAGGTGTTTTATTAGCTGACAATATCCACGGAGAAAGCCTGTTACAAAACAAAAACTCATCCTGACCATCGTCAGATATACCATTGCTACTTCTTTCCTGGGGTACCTTAAATGGTTCATAGAAAATGGACAGCTGCTTGTTTCATCCCATTCTTCTTTAATTTTTTGGTATTCTTGAACTTTGATTCTCTTTGATGCTTTCCTCGCCAACCTATCAGTCTCCTTATTTTCTCTGCATGCATTCAATATGTCTATGAAGAATAATCCTTTTCTTATAAGTTACTTTTCCACGATATTGTACTTATTAACCTTCCCCCGTATTCTGTATACTTGACGAACTACCCTCATAGTAAACGTTTTCTTAGAGACTAATTCGAATTTAAATTTACAAACCTCGAGAATAGCCAATTATCCTCTTCCAAGACGTAATTTATAGAAAATCTAATAGTGAGAAATCTGCGGGTACAATAATTCAAATATTACACGAGATTAAAAAGAAATCGCAGCTCAGTTTCACGCGAATAAGAGAAACAGTAATATGGCTCATGAGTTACAACACGTACCTACATATATGTATGTATATACATAATATAGGTATATACACGTACATTCGAAATTAACAATAAAAATGTCCGGCGCCGATGTGGAAGTGTTAACTAACCGAGTTAATCGTCCTGTAGGTTGCTAATAAACATTAGTAAACACATAAATAACTAAGTGACATGTTTTGCTAAACAAGGTGTCAGCGAAATTAAGAGCCACAGATAGAAACAAATGAATTATGTTCGAGATAACGGGCTAAATTTATCGAGTTAAAAATGTTTTTTTTTCCGCAAAAATAAAGTAAAAGAAGACAGTTGTGTAGTCTTCTCGTTGGTTTTTACATACAATGTATGTAATTTCTCATACGATCGGCCAACCCCAATCATTCGTGTTGCACGTATCATCAATTCATCATTCATCGTATCATGAAGTTTAATTCATACATAATTGTTAAACATGGGGATTTTGTGCCGATAGTTTGTGATGTATGTATTTCTTTAAGAAATTTTATATTTACTTACTTAGAAACAGAACAATATTTTATATTTATAGAAAAACAACACGTACTAGGAAAGTTATAAATAATGTAGGTGATTTTTTTTGTTTTTAAAGATATACGTACATACTCGTATGTATGTACATGAAAGGTTTTCTTTAATCATAGTAATCAACTTTTTAAACGAATATTGACAGTCTTATACCTACATTTAAAAAAATCACTTCCTAGGCGTATTGAAAGTACCAAACACAACAAACTGTTATTCTTGTTGTCTGTTGTGCCCGTACGTTAATAATAGATTCCAGGTCCTGCCTTAACGAGACTGGAATACTGTGCCACATTAATAAAATACATCGTCAGCTCCTCCTAGAGTAGGGATGGGCACATTTTTAAAGACATCGATGTTAACATCGATGTTCAACATCGGTACCTACTATCGATGGTAGTAAAAACATCGGCTAGAAAACATCGATGTTTCAAAATAATATATACCTATAAAAAGTGACTTTAATTTTTATGTTCTCTGAAAAAAAGTGTATAGTTTTGTATAAGTAGAAACTACAAAATAGGAACATATTGCGATACAGATTATTGTATATATTATGTAGATAATATAAAAAAATAAGTGGCAATAAAAATAAATAAATGTTTATTGTTCTGCAGTAAAACAAGAGCAGAATGCGTCAAACAAACATAGAAAACTAAACTTCTAACAGAAATAATAATATATAAACTAAACATCTAATGCTAAAAACTGTTACCTGTTATTATGCAACGTACATGTTTGTTAGGAATTTAATACTTACTGCCTTGATGGATAGATGTGGCGTAAGACACAATGTACAAAGAGTAAAACGAATCAATTAATAATTTTTTCGTTTTTTTTAGCAACTTAAAAACTTGCGTACTGAAAAATTAAATGATATTTGTGGGATACGTATTACGTAACGATGTTTCGATGTTTCAGTAACGAGTTGAAAAATAAAGAAATAAGGGAAAATTACACCCTATCCTAACGCCAGAATCAGCATTGGTTTGTGGAACTTAACAATAACACCAGATAATTCCCCTAGAATATTCCTCTGGGAGGCGATTTTCCTCCCTACAGGAGGCTGTGACGTAATCACAGCATTGTATATCATATATTGCATATCATATTTCTAACTAGGCAGAAGCGCCGGCAACCGGAAGTGCATCTACGTGTTGCGGGTGGTCAGTGGTAATCAAAATGTTATAGTTGTTACCCAAAATTCTCGTTTTTTTGCTGTTATCTCCGAAATTATTAATTTTACCAAAAAAATGTAAATGAAAAATTTGTGGAAATTTAATTTACTACAGAAAAGGTCCTATATACCAAATTGCTGAGATTAATATTTCTTGAAATATTAGACTAACTTATGAGTAGTACAGAATTTTTTCCAACAAATTATTCATTTACATTTACATTTTTGGCAAAATTAATAATTTCGGAGATAACAGCAAAAAAGACGAGAATTTTGGGTAAAACTCAACTTCAGCGACCCGTACCAACTCACCAGTACAAGTTACATTTTCGCTGCAATGGGAACTTTTGTAGAGTGTTTTATTGTGAGTAAATCGAGACGAAGACCAATGTAATAGCATAAAATACGACTGAGATAGAAATTTGAAAAAAAAAATCGATTTACGTGTATTTTAAATGGAAAATCTTTTCACGCTTTGGGAAAGTACTAAAAATTAATATTAAGGGTTGTAACTTTCAGGGATTTTTTTCGACATATTCAACAAAATTTCAAGTGGGGACTGAAAAAAAAAATAGTTGAAAAAAATCACCCTAATTCATAATTATATACGTATTTATAATTATTTACAGTTAGAAGTTAAACTTAAGATTAAAGCAGCAAGATTTACTCTTTTGTTACTAATGAAAAGGAAATAATGGTGCGGGAAATACATTCTACGGTTACAAAAAAACCCTATTTGCTCTTCAAATACGCCCTATGACACCCTACCCTCAGCTTAAATCGACATTTTGTTACTCCTTACAGATTACTGATTACATAAAATCATATTCCGAAATAGAAATTGTTTACCAACGATATATGTAATTATTTATATCCAAACGACGACGTGCAACACGAAAGTGTACGGTTTTTTAAAACAAACCCAAAGCCCTGCTCCCCCCCCCCCTTCCCCCCTCCCCCCGGTCCGATCCGTTTTAAGTACACACCGCTTTATTCTGATTAGTTCCCTGTAAAAACGATCGATATATGTAAAGTCGAGTAATTTTATTTACGACTTCTAGGTATTCTATAAATGCGGGCCGTAATTTTAGATTATTATTATTATCTAGGCGGCGTGCACGGCCGTCAGCTTCGTTTCGTGGCGAGTTAGGTATGGTATGCGCTAGAAAAGCCGCGTTTCACTTGACATGTCACGGCCATTTTCCACTACGAAGCCGTTAAGACTTCTTCATTAATCTGGGGAAAATGTCACTTGGACAATTAGCGCGCACGTAGAAATGCGCTGTTCGCGTCAATGGGGGTCAAATCCTGCCGATACTGCGGAGATTTTCAACATCTGTCTGTCCATGAGAATATGTTTCAAGTAATTCTATGGGGAATCAAGCAAATATTACATCACTCAATACAAAGAAAAAACTAAAACGTGTTTTTCTAGAATATCACTGAAAATATATTTCAAATTTCTCTAAAATCAGTGATGGACCTGTTTAAGTCCATTTAAATATATTTAAAGGCAATCAGTTTTTTCTGTAAGTAGCTTTCTAATGACCTCCCTACAAAAGTGACTGTAAGTCGGCACAATAACTCTTGAGAGCCAAAGGATGTTTGAAACAGAATTTGATGACGGCACTTCGAATCCTATAGAATTTCTAAATCACCTCATAAATTATCTACTTCCTGAAATGATGATTTACCTTTTTAAAACCCATTAATAACTTACAGTTAGTGATGATATCTATATATTTCGTACGAGTTAACGCTTCCTTTTCCTGCAATTAAAATTGGCATTTATTGTTTTGAATAGAAAGTTGAAATTATTGTACATAAAACGTACATTAACTATTTATTATTTCTGCGAAAATTGCGTCGTTTTTTGTTTGGTGGAGTTTCTAATTTGAACTGAAAAAATACAGGGTGTTTCACGCGTCATGTTCCATGACGATATTTAACAGATGCTAACATTTGTCAATTTTTTTTAACATATCAAATATCTCCGAATCGCTGGATTTAAGTTGTAGATTATGAATTGTGCTGATACAGGTTTTCCACTCAAATTGTGTGCCCTTTTCAAAGGGTCTCACCGGGTTTCCATATGAAATCTGCATTGGTGTCTTTGTTGACATTGGTGCTTTTATTATATTGCCAGTTGTTGAAAATAATATTTAGCCAATTATCAAAATACCTACCTTCATTCGTTTTTGGAAAATAAGGGTTGAAACCCCTAACTTCAAAATTATTTTTCTATGAAACTATGATAGATATTTGAATGGAACCAAAGCGACATGAAAGTTCCTAATTACCTTTACATTACATATTTTTTTATAATTTTCCAAATAATTATAAGGCTGCAAAAAAATATTGAAAAAAATAGGGGTGGTTTTTAATGGCTATTTCTTGAGGTACGTCGACCAAAACAAACACGTATAATCAGTACGTATCCAACTATAATACGTAAACATTACATAGATGTGTGATGGGTGGAAAATATTCAAAAAAAATCTATGTAAGCGGGTGCATAGTATATTGTAGCTAATCCAATAAAAGTCACTTAAATTAAAATAAAAACAGCATTTTTCATAAAATATTAATATCTTTTATTTTCTATATAAAAATATAAAATAATTAAAACGTCACATTTTTCTTCTATAGTTGTAGTAATATTTGTAACATCAAAAACATGTGTTAAAATTTCAGCGGGTTTGAGGATTTTGGATTCGTAACGGCCATGTGACAACTAATAAATTATTGATGCTACATGTGAGCACCAACCTATTTCCATTAGCACAATCACAGGTGTATCTCTTTATGCCCTTATAGTTGTTCATATTTGGTTCGTATTCAATAAAACTTTGATATGTCTTGCTACTGATATGTCGAGAACGAATCTTTTATATTATCATTTTCTTTTAAGTACTCAATATTAATATTGAGTAAATGTGAACCAAATATGAACAACTATAAGGGCATAAAGAGATACATATGTTATTGTGCTAATGAAAATTGGACTATAGGTTGTTGCTCACATGTAGAGCATCAATAATTTAATATTTGTCACATGGCCGTTACGAATCGAAAATCATCAAACCCGCTGAAATATTAACACATGTATTTGATGTTACAAATATTACTACAACTATAGAAGAAAATAGTGACGAAGATTAAATTATTTCAATATTCTTATATACAAAATAAAAGATATTAATATTTTATGAAAAATGCTGTTTTTATTTTAATTTAAGTGACATAGGATTACCTACAATATACTATGTACCCGCTTACATAGATTTTTTTTAATATGTTCCACCCATCACACATCTATGTAATTGTTACGTATTATAGTTGGATACGTACTGATTATACGTGTTTGTTTAGGTCGGTGTACCTCAAAAAATAGCCACTAAAAACCACCCCTATTTTTTTCAATATTTTTTTGCAGCCTTATAATTATTTGGAAAATTATAAAAAAAAATATGTAATGTAAAGGTAATTAGGAACTTTCATGTCGCTTTGGTTCCATTCGAATATCTATCATAGTTTCATAGAAAAAATAATTTAGAAGTTAGGGGTTTGATAATTGGCCAAACATTATTTTCAACAACTGGCAATATAATAAAGGCACCAATGTCAACAAAGACGCCAGTGCAGATTTCATATGGAAACCCGGTGAGACCCTTTCTAAAAACATGTATGGCGGTCCATTGAAAATAAGAAAGTTAGTCAATGCACATGAGTAGTTGAACACCCTGTAGATTCGTCGATTTTAAAAAAGAGAGGCAAAAAATAGATCACATATTACAATTTAGTGTTTGTTACGAAATAACGATTCAATAGGACAAATGCGCTCTGAAACTCACCCTGTGTATATAACGAATTTTTTCGTTTCGCACGTCAACACTCTCCGAACAGCTGCCGCGCGTGTTAAATTACTTCCTTCCTTTTTTTTATCGAAATATGTCATGCTGTATTGTATTTGTATCGTATTTCAAGAACTGAAATATGACATATGGTATTTCAGATATACATATACATATGTATGTACATACATATATGTAGGGTAAGGTTGCTTAAGTCGTACCACCAAGTCGACCCCGGTAATATCTCGTCTTATATTTATAAATTAGACCACCTAGTGTCGTCAACCTGTACTAATTAGTCGAGCAAGCAAACGTAAACAATTGGAAAGCCAGGCGGCTTCGTGATGCAAAAATAATTAAAAAGTAAGTTTTTTGTACAGTTTTCACAGTGGCGGCTGGTGATAAAGGGCACAGGGGCACGTGCCCAGCCCAAATTTCAATAGAAAATAATTATTTTGTGTTAATTTACTATAAATTACTGTTACAATAATATCAATTAATTGTATACGACAAACTATTCATATTCTAATTATTATTCCTTTTATACCACACATAATGATTTTTTTCACATATATATAACAGACTATCGATCGAGCACCGAGCCACCGTAGTCTGAATTCGCATCGAGCCACCGTAGTCGCACTTCGCGCGCGTGGCCGAGGGCACACAGTATCCCAGCCCTCGTTTTTAATCGGGCTTTTTCGGTGACTGGTAATATTTGGAGACCATTGCAGCAGACAGACGTCGTTAAATCGTTCGAAAATCAGCTGAACGGGTCAGAATTGTTGAGTAACCTTTTTTAGTGATTGTTTATTTTCTTCGCTGAGAAGTGTGTTTTTACTGTTTTTGATTGTGAAACGTTTCAAAATGAATTCGGTGAACTTTTTATTGACTAATAAAGATATTACATACGAGATCCGAACGGAAATTAAACGGTTAGGAAGGCCGATACCCGATTTGATTATTTCCAAAACAGACGTAGGAAAATCGCGAAATTATTCACGAAATTTTAATAGTAGTGTCTACGACAGATTTAAGTGGTTATGTGTCCTAAAAGAAACAAACCGTTTTGTTTTATTTGTTTAGTGATGGGTGGCAACCAAAGTGCATGGACTCAAGAAGGGGTGAGTGATTTAAAACATTTAAATGAACGAGCTAAGAAACATGCTAGCTACAATGAAAAACATTTACATAACATCTTAGATTTTAGTGTGTTGGGAAAGGTAGACATAAGGCAACAGCTTGATAGTGCTTATCGTGAAAATATAAGACGTCACAATGAAAATGTGGATAAAAACAGACATATTTTAAACCAAATAATTAATTGTATTAAATTTTGTGAAACAAATCTGGAACTTTAATGAAAAGGCGATTAACATTTTTGTGAACAATAAGGACAGGCGAGCTGATTTCCTCTACAAATAACGGTAAGATACCTATATCAATTTTTTTTCACATGTTGCCACCCATTATTTTATTTGTGAAAGTATATATTTTTGTATAAAAGAATTTTTCATTGAAATTCTGTAGTTTCAGTAAAACCTCTCCTTATATTTGTTTCTAGATTATGAAAAAAAAAATTACTGCAAATATTCCACAGAACGTTACTGAGATCCCAGGGAGTGCTCCAGGTTTTTTGAAATTTTTTTCGCAAACTTTGTTGACGGTTTTTTCACTATAAATCCTTTCTGTAAGAGGTGTATAGGCATCACCTAAAAAGTGAAGTGGGTCCCATGCGTCGTTTTCAGGATATGGCTAACTCAAATATCACCAACCGCCACTGATTACATATGTATATGTTGACGCTAATGGCATCCGAAAATTCAATTACAAATGTTGCAATATTAACTATAAAGTAATCGGGAAATAGGCTATAATTTTTGAAATAAAAATAAAGTATAAAAAAAATAGGTAGGTATTTTGCTAAAAAAAAAAGGTATGTTACTGAAAAGTTTTGAGGCGTTGCGACGCTTAGCGTCTTTAGGACATATTTTTTATTTTTGCCTTAATTTTGGGCGAAGGTGAGTAAAAATGATGTACCGTTCACCAAAATCTATTTCTCTCAGTCGTGTCCGAGAAAAACTCACTTCCTATGATAAATCATATTTTTAATAGCTTAGAGAACTACTCAAACAAAACATTTTTCAAAAAAACTCAAAAGTAAAAAGTTACCTTATTATTAACTTCAAAAATGAGATTTATCCGATCCTGCCTTGAATTATAAATTATACCTTAATTATAAATACAAAAGCGTTGAAGATAAGAAAATACAAGGAATAAGTGATCCCAAAAAAAAAAAACGATAAACATTAGGTGCGTTTTTCTACTGTGTTTTGGATTTACCTTTCTCTTAAATTGAAGGCAGGGATAGATAAATGCTATGTAAGTAAGAAACCGCTGCCTGTGGTTGGTCGAAAGCGAGACTTCTGGTTGCGAAAATGGAACCAGTTAAATTTAAATACCCTCAGGTAAAAGTAGGTGTCTCCCTATTCATAGGGTGGGACACGTAAACAAAAGAGAAACGTCGTCTGGTCCCGACCGATCTCGACAATCCCTGAGATCGTTAGGGAATCGAGGGGGGACAAGCGCACGCACCCTCGAGCTCGAAAATAATCCAGAGGAACGCCGGCGGTTATTATAACGGCGGGTACCCGGAATCATATCACAATCTCAATAGGCGCCAAAGGTCGACGACCTGACGAACCGAACGAAACGCGGAGATGGGCGCCAGCCGTACGTTGCGCCCTGGGGGAAGAGAAGGAAGCCTTTCAATCCATTGTTGGCCAATTTTATACCTAATACACCCGGTGAAGTATATAACTCATATTAAATAAGTAACGACGGTTTAAAAAAAGTATTCACTGGGTATAGTAGACCTTAAAATACGTACTGTGTCCGCCATAAAGTTGGAACCATATGGGATTTTTTTAATATTAGGATTTGATAAAAACTTTTGGTGACCATCACTTCTGCAATTCGCCGGCGCATGGCTACACGATACGACTCATGCGACGAACTGTGATGTGTCCAACGTTGGAAGACATTTGCCACATCGTGTAGCGCCGGCTTAAAGGCCTGGGCACACAGAGCGCTATGCTCGCTACGATCGCTATGTTCGCTATATGCAGTTAAAATAGTCCCCCTTGTTTTAAACAGTCGTGGCCATACAGACGTAAGATGCTACGCGCGCTATGTTTGCGATGTTAGATGCGTGGCCGAGATGTTTGATTTCTGGCTATATTTTTGCAACGTCGTCGAAGACGCGCGGGAACAGATGCATTTCACGTGTGCTGCAAGTACTGTTACAGTAGTTCCTAACATATTATACCCACATTATGGAGCGATTAATCAATTGTTTTATTAAGTCATGATATTCACCGTACTTTTTCCTCTTTTTGTTGACATCGTATATCCATAATCTTTTGCGTTTCTTCTTTTTACACAACGAAAACAGCAATACTGCTTCATCATCAGTACTATCCCTCTCCCACGGCAACCGGCTTGGTAACATGTTTGTGGAAAACTAAAGGTCTTGTACTTACTATTTTTTGATGTAGCCATATTTCATAGCAAACAAAGCGAACATAACGTACACATTGTTTATAGCGAACATAGCATAGCTTTCTGTGTGACCCTGCCTTAAGGCTAATTCCAGTACGCAGTAAAAAAAATTAAAAGCTTCCAACTTTTTTTTTCATTTATTTATCTTTAGGAAAACTAAATCATGACTACTACGTATGCTTCTGTTTTAAATCAATTCTGAATATTTCAAAATTAGAACCACAAATTAGAATCACTATATTTTTCTGATATATAAAATAGCGGAATCGGATACTTATCTCCAAATAATGCCCCACTCACGTGTGGACCGCAAGCGTCCAATTACTCCAAAACTGTCCATTATTGGACTTTGTGCCCAGTGAGACTTTTGATCGGGACATCAAGGAGAACGGATTCCCAAAGTTTCAAAAAAATTGACCGAGAACCATTTTCCATAAGGTGTGTGCGGGGTCCTTGACTTTGACCGGTGACTTTGACAGTTGCCAGATGTTAGCTGTCAACTTTGAATTGGTGCAGTTTAAGCTATTTTGGAAGCAGAAGTGATGGTTACCAAAAGTTTTTTCAAACTCTAATTTAAAAAAAAACCGAATGGTTCCTGTAACTTTATGGCGGACACTATATATAGGGATGACTGTAAGGCAGCTTTGGTTGACTCGAGTATTCTGATTTTTTCTGTACTGTTCGTTCATCTTGCGTAGCGTATTATACTGTATAATACAGTAGTATAAATGCAGGACAGCTAGTCAAAAGTCCCCCCCCCCTTCGTAGCTTTTGAACGATTATACTTTCTACTACTTCAGGCTAATGAAATTTGGAGAGTGAAAATAAATGGATGTAAGATTCTTTACTAGTGGTACTAACAGGTGACGTAATCATCATATATGACGTCACAGGGCCATTGTGACCAATAATTTTAAATGACAATGATGGTATTGATGGTAAAAGACCTATTCATCATAATAATTTTGTTTGGGTTTAAGATAGATTTGATGGATTAACAAAATAAACACTAAAATTTTAGTTTGGCATTTAATTAATAAAATTAAAATTGAAGAACCAGCTCTTATTATGTGTTAAAAATGTGCTCCATCAACTTCCTGACAGTAAAATATTCTATAAAAACTCTAAACTAAAACCTATAAAAATTAATCCTATAAAAACGCTAAACTCTTGTCATATTCGTTCAAATGCGTCAGCGGAAATTGCTCTATATTCTTCAACAATTCGTTGTCTTCTAAACTTTAGATATAAGACACCCCCACTAATCCCCAAAGAAAAAAATCTAAAGGTAACCGAGCTGGCCATTCTATCGGACCTTGTCGTCCAATCCATCTACCACGATATTCCTGATCCAGATAACGTCTTACAGTCCTGCACCATACTAGTGTACAGGAGCACCATTTTGTTGAAAAGTTCTCTTTTGAGTTGAACACTTCTCGTTAAACAAAAAATTAAATAAAAATTCAAGGTATAAACGCCTGTAAAAACGTAACGAAGTAAACGAAGTTGGAGAATTAAACATACGTCAACTTTTTTGACAATTATCCAGAGAAGGCTTTTTGAATCTGTATTACTTAAACGCTCAATTAAAAATTTAGTGTTTATTTCAAATAAAAACAAAATTAGTGTGTCTAAATAGGACTTTTAAATAACTTTCAAAGGAGGTGTCAGTTACCGTAGGGTTCCATTAATGTTACGACTAGTAGAGAAATTTATTTTCACTCCCCAAATTTAATTGGTCTAATTAAAACCGTTCAAAATGTACGAGACTTTTGACTAGCACCGTATAAACGTGCTGTATTTTTTTATGTAAAGTCCGTAAACACCCTGATGAAAATACGTGCAGACTACGAAATGAGTTTTGGGAAATTCGTCTGGACGGCAAATCTGAACTCCCGAAATAGAAGAAATCGATATATCGAAAATCCGAGTCGGTTAAAACAGACGGCCATTAGTAGCGTGCAGATTTAAATACAATCGTCGATACTTATGTATGTATATGCTGGTTCCCGGAATGCTACTGTGTTAATTTTAAAATTGGATTCTAGGAAATTCATTCTAAGTGCCGTGTCATATCGATTTACTTTTTATAGTTTGAGTGTTATACATTAGCGGAATATTAACTATTCGTAGTTCGGGGAGCACCAGGAAAACTGAAAAGACGCATTCAAAACATTGCAAAAGGTACAATTTTGGATCAGCACCTAAAGTCGTTATTAAATAATTGGTAAAGTCAGAATATGACCTCAATACCTTTTCAATACCTTTTTTCATAATAGAATCGACACGAGAAGTTTTGTTTCAAATAATTCATCGTAATTGTTCTGCTTTAATTTTCGAAGAATATCCGGTATTACGAGATGTGTAAAATAAGTAATGAGACTGGTTTTTATTTTTTTTATTCAAATAGAATTACAATTCAGTAATGTCTCCTTTAAAAGAACTTCCTTGGGAAGCCACTCAGCGCTGGAAACAGTTCTTCCATTCCTCACAGCTGTGCTGGAACTTATAAACTGGAATAGCCTTCAGCTGGCCGGTTACAGCCGTTTGAATGTTTTCTATGGTCCCAAAGTGATGTCCCTTAAGGTGCTTTTTCAATCTCGGGAGCAGAAAAAAATCACAAGAACTCAAGGCCAATAAGGAAGCTGAGGAGCCACAGGAATGTTTTTACTGGCTAAAAACTCGTTTACTGAAATTGCTGTGTGACAAGGCGCATTGTCGTGATGTCCAGTTATTCTTGATGTTTGGTCTCACACGCATGACCCTTTTTCGACGTTTTTCAAGAAACTCTCTGTAAAAGTGTTGATTTACTGTTTGGCCTGGAGGCACCAACTCTTTGTGGACAATTCTCTAGCTATCAAAAAAAGTAAATCAACATGCACTTGATTTTCGACTTGCTCGTTCTTGCTCTTCTGGGTCTTGGAGAGCTTGAACTGTGTCATTCCATGCTTTGGCACTTGGTTTCCAAGTCGTACTCAAACACCCAAGTGTCATCACCAGTAATGACACATTCCATAAAATGGGGATCAATTTCAATCGATTCCAAAAAGTCAAGACATCTTTCTTTCCTGATGTCCTTTTGTTCCTGCGAATGTTTTTTAGGAACCATTTTTGCGAAGATTTTTCTCATCCCCAATTCGTTAGGTTAGTCAAAATCTGATAAACAGTGGTGTGATTCAAATTGAACTCTTCCCCGATCATTCTTGTCATCAACCGTCGATCTGAACGTACAAAATCCAGTATTCTATAGACCTTTTCATCGGTTTTTGCAGATGAAGGCCTTCCGCTGCGTGGTTCATCTTCAATCGACTCTCTTCCTTCTGAGAATGCCTTAAATCACCAAAAAACCTGGGCTCTTGAAAAAACACTGTCTCCGGTTTGCAAAAGTATTCGTTGCGCTGTGTTCCAAGTCCCGTCTCCGCAGTGTTGATGGATCGGACGCTACGTTGCCAATCTCATTACATCATTTACACACCTCGTGTATTCATCATAGGAAAACACTTTCCAAGCTTAAGTATCACTTATGTAAATTAAAAACGAATCAATAAGAAAATTACGGCTAAGAGCGATTTCAAGTCGAAACCGAGGGTTAAACGAAAGTCGTTATTCAAATTGACACTGATTATTTATTTATCTACGGTTTTTTTACGTGGAACTGAGGTATTTCAATAGAAACATAAAATTAGAGATACCTGCCTATACAATAAAACGAATTCAACTGAGTGGAAAACAGACAGGTATCTACAGAATATGTTGTGTTTACTAGCAGTATGTGCGTCATTTTCCGGACACCCTGTGTACATAGTGCAATAGTGTAGAGTCGAGAGTAGAGAGTCGTGTCTCTCGATTCATTGTTTCAGTTAAAAAAAATAGGTCAAATGTTTTTTTCCTTGTGGTATAACAATGGTTACACTTCAATTTAAATCATTATTAAACATCAACGTTTGTTTTTCATTGTACAAACTCGTTTAAACGCCTTAAACTTGTGACTGCGCAGCGCCATCTATTGACATACTTATCGATACTAACCCAAGTATGGCAATCTTAATAACACACGCCTGCTCGACCAATTGCATTTTCGAGCAGCCGCCTTTTTTAACAATTAAATAACGCTCTAGCCCCCTAGCGTCGTCGTGTCGTCGTAAACCTGGCTCCCTAGGAGCGAGCGAACATCCCGTACGATTTCGCATGCATCTCGAATTTGAGTTAGCAGGAACTGATAAAATCTGAACAATGCAGGAGGCAAGCGGTGGCAGCGCGCGGCCTCGGCAAAGGTGAGTGAACTCTTTTTTATCGGATCGTCCCTAAAATGTGCAGTTTCACGACCGGCGAGCTCTCGCTCGGCGGGCGTTTAGAAATTTCATACTCCCAGGCGGTCGCCTTTCTAGCGAAGTCATCAAACGAAGACAACAAACGACAAAAAAAGGTATTATTACTTTTATTGATAACACAGCTACACAAAAAAATCATGATGCTGGATATTGACTTTAGTATCCCCATGTATTTTTCGACGCTGAATTCGCATCCAACCTCAAAAAAGTCAATACACCCTCAAAATTTTGAGATAGGGGTAAGAAATTAAAATTTGGCAAGATACGCAATTATCCGCAAACCCCCCGAAATATATTCTTGGAATAAAAATTGCGTATTTTGTCAAATTTTTATTTCTTACCCCTATCTCAAAATTTGGAGGGTGTATTGACTTTTTTGAGGTTGGATTCGAATTCAGCGCCGAAAAATACATAGGGCTACTAAGGTCAGTATCCAGAATCATGATTTTTTTTTGTGTATCTGTTTAATTTCAGTCATTTCAAGCACGTTACAAATACAACATTGGAGACACCAATCTGTTAGCAGAGTCTGTTGCAGAGTTCTAGGTAACACAAATGATAAACACACTGTAGAATTGAGAGACATTTATTTCAGTACCGTTTGATATGACAGAAATGCATTCAATAATAAACTCTAGTTTTCACTAAAACGCTTCAGGTGACTTCACAATCTTTCAGTCGGCGTTTTATTTAATAGTATTAACAAAAACATAAACGAAATATCATGAGGCTAAGATTAACCGAGATCTTAATGATCTCTCTACACTGATCATTTTTATATATACGAGGTGCGTAAATTAAGTAATGATACTGGCAACGTAGCGCCAAATCTAGCATCACTGCGGAAACGGGACTTGGAAGAGCGGTAGGTTAACGTGTTTTTAGTTTTTAGCCAGTAAAAACATTCCTGTGGCTCCTCACCCTTATTATTCGCCTGACTTGAGTCCTTGTGACTTATTTCTCTTCCCGAGATTGAAAAATCACCTCAAGGTACGTCTGGTATGGCTTCCCAAGTAAGTTATTTTGAAGGAGACAATACTGAATTGTAATTCTATTATAATAAAAAAAAGTAAAAAACTCAGTCTCATTATTTAATTTACACACCTCGTATTTGTGTATTTACATTTCTGTAAACGCCAATACAATTAACGGGGTTACAATAATTACACGATTATAACTGGTATCAATAAGATTTGAGATCATTCTGTCGTTTTTTTCTATTTACATATACAAAGTGTCTACCTTTATTTATGTACAAACCATATAATACTCGTTTCACCATGTAATACTTCAAGATGATTATAATCAATTAAGCATTTTTTATATACCCAAGGAATCTGACAATGACAATTTGGATCCAATATTTCACGTACCTACATACATAGTACATATCAATTTTTTTTATTTTTGGGTTAGTCAATACCTACCTTCCCTGATGACCTGAAACACATTCACATGATTTTATAGGCTTTTATGACCCACACAAAATGCCCAAGGATTATTAAAATTTACAGAAAAATATACAAATTGTTGCCAGAAAAGGGATCTTTTGAAGCCTGATATCTCGGTAGGAACTAATATTACCTTTACCTCCCCTATATGTTCTTAGAATATTCACGCATACTTACCGGGCACCCTGTATTCAATACTAAACTATTAATTAATTATTATTAATAATTAATTATTAATAAATAGAGCATGTAAATAGCAATGGTCGGCAACGAGCCACCGTTCTCGAGTTATTGGAAAATTTCATCATATAGATTAATTCAGTTAGAAGTAAAGACATTCCTTTTCAATAAAAATAATCACAATTTATTAATAATAAATTGATCTCATGAACTTTAATATGCCACCAGCAAGAAATCTAGACGACACTTACCACAAACATGAATTGGCAAAAATATAACACAGTCAACAGCACAAGTATTCATACACCCACTTTCTTACGGTTGTTTAAATTCTGATAATTTTTCTACTACAGCACTGACTTTTTTTTGCTTCTGATAGAATTACAGTTTGTGAAATTCAGCTTGTGCAGTTCATTTCATAAATTAAATTGTTCCAATATATATATATATATTTAAATCACTCAATAAAAAGTAATCAGAGGAGTAAATATTTCATTTACATAAACATTTATAAACAATACAAAATGAGGGAGTGCAAAAGCTTCATAATTTGGTTAAAGCACTGCCTGAGATTAATTCGTTAAATCAAGGTAAACACGAGTAAAATGTTCTCGTCCTGAATGTGTGTTGCCTAATTTATTCAATTTTATCATCCTACTTGTATTGAGAATAATTCTCGATCACTGTTATCTATTGATACGTCATAAGAAATCGTAGATCCGGATTTCGACCATATTAGGTTTCATTAGAATAATAATGATATATCTGACGACGAACAACAATGAACGAGAGCATTTTTTTTACTTTTTTTTATGATTTCTGAAACAACTGCCGAATTTGGGCTACCAGAGCGTTCAGCATCATTGGTGTTTGTGCGGCCGCGTTTAAAAGCAGCAAACCACTTCTCTACCATTGGTCTCGATGGAGCAGAGCCTGAAGAACACTTGTCAAGTCATTGCCTTGCTTGAAGGGTGTTTTTCCCCGTTAAAAAGCAATGCTTTATCAACACACATTATTCAGATTTTCCATTGTTTGGAAAATTACAAAAGTAGCTTCACTAAAACCACTGTAAATTGTAAACAAATGATCGGAATATCATGAAATTTTGACACACATAGGTTGAATGTTAGTGCTATCTAGGGCTAGAACAAAAGTCTCGGATACCGACCGTCTTCCAGGCGGCCGCGTATCGGTATCCCGTATTCCAGGTGGCCGTGGCTCGGCCAGCGGGGCGGGGGCCGGGACGACTGCGACGCGAAACAGGTTCCGTATTTATTTAGTCCTTTGAAGGTCGCGCGCCTATAATTGTACATTACTGATTGTTATATTTAATTGATATTATAACGATATCAAGGTTTTTTTTAGATGTATTTTGATTGAAAACGCCAGCCCCATTTGAATATAATTAGAAATTGTGCGGGTTTTCCAGATTTGAGGTGTTAAAGCTACCACTGTGTACTGTGAAATATGCAAGTGTTACTTACATGTTTACAGAAAAGGACAATGTGAAAAGCACGTAAAGTCGCTAAAACACCGAGAAAATAAAAGAAATGGAATCCCAAGAAGTGAATTCCTATATGTGGACGACCAGGTGTAAGAGTGTGACAACAGATGCGGGAAAAGTAAGAGAAAACGATATTACTTGGTAAGTCACTATTTACTCACTGCAGCATGCATGCTCAAGTTCGACCCTGGCATGTACCATTTGGTTCTAGCCCTAGTACTATCTAAAAATCATATGGATTTATCAATAGTGGCACCATCTATAAAGTATGTACTGTACTTATTCGCACTATTTTTTTTCTCCAAAAAATGTATCCTCCGGCGCAGTGTTGGGCAGTAGCTAACTACATGAGTAGCTAACTACAATGACAGCTACTCAATGACAACTACATCTTGAGTAGTTGCAAACAACAACTACAACTACTAGCTGTAGCTGCTTGCTGCAACTACTTTAATGGAAGCTACAGTAGCTGTAGTTTGAAATAACAGTTACAGCTAGTAGTTGTGAAAAATGTAGTTGCGGCGAACAGCTACAGCTAGCAGCTGTAGCTGTAGCTATAAGCAAACAGCTACAGCTACTCACGATTTACTTACTCGAATCACCAAAAATGGGGAAACCATATGTATTAACAAACAAACTATATACATAGTTCTGTTAAGAGAGTTATCGAAGTAGTTATGAGTGTTTGGAGAGTTATCGAATTAGTGATTATAAGTGAATTAGTTATGTAGTTTCAAATGTTTTGCAACATTTGAAAATATAATTTAGAGCCTTCAAAAATTTGTTCGCGCAGATATCTCGATATATTACGTTTTGCGGAAGTTATACGCGCTTGCGTTTTCAACTTTATAATTTTGCAATAGGCTGCCATTTTGAAATTGGGCGTCCGGAGTGCGAGCGTTTGTTGAGCACCCCAACAGCTATCTTTTCCTGTAGTCTCATCCGTTTGAAGTGAAATCTGTTTGTTTTATTTAATATTGAAGATTTTACACTTTTTTTTCAACGTTTTCATTTGCGTACCAGCGGAGAAGCCTATCCCGATGGCAAATTTGGCCTAAAAATGGCCTATCCCTCAGGAACAAAATCGACAAGCATACCTCAAGTCGATTAGACGCATATTTTCGGAGATACAAGCAAAAAACGAAAAAAGCGCGTTTTTTTTTTCTTAAATTGTTAATAACAAAACACGCTCGACCTCTGCGAATACACAAATTTAGGGTTTTGTTCTATGTATTTTTTACTTAATTTTAAGCCAATAATATTCGACACAGGCCGATTCTGGAAACGGGCCTTTTTAAGCTAATTCTCACGGAGTATATTCACACTGAAATTGCTTTGTGAAATTGGTGCTGTAGCTACCGATCAACCGACAACTACAGCTACTTTTGTCTCTTATTTGACATTTTTCCAGTACGAAAGAAAAGTAGCTGTAGTTCTCTGCTTATAGCTACAGCCACAGCTACTAGCTGTAGCTGTTCGCCGCAACTACATTTTTCACAACTACTAGCTGTAGCTGTTATTTCAAGCTACAACTACTGTAGCTTCCACAGAAGTAGCTGCGGCGAACAACTTCAAGCTACTTAGTGTAGCTGTAGTTGCAACTACATCCCAACTACAGTAGCTGTAGTTTTGTAACTTTAGTTGAAGCTACATTTTGCCCAACACTGCTCCGGCGCCGTTACTTCTAAGTCCGTTGAACGAGGAAGCAATTTAATTAAATTACAGTCGGGCGTCGCACACGCGATAAAAACGCCACTCCTTTATCAATGCGATTATCGACATCTGGTTTATCGCGAAAATACCCACCCGAAGCGTCGCCGGAACCTCGTTTTTTAATAATTTCCCCCCCGGTCGCTTTTATCTCTTCCACAAATTCGTCCGCCGCATTTTCCTCCGTTCAGCGCCGCTTCCCCGAATGCCATCTGGCCTCTCCGGGAGATTTCCCCGTAATGATAAACGCCTTACAATAATAATAATAAATTGATTGCTTTCATGTGGTCTGACGGTCGTTGTGGGAGAACGACGCGAAAGAGCGGCGTGTCGTTTCCTCCGTCTGGAACTTCCGCGACAGTTGACACGTGTGCCGGCGAGCCACGCTCCTGCGGCCCCCGCGGCACTCTTCGATTTTCTCGGAAACGGAAATGCAGTCTCAGGTGGCGAGCACAACATCGATTTAGACGCAAACTTCCGAAATGTTCCTTTTCACTAACTTGTGTAATATCGTTTGTCCTCTGCTCTTTTTAAAATCCTCTTCTCCTTCCGGCACATATTTTTCTTCTTCTTCCACTTCATCCTCTTTCTACTTCTTCTATTTAAACATATGTATATCCGTAGTTGTGGAAAGCATAGTCCCAGGCAGCGAAGATAAATCAGTTTAAAAGAAAAAATCAGTTTTCACTAACTTGTGTAACATTGCTGTTCTTGTCTGCCTTTTTTAGAGTGCTCTTCTTCTTCCTATACATGTTTTTCTTCTTCTTCCACTTCAGCCTGCTTCTTCTTCTGTGTAAACATATGTATATCCGTATTGTCTACAGTCCCAGGTAGCGAATATATGTCAGTATAAAAAATAACTTTGGAAATGTTCGTTTTCACTAACTTGTATAATATATCTTGTTCTCTGCCTTTTCGAAGTCCTCTTCTCCTTCTTATACATGTTTTTTCTTCTTCTTCCACTTCATCCCCCTCCTTCTTCTATTTAAATATATGTACTACTATTTAAATTATTATATGTACTATTATTAAATATACTATTTAAACATATGTATATCCGTAGTTGCGGGTAAACAGTCCCAAATAAATCAGTTTAAAAGAAAACATCAAAAAATCAGTTTTCACTAACTTGTGTAACATCGCTGTTCTCGTCTGACTTTTTAAAGTGTTCTTATTCTTTCTATAAATGTTTTTATTCTTCTTCCACGTCAGCCTGCTTCTTCTTCTTCTATTTAAACATATGTATATCCGTATTGTCCATAGTCCCAGGTAGCGAATATACGTCAGTATAAAAAATAACTTTCGAAATGTTCGTTTTCACTAAGTTGTGTAATACATCTTGTTCTCTGCCTTTTCGAAGTTCTTTTCTTCTTCATATACATGTCTTTCTTTTTTTTCCACTTCATCCTCCTTCTTCGTTTTCTATTTCAACATATGTATAGCCGTAGTTGCGGGTAAACATAGTGCCAGATAAATCAGTTTAAAAGAATACTTTCGAAATGTTGGTTTTCACTAACTTGTAACATCCTTATTCTTCTTTGCCTTTTTAAAGTCCTCTTCTTCTTCCTAAAACTTATTTCTTCTTCTTCCACTTCATCCTGCTTCTTCTTCTATTTAAACATACAAGTATGTATATCCTGTATGTATATCCGTATTATCCATAGCCCCAGGTAGCGAATATATCTATATCAGTTTAAAAATAAACTTTGGAAATATTCGTTTTTACCAACATCCCTCTTCTTCTAAGCCTTTTTAAATTTCACGTCTTCATCCTACATTTTGTTTTTCTTCATCTTTCATTTGCTTCCTATTCTTCTTCTATTTGAGCATGGTATGCTGTATTAAAGAAAAAGAATTTTCATGTTCATGTTTCAATTCATTCTCGCATGTGTCATTCCCTTTTTTTTCGTTGCTTTGTTTTAAAATACCCTTCGTTTTCCACGCTGCTTTATTTCATTCCACATTTCTCTTCTTCTTTCTATTCTATTTATTTCTGTATTCTGACTTCTGATATCGTTTGTTTGCTTAAAATATTCGGATTTAATTAATCTTAAAGGGGTAATTATACAATGTGGTTAATCCAGAAGTTTTTGGGTATATATTATTATGTACATACATACTCTGGCTTTATGACACAAGTTTGTTTGTTTCAATTTTAAAACAAATATAAATGATTTGTATTTTAATGTTTCTTATTTTGAAGATTGCTTTCTGAAAAGGTTTATATTGCCAACTATATTTTACTTTTTACGTATATAATAAGGTTGTTCAGTGGCTTTCTTTTGGAGGCCACCGATAGACAAACATTTCCTAATATAGCCTTACAATTATTTAAATTATCAGCGACTTATTTAAATTCTAAGGAAGGCAGAATTCACATTAAGTAATTTATTATAATAATACCAACAAAACATGTAATTACAGCTATTACATGCACGATAGCAATAATTATAGTTGACATAGGAGATATGTGGTTTATGTACATACTGTGTATAGGGTGAACAAAATTCCTGGACACTAAATACAAATATAGCTTAAATAACGTTTTCATAGTAAAATCTATCTACTATCACACATATGTATATATTTTTTTGCTCTCTCAGTGCCCATAGTTTTATGGTTTATTTACTAATAAAGGAATTTTAATAAAGAGACATTTTAACTAGTTTTTAAATATATATTATATATTTATTTATCATAATTTAATCTTCAACTAAAAATAAAGGACTTAGGTCAAAGAAAATTATTCAGTATTTTTCTTTACAAAAAACAATACAAGCATTGTAATGCGTAAGAACCGCCCTCTCACTAGAGGGCGGTTCCAGCTACCTTAGAATGGAACTAGATTTATTTCTTCTAACAAGGTATCGCTTTATCCTCAATTATCTGGAAAATTAAAAAACAATACATTAATATTAACTATACAATAATTGTTCTTCAGAACTGCATTATTAAAATTGACGTTTTGTAATGTATTTTGATCTTAATATTGAATTTTATTTATTCTTTGCTATGCCTACGTTTTTCTTTGCACCTGTCGATGATATAATTGTTTGGGACACCCTATACGTACATACAGTATACAATGTGTATGCATACAAGTACAATTTACGCTTGTACACGCGTCAAAATCAACTACACAATAAAGCAATCTTGTGCCCGATTGACACATTCCGATACCAGATAGAAATATCATCGGATCATCACCATCATCATCATTTATATTACCCACACGCAAGTGGGTGCAACTCGGGTCTTTTCTATGTAGTTTTAACGACGCAACTGTTTCCTTAATGGACGCAAACTTTAAATTTAAATGGAATGAGTTCCTGGAAGCACCATCGCTCGGTCTGCACGGGAATAAGAGAAATCGAGACAGAGACGGACTGAGGACACTCGGTACAAGGCAATACATGTATTGTAGCCGATTTCACAGGTCGTTTATAAAAGCGAAACTCTTTTGATGTGTATATGTTAATAGCAACCGATTGGCGATTATTATATACCTACATGTTTTCATAGTCTTAGATTTTTTTATTGTTTGTGACAACAACAAAAATGTGTGAGTTACGTTTATTTCTTTTATATTTTTAATAACATTATTTCACTGCAATATATTAGTAGCTGATAGCCTTTGCCTTCTATAAAAGTGTCAAGGAAGATGACCGTACCTAAAATAACCTTCCATTTAATTCAATTCTAGTGACTCTTGAATTATTGCTACGCTGATTTGATAATTTTTAGTAAACAGTTTGAACTGGTTGTAGGTTCGACTCTCTCTAACCGAGAATTTTTGTATTCCATCTAGTTCTTCTTCGGTGTTTTCTAACTCTGCACTTTATATCCCGTCCAGTCTGCCCTATGTCAACAACGTTGACAGAACTGCCAGTGTCCCACAAAATTATCATTCCTGATATAAACAAAAAATAAAATCGGTGTTGTGTTGGAATTCAGGCAACGGACGAAGTGACTAATTCCACGTCTAGCCGTTTGAACAATAGACAGGCCTTCAGCTCACAAAACCAGGTGGAATTCGCGATACCTGTCTCAAAAATAACCCACGGACTTCCAAGAACGCGATTAGCATGTGATAACAATAATTAAACGGCATATATATACATTATAAACAAAATAAACATACCGAGAAAACATACCGAGAAAAAATACCATTATAATATATCTAATAATAAACAATATTATAATTTATACGAGGCACAATGGTTTTCCACGTATACCAGCTTTTTTTTCACGTCGACTTTCTAATTACAGTTTTCTCGGTATCTGATGGTGCAACACCATTCCGAGTAGATAACATTTTTATTAGGTACCCAATTTACCTTTTATTTACGGAGCAAAATACAGGATGGGACTGTAAATATAGGGTGGTTACTCCATTCTAAACGACCATTAACAGTTAAAATAGAGTTGTGGAGGATATCACATATAATTGAGGAGCGTCCATGCAAAACTGCACATGTCCAGGTTGTCTTCGAAATGAGTTAATGATTTAATGTTTTAAAAAAGTTAAGGATTTTCTGAATTATACCCAACTGCAATGTCAGAATTGTGCAAAACCTATGTTGTCCTTTAGTAAACCCATTGCAATATACAGAAATCCAGTCATAACAACACATGTCCAACGGCAGCAATTGATTAAGAATTTCGATCATAATTGCACATGTCCATGGGGAAATCCTGGGTTAGCTCAAAACTGCACGTGTTCCGATAAATTCGATTCTTTATTGCTATGTTGGTGTTTGGTTTGTTTGCAGAATTTCACTATTATACGAAAATACTATTCTAATATGATGATAGGAAACCATATTCTTAAACCATGTGATGTCCCCAAGTCATCAGTGTGTAGTTAACCTATAAAATACAAGTAACAAGAAATAACAGTAGTGCTAATAAAATATTATTTTGTGGCGTACGTACGCGATAATATTATTAATTATTATGTTAATCCTACTTTATTATTGAAATATGGACGTATCCGTGAGGTTAATTATCAGAAACGGAAGAAGACGAGTGTAATCGGTAGGTATTTTTTACTATAGTGATTAGTTATTGTTTTCCTCAACATTCCTGTAATTTTTAAAGCTAAATTTTCTGTTACTATATCAGTAAATAATCGTTCAAAATAACACGTCCATTAGCATTTCAATCAAAAGAAACATGTCCACTTAGTCCCATCCAATAAAAGGATAATTTTTCTTTCATGTTTTTAAATCAGTCCATATAGGTTATTAGTACTTTTCGTTAACTACTTCAGTCTTTTAAAAATTTTTGAAGATAACAAAACTACTTTTCCGGCTGTCATTTTTGCATGGACGCTCCACTTGTTCGCTAAGCATTTCTCAGTGAATAAATTCGTTCGAAGATTTAATTTTGGGGGGGGGGGGGGACCTCGCGGGGTTTGTAAGGAAAACCGCTTTGCAGAGGGTATGCCCTTGACATGTCCATTTGTTCGACCTATTTCAATCCAAATTACACTGATGTCCCCACCTTGGTCCGTGAGTTGACAAAACGTTTTAGAACCGTCGTCCAAATACGTAACTTACAGTAAGTGGATAAAGTATTAAAAATATGGTAGTAAGATACTATAGCTTTCTGTTCAAAATGTTCTCGTTACGTCTTACAATCGTCTACTGTTACTCTTCTCCAGTTATTTCTCCGCTATGGTCCCGTAACAACGGGACACCCTGTATATTTCACACTTACATTTTATTTGCGTTCGCAATTATCAATTAAACAAAAAATATGAACTAATCCTATTGGAAATTTTAACATCGTCCGCTATGTGAGGAACGCATTTTTTTGCCGTCGACTGAAAATTTATTATGATGGATTATGGACACGCCTGCGCTGCGATATTCCACGAAATACCTAGCGGCGACTATTTAAAGTGTAAGAAGTTGAGGAACGCGACGTTTTCGCGGAAATCACTTGAGCGAGTCGAGTTTTGTCGCTAATAAAATCGCAGGAATCTGGAGTTTGCAGTTAAGGTATTCATGTATGCGAGAGGCTCGTATCGGTGCGGATAGCTGGCCGTTGGAAAAATAGGAATGCCTCAGACGAAGACCACGAGGTTGCAAGAGATGGCAGAGTGATGGAAGCGTAAACAAAAGTTTGGTGCTTCAGTGGCGAAGCATCTAGTTAAGCTGAGGGTAGGCTGTCCTAATTTTTCATATACTTGAACATCATTTTCGGAACAATTTTTTGGTCGAATGAAGTTCCCGCACCAATTCCATTAATATCAAAGGACTAGGTCTTGCCAGTTTAATTATAACTTTATATTCTATAAGAAAATTATTAAAATAACCACACCACACTTATTTTTAAGGACTTCTTAAATCCTTGAACACAATACAATAGTCTGTGCTTCAACTTAAATATAAATATGGGTAGATATAACAAGTTTACAGTTATCTAAATGTTTATGTAATAAGCGATCTGGCAAATCTGGCAAGTTGCAATTAAAAATAGAACATCTATTTTGACATATGTGTCAATTTTTGGACACAAATTTCAATGACATAAAGAGGTATCTTTGCGAACCTTCCAGAGGATGACAATGATAAAGACGCATACACACTGATGCAGTTAACATATTTGCATAAATAATACTCGTTGCATAAACAGCTACCACACCTACCTTAGAAGATTTTATTAATTATATAAATCGGAATCTTAAGGAAGATGTGCATATTTCAAGAATTAATTTCATAAAGGTTTTCTTGCAGGTATACTTCTTTTATCGAATTTTGAGAATATATTTCTTCTTTGAAAAACTGGCAACTCTAAACTAAATAAAATTCAAAATAAGTTCTACGTGGCCCGTAACGACACAGGAAAGGAGAATGATCAATGATGGGCAGGTAGGAAATACTGAAGAGATGAATTCACGACGCTTCTCTGTCGTAGAATTTACTTGGGATGGGCACAGTTTTATAAGCTGTAAAATTACAAGAGTACACAGACATAGACCATTCTTTGAAAAGTGGAGCTCGAATGGTTTCTTGAAAATGGCCCCATGAATATCCTAACTTAATTCCAGGACAGAAAGTCCTTGCAAGAAATTATTTCATTTTATGTCCTCATATTCTTGGAAATCTTTGACCATAGCCTTCTTAGAACAGAGAGAGGTCGTAAACAATGCACAGCCACCATTCTTAGAAGCAATACTTATTAGAAGGCGCAAAATGAGTTTTTTTAATAATAACGTAAATAATAATTTAGTAATAACTTTAATAATAACGTAAATAGTTATGAGTATCAAGAGCAATGGTTACCTGTCGTTCTTCTCTATGTAGTAGATAAGAGGGAAATATATGTAAAATTTCACGGCGTTTCTAAGAAATTCAGAGTTTGTTGCTTTATTTTACTTTGATGTGGACCCAACAAGGCTGAAGAAAAATGAAGAGCAACGACGATTTTATGAAATAAGTTGTGAATATTGGCAATAAAAGTATAGGGCAAACAAAAAGCAAAATTTTAATCAGATTTAAAGAACATACATAATATTTTTAATAGGGAAAAATAAATATATATTGCGTTAAATGTAATTCGATTTATTTTGCATAAACTATTCATGCGGGCAAAATACCGAATCTGCCTTCTAGAATAGAACGAAGTGGACGATGCGAAAGCGGGTGTTTCCTGGAAGTGACCGAGGTAAGACACGACGGTTTGAAAAGAAGAATGGCGTAGACGAAGCACCCATCGTTTTGCCTATATGCATGTATATATAGCGAACCGTGTCTGAAGGCGTTCCACTAGATTCCTCGAAGATCCTCAGGCTAAGCTCATTTTTTTCGAGGCTTCTTTTGTGTATAGATCTAGCGATTTATCGCTTGTGAACAGTCCAGTAAAATTTGTTTTTACGTTCACAAAAACCCAGTCAACAAAAGCAAAACATATTTTTTTACATCGTAATATATTTTTATATATATACAATGATTGCCCATGCCTAGTTACTTCCCCATGTTATTTATAACTGTAGTTAAAACATAAGCGATAAATTCACGGTCATGTTGACCTCCACCTGGCTTGTTGACAGTTCAAATTGTTCGACGGTCTCCAAAACCACCCTCGTAATTCTGTTGTCATTACACTCCTTCGCCATTACTGCCTTTTACTAGCTAGTAACAGAGGGCGTGTGTATTTTCGAGGGTCCATCACACGTAGGTCCTGTAACATTTAGAATAGAATATTTTTGACATTATCTTTATGTCTTTATTATGGGATTGCCCCTGGAAAATATTGCGTCATGCGTCACGTAACTCTAGTAATATGTCTGTATGTACTAGGAAACCCAAACTATTTTTTTAGTACAGTACCCTGGGATTGTGAGGATGTGGTATTTCTGTATTGTCATCAAATATTTGATGTATGGCGAGTCATCTATGGCAAGGATACGGATGTTGTATGGGCCAGTTTTAAAATTAGGAAATACAAATTTATTTAAGGGTTAAGTTAATACTAGTTGTACTAGTCAGGCGCACTGAAAAATGAAGCTTTTTTTGAGATTTTTTTTCGATGCCTATGTAATGGACCAAAATGAAATTTTGACACTTGCTTCTATGGGCATCAACGTATACAAAAGTATTTTTTTAGTTTCATTAAAGTTACAAAATGGCGTCGTAGCTCCAGGTAACATGAAACAAAATTTTTCTGGAGGAGGAAATCGGCGTACACTGTAGTAGTCTTCGTATACCATTTAGAAATAAAAAAAAATCTTAATCTACATTAGTTTTTCTTTGGAATTTGGATTTTTTTTTAAAAATTCGCAAATTGACATCGATTTTAATTTTTTTTTCATTTTCTACTTAAAAAATTGACCATAAATTGTTTATTGCACATCTAATTATTTGTCAATCGCAAAAATCGTGTACTTCGACAGATAATGTATAGATAAAAAAAGCTACAAATAAAACTTCAAGTCTATCGGATAAAAACTGAGTTAGCTACGTTGTACGCCAATTTGAAAAATACAGTGGAATTTATTGAAGTGGCCATAAATTATTTAGTAACTTGTTGGTGTATTAACAAATACACCATCAGCTGTAAAATCCGTCCCTGCAATAGCATGCTGAAATAGGATCTCTACTTATTACTAGAGTTCGTGCGAGCGCGGAGTGTAACAGGACCGTAGTCAGTTTACGAATGAAAATGTTAATATGTTCACACAAACTATGTTGCATCAAAGCACATTATTAAATATTATTATTTATTACCCAGCCCCGATTCCCAGGGGGCCCACTTGGGGGGTCCCCCCCTTGACCCTTTGGGCCTCACACCCCACACCGGACTTGCATTACAAAAACTGCGCTAGTTATATTATTTATATTATGGCACGCTTTAATATAGTTTTTTTTCCAGAAAAGATATGGACCGAAAGTTTCAAACGGGTTTCACGTGAAAGTACGTTTCAAGACTTGCATATGAAAGCCATGCTTTCCCCGCGGGGGGGCCCCGGGTTTTTTTTTTAAACAAACCAGGGCCTTTGTTGGAAAGAAATTTCCCATTAAACAAACTAGAGAACCCCAAGTTACGTCGTTTTTAGAAAAATATATGACTAAATACTTAAGACTTGCATATTCCATCGGGTTTACAACAATGTAGTGACATCAATACGCGAAGACATGGCGGACAATTTCGTGTATTTTATTATAGACGAAGCTACCGATGTTTGCGGGCGTTCAGTAGCTTATTTTTTAATTGGTGCGTTAAAAAGTGACACTGCTAGTGACAGCCACCTACTAGCTTCTAAGGTTTTGGATAAAACTAATCACGAAACGGGAAACCTTATCTCAACACTGACGTTTGTCGGGTAAGTGTTGCCATTGTTACACGTGTTATCTTAATTTATATAGGTTTTTATCATTGACTTAACCGTAATATTTGATAAAAGTAGTACTATGTTGCTACATAATTTATGTAAACATATTAATATTTTCATTCGTTAACTGACTACGGTCCTGTTACACTCCGCGCTCGCACGAACTCTACTTATTACGTTTCCAAATGGAGTTCGAATGATGTGTTGTTTTGTAATTCGCATAAATCACCCAAATAATTCTAATAAAAAAGCTATTTGAACGAGAATATTTTACATTTCAAAGTTGCGCCGGGTAGTAAAATACAGTAGAAGTTAATATCTACTTTACATGACTAGACAGGTAATGGTTCGAGATTGAAGATAGCCGGGAACGTTTGATTTTCAGGCCG
The DNA here is from genome assembly GCA_029963805.1 of Aromia moschata. Lineage (NCBI taxonomy): Eukaryota > Metazoa > Arthropoda > Insecta > Coleoptera > Cerambycidae > Aromia > Aromia moschata. The sequence goes on along the minus strand of JAPWTK010000014.1, from coordinate 503,554 downwards.
ATTTCAGGAAAAAACATTCAAATGGCTTTTCTGGAGAAATCCACTTCCACCGGGTCAGTGACCCCGAGACAAAATTACAGGGATATAAAATGACGACCGACAATTTGTCGATCGCGAAGGAAAAATTACAGACTCGAGTGTGGCTTCTCGCTTGAAATAAGGCGAAACCGTAATAGTCCAGTAGGCGGGGAGCTAAAATCATCAAAAAGTGTTCTTGAAACTTGAAATATAGGGCTAGTTTTGACGGTTTCCTATGTATTTTTTTGCGTAGAACACAATGCGCGGGGTCCGTAGAGCTGAAACCGTCCGCTAATTTTTTAAATTAACAATTTGTGAAAAAAAAACGTCTTTTTTTTCACATTTTCGCTTATATCTCCGTTCCTTGGCATATTTTATATAGCATATGAATTTAAGAAGTTGTAGCCTATTAAATTTACAAAATTTTAAGCCCAACCCGAAGTCTCCAAGTGCTATTGTTAACTTGCAAATGACTGCTGAAGTTGAAAAAGTGCTTTTTTTCACTTTTTTTTTTTTTTTACAGTAGGGCGACTATAATCATGAAATTTCTTGGAGGGACTGCTATTTGTAGTATGTAGTTACAAAAAAATTTCAGCCCGATCCGTTAATCACTTTTCGAGTAATTAACGATCGAATTTTTTTGCAAACCTTAGTTAACAATGACGCCATTTCTTTGTTTATTGTACGATATTGACCGGGTTGGGCAAGAAAAATTATAAATCTCTTCAAGTTGCTCTCCCATTTGTTTTTAAATACGCGTCTTGAAGCGTACTTTCAAGATATTATAGTCACAATTCCGAGAATTTCGGTGCGGCAACGCTAAAACAATATATACTTCGCGTCAAAAAAACATAGTCACGTAGAAAACGTTATAAAACTGGCCTAAATTAATATTTTTCAAAATCTCAAAAAGTCTCAAACGAAGAAATTTATCAGCCCAACCCGGTCAATACGTACAATAAACACAGAAATGGCGTCATTGTTAATTAAGCCTTGCACAAAAATTCGATCGTTAATTACTCGAAAAGTGATTAACGGATCGAGCTGAAATTCTTTTTTTAACTTCATACTACAAATAGCAGTCCCTCCAAGAAATTTCATGATCATAGTCGCCCTACTTTCGAAGTAAAAAAATAGTAAAAAAGTTAACCATAGCCCTTGGAGACTTCGGGTTGGGCTTAAAATTTTGGAAATTCAATAGGATACAACTTCTTAAATGCATATGCCATATAAAATATGCCAAGGAACGGAGATATAAGCAAAAATGTGAAAAAAAGACGTTTTTGTTCCACAATGCTAATTTAAAATTAGCGGACGGTTTCAGCTTTACGGACCCCGCATTGTGTTCTACGCAAACAAATACATAGGGAACCGTCAAAACTAGCCCTGTATGTTTCAAGAAGACATAAAAGTCTCTGCCTACTGGACTGTAATACTGCCAGGCGACTGGAAATTGTAAGGCAGCGGTGACTCCTTCCGAGAATCCCTCCAGGGGTTATTACCGGCAATGATATCGAATTAGGGGCACAGAAGTTAAATAATTTATGACTGTTTCCAGCGAAGTTAATCTAAATATAACGAAAATAGAATACACGGAATTATTACTGAAAATAAATAGTCGCCCGGTCGATAATGGACGTCTTTAGTTTCGTTATTCACGATTGGAAAGAGAAAGGCGGAGAATTTCCATATACAGGGTGTTCCAGTTCCGGCGTGTTTCAAAGTTATCTCGGTTATTACAAGAGATAGAATGATGCAGTTTTCGCGAACCTTGATTACTAGAAATGAAATTAAATTAAGACCAATAACAAATTTCAATCTTCAAACTATGCGCAATTGACATCCTGAGCGCCTGCAAGACGCACAAGAAAATACTATCGAACAATATCAATTAAAATTAAACACGTCAAACAAAAATTAAACATTCTCAAATACGGCGAATGCGCTAGTATTTATGAGTTCCAATATCGGAAAAACGGAGATCATTAAATGAAGTACAAAACTGATAATTTCGAAACCCTGATAATATGTATATAATATAGAGCCATCCAAAAAAAAAAACGTCATCAAAGTTGGCCGAGAAAAAAAAGAGGTATTTCTATTCTTAATCGAATTTATAACCTTATTTACTTGTCAAGACTGTCACATCATATGACAGCCATTGTCTATTTTACAAATTGTGACAGTCACTCAGTCAAGTTTGACATAACCGAAAAGCTTAGACATGACCGCTATTTCCATCTCATTCGTTCATAGCCAGAGTTGATGACGTTTTTTTTGGATGTCTATATTTGCGACCTACAATATGCAAATATACAAACGGCAATTCTGGTCAGCTATGGTTTTCATTTAAAAAAATGTAGGTTCTCTGTAACTCAAAAACTAGAAATTTTGTCAAAAATGTGGTTGGTTCTGTGATTTTCCTTTAAAAAAGTAGCCAAGGTCGCAAAAACGGCATCGCGAAAAATCATCGGCAAATTATTTGGCTGCCAAGGTCGCCAGATTTAAATCCCTTGCATTTTTTCTTTGGAGTAGTTCAGTGTATTCATCAAAATATTATAAATATCACAGAATGTCCACCAATATCATCGCAATGTTTTCAATTCGATCAAATGAGACGTCAGGTTTGTTTGGACCAAGGTGTTGGACATATTCAGTAAAAAATACTTCAATACGTTACTACGAGGTGTAAATTATGTAATAAGATTGGCAAAGTAGCGCCCTATCTAGCGACACTGCGGCGACGGGCTTGGAAGGGCGGAAGGTTAACATGTAATGCACCTTCAGTAAACTTTTTACAAACCGGTTTTTTCTAGTACGTTTTAAAAACTAGTGACATTAATTTTGAGCAGCGGTATGCTATCAGGTTTTGCTTCAGACTTGGGTACAGCGCCACGGATACTTTTGCAAAACTTCAACACGCTTACAGAGACAGTGTTTTGTCAAGAGCCCAGGTTTTTCGGTGGTTTAAGGCATTCTCAGAAGGAAGGGCGTCAATTGAAGATGAACCACGCAGCGGAAGGCCTTCATCTTCAAGAACTGATGAAAATGTCAAAAGAATATGGGATCTTGTGCGTTCAGATTCTCGGTTGGCGACAAGAATGATTATTGAAGAGTTAAATTTGAATTCAAACATCAAGAACAACTGGATGCTGCATCACGACAATGCACCTTGTCACACAGCCATTTCAGCAAACGGGTTTTTAGCCAGTAAAAACATTCCTGTGGCTCCTCAGCCTCCTTACTCGCCTGACATGAGTCCTTGTGACTTTTTTCTCTTCCCGAGATTGAAAAGGGACGTCATTTTGGGACCATAGAAAACATTCAAACGGCTGTAACCGACCAGTTGAAGGCTATTTCAGTATACGAGTTCCAGCACTGATATGAGGAATGGAAGAACCGTCTCCAGCGCTGTATGGCTTCCCAAGGAAGTTATTTTGAAGGAGACAGTACTGAATTGTAATTATATTCGAATGGAAAGGATTTAAAAAAGTCAATCTCATTACTTGATTTACATACTCGTATAACAAACAGAACCGTCACTCTTGCAACATAATAATAGATGAACATTTTTTATCGTCCAACGTTTTTGCAATAGTTCTATACATCTGCATCAAATCAACAAGTGACTAATCACTCTAATCAGATTTGAGAGAAAGCAAATTTGGCAATCATTCTTTGAAATAAATCGTCGATTTATTTGGATTCTATCAAAATAATAAAATTTCATTAACACAATTTTTTTAACATAGGTAGTACTCAATTCCCCTTAAAAAATAATCTTCACTGCTAATCGATAGATGACATTATGGCACAAAATAAACAAAATTAACGTTTTTCACGAAACCTATTACCTATTATTTATCTGTTGTCGTTTCCTAAATAAGTAAAAACATGGAACAATGTCTCATGAATCATCCCATATATACATACATATGTACATTATCGACATCATCGCCATAACATAACGTAACATCGTAGTATATCCGCGCATCGTATGCCGATGTTTTCCAACAATCGTGAAACGAGGAGACTAATTGTAAGTCATGTGCAGTTCATTAAATCGAGTATTTCGTCACAAAATCAATATTCACTCTACGTCACAGATGCTTGATGGATTTCCGAGTAAGGTTAGGGACACCGGCAGGGCAGGCTCTGCCCATTCGGATCGTTTGTATAGGGTGTTCCAGTTTTAAACGGACAACTTTAAAATTTAGCACGGGTATTTAGGGGAGGAAAAACGTATGGTTTGTTTAGTTTCCGTCCAAGTTATAATACTGGATGCTAATTTTTCGGATTTAGACTCCAATTCGCACATTATAACTTTTTTTATCGTATGCCGTTGACTTTTTTGCATACGTGCAAATGTATTTCTATGTTTACTTGCATTGTGTACGAGTGGTATTTGCATTTCATTTCTAAGATTTTATAATAGTCGTAGCTCTACAACGAACAAAAATAAGTTTGGTACAATGTTATTATGAATGTGGTAGAAATTAGACTCTCGGTTTACAAAGATTTCGTACAAAAAAGGTAAAATCTGAATATTGTGTGTTGGTAAAGCGTTACTTTTAAATGGGAAAAAATACCGTTCAAGCAAAGCAATGACTTGACCAGTGCAAAAAATCGTTTTGGAAGACCGTAAAGTAAAGTTGCGTGAAATACCTGAAATCTTAAAGATATCAGAAGGCAGAGTATTCACTATTAGCGAATAGTGTATTCACTATTGTTGCATACATTTGTCCACAAGATGATTCAGAGCGCTGTTTGGAGCTGTTTCGGCGAAATTAAAAGGATTTTTTCATTCGATATGTGACAATGGATGAAACATGGATCCATCACTACACTCCAGAATCTAATCTGCAGTTAGCCGAGTGGACAGCAACTGGCGAAAGCCGTCCAAAGCGACCAAAAACACAAAAGTCGTCTGGGAAGGTTATGGCGTCCGTATTTTGGGAAGCGAATGCTATATTATTCATCGACTATCTTAAAAAGGAAAAAGGATCAATAGTGAATATTACATAGCATTATTAGTGCGTTTCAAAGACGAAGTTCCGAAAAAACGGACCCAAATGAAGAAGAAAAAAGTGCTCTCTCACCAAAACAATGCACCGTGTCACAAGTCGATCGCAAAAGTGGCAAAATTACACGAATTGCACTTCTAATTGCTTTCGAATCCATCGTATTCTCTGGATTAACCCCCAGCGACTAATACTTGAAAGAGATATGGCTCCAATGGGGAGAAAGGCATAGACATGTTAGAGAAGCGCTTAAATGAATAAATCACTCTTGAAAAGGAGACTATGTTAATGGATAAAGTCGAATTTTGCCTAAAAGTTGTCGTTTTATTAGTCATCCTACAAACTTATTGAGTAATGAGTTAAATTATACTTTGCTTGTTTGAATTGTTCATACTTATCATCGATTTAGATGGTAACTATGAGTAATATCCCTCGGGCATCGTCATTTTAGATTGTATTAAATTCGTACTGTGCAATTCACGGGAAATTAATTAGTTATTAAAAATATTATTTATTTAGTTATTAAAAATACATTCATTAAAAAAGCGTTATATTGCATGTTCGACTATGCTGTATAAGTTTCTTGCATATATTCTTCTTCCACGTCAATTTTGGTTGGATTATTTTAGGGCCGACTGAGAATCGTCCTGGATCCGCCCCTGTCCCCTAGCGATTTGCCGGAATCGGGGGTGTGGTTTTTCGGTAGCACCATGCAAATCGTTAACCGCGAACGGTACGCAACTCGAAATTACTTGCAAATTTAATCTGGTCCGTCTCGGATCGGAGACCCGCGCTACCTCGAGTACCTCGTCTCATCGATTTCTGCGTGCCGTCGGTTGACAAGCGACGGCCAGAGACGGCTCGCGATCTCCGTCCACATCGATCGCACGCCCAAACATAGCCCCCCGCGATACGAAATGGGAATGTGGGTCATTGAAACGCACGGACTTCCGTTAGCGGGTGGAAGCACGAAACGCGACAAAAACGAATAAAAACCAAGGGAATAAAAACAAAAAGGACTGCCGTTAGTGCTGTATACGAGGTGTGTAAATTAAGTAATGAGACTGATTTCTTTATTTTTTTTTTATTCGAATAGAATTACAATTCAGTATTGTCTCCTTCAAAATAACTTCCTTTGGAAGCCACACAACGCTGGAGACGGTTCTTCCATTTCTCATAGCATTGTTTATATACTGGAATAGCCTTCAGCTGGTCGGTTACAGCCGTTTGAATGTCTTCTATGGTCCCAAAATAACGTCCCTTGAGGTGATTTTTCAATCTCGGGAAGAGAAAAAAGTCACAAGGACTCAAGTCAGGCGAATAAGGAGGCTTAGGAGCCACAGGAATGTGTTTACTGGCTAAAAACTCGTTTGAAATGGCTGTGTGACCAAGGTGCATTGTCGTGATGCAACATCCAGTTGTTCTTGATATTTGGTCTCACACGCATGACCCTTTTTCGAAGTTTTTCAAGAACCTCTCTGTAAAAGTGTTGATTTACTGTTTGGCCTGAAGGCACAAACTCTTTGTGGACAATTCCCTGGCTATAAAAAAGTAACTCAGCATGCATTGGATCTTCTACTTGCTCATTCTTGCCTTCTTGGGTCTTGGAGAGCTTGAGGTCTGCCATTCCATGTTTTGGCGCTTGGTTTCCCGGTCATATTCAAACACCCAAGTCTCATCACCAGTTCCATAAAATGCGAATAATTTTCAATCGATTCCGAAAAGTCAAGACGTCTTTCTCTCCTGATGTCCTTTTGTTCTTACGAAAGATTTTTTTGAACCAATTTTGCGCAGATTTTTTCATCCCCAATTTGTTAGTCAAAATCTGATGAACAGTGGTGTGATTCAAATTTAACTTCCCGATCATTCTTGTCGTCAACCGACGAACTGAATGCACAAGATCCCATATCCTATCGACACTTTCATCGGTTCTTGAAGATGAAAACCTCCTGCGTGGTTCATCTTCAATCGAGTCTCTTCCTTCCGAGAATACCTTAAACCACGGAAAAACCTAGGTTCCTGAAAAAACACTGTTTCCATAAGCATGTTTAAGTTTTGCAAAAGTATCCGTTGCGCTGTGTCCAAGTCTGAAGCGAAACCTGATAGCACACCGTTGCTCAAAATTAATGTCACTCATTTTTAAAACGCACTAGAAAAAAAAAGGTTTACGAAAACAGTCACAAAGAACAAACAGATGACTTTAACAAGTTCAATCTTGTACAGAATGTTCATTACGTATTAACCTACCGCTCTTCCAAGTCCCCTTTCCGCAGTGTTGCTAGCTCGGGCGCTACGTTGCCAGTTTCATTACTTAATTTACACACCTCGTATATAGCGTTTCAAATTATGCACCGTTTGAATTGTTTAAATTGAAACGGTATATGTTGTAAATTTTAAAAATATAAGACATTCATTGAACATTGAAAACGTAGGTATGTTGAAATGGAAAAATATGACAATCCCAATTTAACTACAATTTATTAATAACTTACGTAATAATAATCATGGTTTTATACCTTTTCTTATACCTTCTTTTCTGTCAAATAAATGATGAAAAAAATCGATATAATAAATAAAAACATAGATATTCCGTTTTCTATGTATTCAGAAAGCTGCAGAGAGCGCCTTCTAAAATTTACATCAAACGGACTCACAACTTAAAATTCTTCTCCTCAAAAAAAAAAACCCAATCACCAAATTTTATGAAAAAATGTTTTCTATCTTTTAAAGAAGTACTTCGACACTGTGTATCTTGGTTACAAATAACTTTTGGACTAAGGTAAGTTTGATTAAATCGCAATATGTTTACCCATAGAATCTGTAGGTTTGATGTGGCTCCTTAATAATGGTACACCCTGTATCAACATATCGCACTACTCGGTAAGGGTCTCGCACAAATACTGTTTTACAACTGGTTATATGGAATTTGGCATGCTCGTATTTTTGTAAGAAGGCATGGGACCACACCATATTTGAGAGGGTGGCTAATAGACCCAAGTATTTAGAAGGTTATAATAGCAAAATATCTTCAAATAAAACTTGCCAAATTTTTTTTCAAAAAATGGCTGCCTCCCCAGAAGAAACGGCTTGCAAAATATTTGCGAAATATATATATTTTTTTCATAATCACCGAGTAAATACAAAGCCTTTTTATACTTGTGATTTTTACATTTCGTCTGAGATTTTACAATGGTTGTATCTTTGAAAATGAAATTTTTGTGAGAAGCACAAGAATAAAAAAGTTTTTATATTAACTTGGTAATTGTGCACCTTGCAAGCCGTTTCCAAGATCTTCTAGGGAGACATTTTTGGAAACATTTTTTCATTTGAAGTTTTTTTTTGCTGTTATAGCCTTCTTAGGTCTAGTAATCACTAGGGTTTGGAAAGTTTGGTCTCACGCATGGTACACTGCATTTAACTATCCAGCGCTCCTCCCGCATACGCGAGTCCTGGTGCCTCGGCATGATCGGTCAGTGGCGTACGTTTGCAGGGGCAAGAAATACACGCGTATATAATTTACAAGGTGCTTAAAAAATATGGTTTATACTTTTATGGCACACATTTCCTGACCCTAGTAATACCCCCTAAAATGTCAAATTCCACCGGCCGCCACTGGTACAACGGTTCGATATTTGTGGAAAACTCATTTGTTCGTTAATGTTGTTTCTGCAACTTACGATTTTTTTTCATTTTTCTTTCACAGGCGCTTTTCCGAAACGACAAACAGAATTTGCGACTTTTTTTCGTTAATGTTCTCAAAAACATAATTCCGAAAATAATATTTATAATATTTCCTCAACAGTTCTCATATCTACTTTCATATTTCCATGGTGCCTTGCATTACACGGAAAGTAAATATTTAACGGCATTATACTGTACATGTATTTACATTACTTTTCCGAGTAAGAACCGTTCGAAGATAACCTCGCACCGATGCGATGGGTTGTTGGAAACGAGTGCGGTGGCATATTTATAAGAAATCGGACCTCAGTCTAACTCCCACGTATTAATCTCGATATGAAAATAGACCCGCACGTAATAAGGAGTAACGGGCCATTCAGACGAGACCTCATCTCATATTAAAAGCTCGCCTAGCTCGCCGTGAAAACAGTCAACCTGATGCTGACTGATAGTCCACGATCCTACCGTGTAATTAAAGTTCTCATAAAGAAATAACGTATGTGTGTCCAAGGGCGTAGCCAAAGGGTCAAGTAAAAACCAAAATACTCGGGGGAATGCGGTTGCCGTTGCCTGTAGTGACCTTTTTTTGTTTTTGGCTTTTATGTTTAATCTGCAGCGATCGCCCCCCCCCCCCCCAAGGGTCAAGTAAAAACCGAAATACTCGGGGGAATGCGGTTGCCCTTTTAGTGACCTTTTTTTTATGGCTTTTTTGTTTCATCTGCATTGAGCCCCCCCCCCATCTCATTACCCCCCCCCCAAAGATAACTACTGGCTACGCCCTTGTGTATGTCTCAAAAGTTTTGGCACAAATTTCTTTATGGGATTCTAAAAAGTAAAAACGGTTTTACAGAAATTTCTGTATTTAAACAAGTGTAATTAACAGCTTAATAAATATATTTTTTTTATTTCAAATCAAATGTAAATGTTCACGGTTCTCAACAATAGGCAGTGTTCTAGAAACATCTCGTATCAAGCCTTGGATCGTTTCAACATCAATCTCTCGATTTTTTCTAAAAGTCCACCGTCTTAATTGTTGCTTTTGCTTGTATTTTACATTGTCTGGACTTTCTTCTAGGTTCACTCATTGCAAAATGAGTGAACCTTAAAGCACGACATATTTTTTTTAACGACTTTCCAATTTTATTCTTGGCACTTTCGATTAACTGATCTGCTCTATGTCCAGTTAACAGTCTAGGTATTCCACTGTTCTAAAGATTTAGACATGGCAAGCCTTGCTGAAGTAGTTTTTTCCGGGTTCTGCCACGGTCTCCTAACTTATCTGGACGTTTCGCTGATCATGCTGATCATGCGCAGCTTCTTCAGAAGTTTTCTAAAGCCTGTTCATAAGTTCTTAAACCTGATCCTCGTTAAATACCTTGATTCGATTGCTCGATTGACGAATTTATTTATGGAATCATTTGAAGAGGTGGCTATTCGCAATAGTCAGAAGAAACCAAAATGCTGGCTACCATGGAGAATCATATTTAGTTGTTTTCTTTGATCATTTGAACATCCTATATCAAGTTTACAATAGACACTGAGCAAGATGGAACTTTACCTTTCCTAGATGTACTCTATTTCCATTTTAAATTGAAAATAGGTAGAAAAAAGCAAGGTTGTCAGATATATTTTCTAAAATTGCTAAGCTCACTATACAAGTATACTTAATACTTCAGTAAACTGTTAGTTCGTGACGTTCTTAGAAAGCTAGTTTGGAAATATTAAAAAAAATACATAGATATAAATTTATTAGTTAGCATTAAAATAAAGCGTTTAAAATTGCTGGAAAAAATAATTATAAATTAAAACAACTTTATGTATGTTACTATACTTAAGAAAATTTTGAAGAGCCGGCAACGCGATGCCAGCAACACCGATGCCGGCAACCAGCAAATGTCGACCAGTATACTATAGGATTGCTTTATATGTAATACATCCAAATATTTATTCGGTCCACTGTGCCATAATTTTTTTACGACGTCGTTAAAATGATTTACGACTTTAGAAATTCCACGTGTTTAAGGCGCCAGTGACGTGTATTTCAGCTAGGTTTATTAACACAGACAATTTTTTGAGATTGTCTGGCTAAATGAGCATTATTTACAGCAAATAATATTACAAATATTAAGAGTTTTGTATGCAGGCTAATTTTAATCTCCTATATTGATTTGAATGAAAAAAATTATTTCACAATTTTTGAATTTATAAAAGATATATGCACGCCCATGGAATCATAAAGTTGCACCGCTTTTTTTGTTCCCCAGGCGTATTTATCATTTTCAATTAAAATTAGAACGACTATACATATTAGCGAAGTGAACAAACAACAACTAACTGGCCCCTGGAACATACACAAAGAAAACACACACGGATCGTTACCTAAGCGCAGCATCACATCCACAACAGAAGAGATCAATAATTCAAACGCTAGTACACAGAGTTGAAAGTATATGTGACGACGAAAGCAGACCAAAAGAACTGAATAACATCACGCTCTGGCAAAAAATGGAAACAGAGGAAGAGATAAAGACAAGGCATGTCACCGCAACCAGACGACAAGAGCGGTATCTGAACTAAGAACTATATATGCTTGCTTACTTTGCAGGGATAGACTAAGAAAAACTTTGGCATATGACATCGAACAACGACGAAAATTCTTCCCTCCAACAAGGACCCAGACCCTAAACTTCTCACAAAAGGCGTTTACCAGTTGAAATGTATTTGTGGAAAAAGTTATATTGGACAAACAGGAAGGAGCATTCAGTGCCGAATCAATGAATATCAGCGACACAACACAAGAAGACTTTGTCAGACACATTACAAAAAAATCAACATGGAGCAGACTTTTTGGCTGATACTGTATAAGTTAATTAAATTAAAAATTAATATTAACATCGACTAGAATTTTAAACCGATTCTCGATATTCTGAGACCCACATAATTTTTTATGACTCATATTTTGACTAGTATATAGACGAGAATAAATCATATATGACGCAGATGCAGATGCCTATCTGAATGAAAAAATCGGGGAGGTAAACATGAAAAATTTATGAAATAAATTAAAGCATTTCTACGTCAATGGATGTGTCGCATAGAGGGCGTCACGCGTCCTAAAAATAAGGATCTTAGGATATTTCTGGATTTCAACGAATTTGTTTACAAGCGCGAGACGCGTGCATACCAAAAGTGATACGTCGTAAATAATGACCAGGTTTCGGAGAACATAGTTTGCTGAAAATTGCATCCGATGTACAAGCCATTTTTAGAACCGGAAACGAAACAATTGAATGCGGGAAGGGACTGAATTGCGGACAATTGCGATAATCGCAGTAGGCGGAGGTCATAGGTACCTAATGCGATTCTTGAAGAAATTAAATGGAGACGAAACAACAAAACTTGTCCTTATAAGGGAATGCGCTCCACATTTTTGTGCTTTTCTCGAAAACTACTCTGCGGATTTAAATCAAATTTTTACAGTTTCTTCTAGAAGATATACTTAATAATTAATATTAATGCAAGAGGTTTCGTAGGTTTCATCTCGTTAATATGACAGCATCTTGAAGTATGTAACATTATTAAGGGGTAACACGACAGAAACAACATAGAAAAACGCTTTTTTGACGATTTTTTTGTCGGATTGAATTAAAGGTAGTAAGAAAAAACGGTTTTAAGGATGTTATTGGTCATATACTGAAGTACAAATTTTTTTTTTCATCCATATTGCAAAATAGCGGTGCTAAAATTATTCTCCGCAGCTAACAGTTCCGCAGTTAGCCGGGGCTAACAAACGTAACGCTCTCTGGGGTACGTGTGTTAGCCCAAGCTAACACAGTCCTTGGCAACCCTAGCATCAGAATTTCTACCTGCTAGGGACTGGTGGGGGTACGAACTCGGGGTAGGGTTGTTAGCCCGGGCTACAACCCTAATAAAACCCAAATAATACATAATATATACATTTTTTATATTCCTTCATTATTGAGGTCATCAAAACGATTTTAGAAGAGGGGAAAAAATAATATCCGTACCCCCGCGGTTGAAATGAAGGTTGTGCTCCGCACTCAACGTGTAAATCTGCGATCCCGGGACCATAAAGCTACCCTTCCACGTTCAAATAGTTCTTTCTTCTCGTTTCCTTTTCTCGATGATTTAATGCTGGAGCTTACCCCTTTTTCCGCATCGATCAAAAAATGCTCGACGTATTTGATGCGCGTAGCATCAGCTTCTAAGTAAAAATTGTATGACTACACACCGATATCCATCTCCAGAATTTTCATAATTTGTAAAATGCTCTTCATACCATCTTCATTATCTTCAGGCCTACACTAATGAACTTTCATTTGAAATGTTTTCAATTTGAATAAACCTAGTTTCTAATGACATCTAGTAGTGTATTACAGAAGTTATAAATCAGTAGGTAAGATGTTACGCAGTACCTTTCGAGCAGATAAGTCATCGTAGGTATGAGTCCATTGGCTTAATTGGGCTTAACTAAACTAGGCTGAAAGCCTAGTTCTTGCAGGAGAGGTTGAAAAAAATTTTTGCCTCTGAGAACCAGGCTTTAACCCGCAAGACCCGCAACACAACTGACAGTTCTGAGAGGCACATCGCGGGCTTTTTAAAAATACCTCTTTATATTTTAAATTTTAAAACTTGATACTTTGTAAAATTAAGAAAAGCATCCTTCCTCAAATAAGATAGATTAGTCGTCCGATAAAAAGCGGGAAAAAAAATTTCAAAATGAATATAAAATTAAAAAAAAAGAAAAAAAATGAACAGTAAAATATCTATAAAATTTCGCAAGTAGGTTTTTTTTTCTCGTTATTTATGAAAAAAATTGTCTGTCGCCAGTGTCGCACTCGCCACATGCGTGTGTTGTTTATGTAAATCGCCATTTTTGCATGGTGTTTCGTTTGGAAAAGCTGAAATAGATCAACCAACAAAGCCATTTACAGCTTTTCCATGGAAATAATGTCGGCAAATTTATCAGAACATAGGAAATTGACAAATAAGGTGTACATTTTACGTAATTTATTCATAATACTTATATAATACTTATTTTTATCCATTGTTTACCTGCCTGCGTTTAGTGATTTTGTTTTTTACATTCTGTGTGACATTTCCTTTTCTTTTATGCAAAATACCTAAAGTAGTTTAATAATCTCTTTCTTATATTCATTCTTATATTCGTGAAATGTAATCATTATGTAAAAATATATTAATGCAATATTTCAAATCGTGGTGTCCTGTGTCGCGGCGACTGCAATTAGTAAACATTTTTTTGAAGTAGTGGGGGAACGCCGCAGCGACATGACGAAGCTCTGAAAACCAGGCTTTAGAGGCGTTCGACATGCTTTGGGGAAAGCGCGAAATTTCAAACAAAAAAAAAATTCATTTATAAAACTTTTTGCCTCATATTTTAGAAGGTTCAAAATACGTTTTAAGCCAATTTTACAGGGGTGTTACCCCTTACACCCTTTTGTTTAATTTTGATTTTTAAAACCTGTCTGCTGTATTTGGGATCAAACAACTGCCTGTTGTATCTAATAGACTTCTTTCGACTATCTAAAAGAATGATTACATTTGGTTAAACGAAAGGAAAATGAAATGAAATCTGGTGGAAAGAAATGAAAGAAAAAATGTATTTCTCTTTGAAAAGACAGAACATAATTTTGCAGGAAAGCAAAATCAATCAAAATAGCAGGTTATATTTCCCGATTTTGGTTCCAAAAATCATTTGTATAACAAGGAAGACGTTACTGTATGGAGTTTCTTAAATTATTTTCTACATTCACTAATGGCAAAAAAGTAGAACTTCAAAAGAAGTGTGATGAAAATATCAAAAGAATTATGGTTTCGATTAAGGGATCATCCACTCCAAGTAGTCTAGATTTTTAAGCTAATAGAAACAAATGTTTTTTTTTTAATTTCTTTGGTTATTCACTTATTAATGGAATGTCGGTGTTTAAAATCAGGAAATTTTTCATTCAAATTTAATTATAAGATATTTATCGCCACATTTATCACAAATTATGGAGTATGAACAAAAATTATATACCTGGCCCTTCCTTTTCTCTGAAAATATGTACATTCCGTTCTAAATTAGGCAGTTTACGAAAAAAAAAACGCTACTCGTTCTAAATTAATATTTCCAATAAATTTTTCAACGCAACTATTTGTAGAGAAAACATCTTAGACCGCTTCCAACTATTACACAAATATTTTGTTCTCGTGCCATGGAAAAATCGTTTTTTTTTATTTCTTCCACAAGAAATCGACATAACTCAGGCCAAGCCGCCAAACAATATATACTGTTTACATCCTGACGAATGTAAATCTAATAATTTATTCAAAATCTCAAAAAAAATGCCGCGATATTATCCTACGAACGCTTAAAAAAATACCAAAGAATTTCATTGTAATAGAGTGAAATTATATGATTTCCTAATGACCGCTTAATTATATTGAAATAAAAACTATAATGGGATGTTTTATTGAATTTTAAATCTCGTGCATTGAAAAAAAGTTATTTTTTAGAATAATCAAAGTATTATAGTTGTCAGACTTCCGTTTGCGAAATGTCAAAACAGTTAAACAGCTGTTGCCAAGAGTTAGCAGCATCTTTGATACGCTATTTTGCAAAAGAACGAGACAATAATGGTCCATTGCTACCCTTAATAGCTGTTAGAAAGGTAATTTAAATATAAAATTAAAATATTAATTAAAACCACAGTCAGATGCATTGTTTTAGCGTGCAGCTGCAATCCTAAACTTGAATGTTTCCACAATTAATTCTATTACACAAAAAGCAAAAAACAGTGAAAACAGAAACAGAAACAGTACAGAAAACAGAGCTATTAAAATCACCTCGAAAGCGTAATCCTACCAACCCCCCCGGCCGGGGGGGGGGGGCCCGCCCCTTCCCCCCCCCCCCCTTTTTTTTTTTTGGGGGGGGGGGGGTGGTTTTGTTTCTTGGGGGGGTGGGCCGCCGTCACTCCACTTTCCTTCTCTTTTTTTGGTGTTTGAGTTTGGGTTTTTTGTCTGGGGGGGGGGGGGGGGGGCGGGGGGGGGGAGCAACCCGGGGGGGGTTTTTTTTTGGGGGGGGGGGGGGGGGGGGGGGGGGGTGGGTTCGCTTCCCTGGGGTTATGGGGGGTTTGATTTTTATTTGAAAGGGAAAAGGCCCCCGGGGGGGAAAAAAAAGGGGGGGGCTTTTTGGGGGCCGGGGGGGGGTATATATTTTTTAAAAATAAAAAAAGGGGGGAATTTTTTTTTTTTTAAAAACAAGGGGGGGGGTAAAAATTCGCCCGGGGACAAAACTTTTAATTTTTTGAATTTTTTTTGGGGGAAAAAATGCGCTTGAAGCCCCAAACGCAAAAAAAATTTGGTGGTGAAAAAACCCGGGGGGAAAACCCCGCCCCGGGCCCCTTAAAAAGGGGGATTTCCTAAAGGCTGAAATTTTTTTAACGGCGGCGGAAAAAATTTAGGGCACAGTGGACCGAACAAAATTTGGAGGGTTACAATACAGTAGCATTGAATACAAGTGATATTCATAACATTTATGATAATTGATATTTATTTACAGAAAAACTACTCTGCACAATTTGTAACCGAATGGTGTTTGTGAGAAAATTTCTCATTTTTTATACTTTTTTTTACAAACTTCAAAACTTCCGTTCTACTAATTTTTCCTCTCACTAAACAACATCTTTACTACCACATCTTCCTGCCGTTTTTTGTACTTGCATATTTATGCACCAACCAACGTTTTTTAAAATACTTATATAAATTTTTAAAATTAATTATTTTTTTAATGTCAAAAAAAAAGTTATTTAACAATAAACAAACACAAAGAATCCATCCACATGGTAGTCAAAATTATGTCTAAACACTAGATAATTTTAAAACAATCTAGCATCAGTGCGCTCTAAAAATTAAACAGGTGTTTGATGATCTGTTTTTATTTTGTATGCAGTATACGCTTGTTATCTTAATCATTTACTATTCCACAAACTTTGCTGGTGTGTCAGCTTTCATTTTCTCGTTACCGAACCAACCCTCTTTCCCCAAAAAAATGTGATCGTTCCCGTCATTTGTCAGTCACCCCTAAGTTCTCTGAACCGAGGCCATAGCCTATGAGTTGTGACTATTCCAGAAACTGAGGCAGGACAAAATTCTGAGTACGAATGTACATTACGTAGTTAATAAGTAATGTCTTGCTTGTGTTTCATCATAGAGATAAGCAATATTACATTAAAACGTGAACTGTTCCTTCCTAGAAAACGGTTATGGGAAGATAGTACTGCTTACTGGAACTGCTGCGTTTTTTTAACCCATTTATTTTTAGATAACTCCAGTTCCAATACATCAATTAAAAAGAGCCGTTGGTTTTCTGGAAGCAGTAGTAGACCCTTTAAGAATGGCAGTGTTGTTAACGACAGATACAGAAATAGACGTTTTGTGACACAATCAGCGGATCATTTCCTAATTTTGATGTATAAAACTAAATTCTTTCGATTTGACAACGTTCTATAAAACCTTTTTTGAAATCTTACAAGCAACGCTTCCTTCGTAGAAAGATAAAATAGTTCTGTACATAATCTCCTTTTAGTTCGATACACTTCCCATCGATGTTCAATAGCTTCGATACCATGTTTATAGTTAGAATCATCAAGCTCCTCATCAACTCCACCTCTTCATTGTTGGCAAATATTTTACCACCGAGCCAGTTTTTCAAGTCAAGGAAACAGAAAATAATCCTATAATAAGGGGCTAAATCTGGCGAATAGGGTGAGTAAGGAAGCAATTTAAACTTTAACTCATTGATTTTGGCCATCTCGATAACGGATATGTGAACTGGTACATCTAGATGAAACAAAACTTTCTTCTTCGCTAAATGAGGCCGTTTTTTTCTTGATTTCATCACTCAAACGCTGCAATAAGTTCACATAATACTCGCCATTGTTTTTCCTTTTTGAAGATAATCAATGAAAATTATCCTACGTACATCCCAAAAAACTGACGCCATGACCTTGCCTGCAGATGGAACTGTCTTCGCTTTCTTTGGAGCCGATTCTACCTTTTTCAGTCCATTGTTTTGAATGTTCCTTCGCCTCAGGTGTAAAGTGATGGACCCATGTGTCATTTATGGTTATAAATCTCAAATACAAAAACTCGGCTTCATTGTTGTGAAACTTTATCAAACACTAGATTGAAACATCCTCACGACGCTGTTTTTTTGTTCCAATGTGAGTAATCGCGGCACCTATCTTGCGCTAGCTTTCTCATGTCCAAATGATCAATCAATATGCGATGTACAGCACTTTTTGACCTACCATGTCTGCTAGCTCGCACACTTTCAGTCGACGGTCTTCCAATACCATTTTGTGGATTTTCTTCACCATTTCTGGCGTGGTCACCTCATTTGGTTGACCTCTGTGATTTCGTCTTGGCAGCTCGTACTGCCTCGTTTAAACTCAGCCAGCCAATATTTCACTGTTGTAAACGAAGGAGCAGACTCCCCCGAATAGAATCTAGCTCCACTTTATTATTGGTTAGACTGAGGCCTTTTGAAGGCGAAAAAGTTGCTACTGTAATTGGTAACGAATAAAAAGGGTTATGACAGCAGTTCGGTTATTTAATAGCCACACCTTGTATCTGACTCATTTCTGCTAACCTTAATAAGGTTAGCAGAAATGGAACGCGCCACCGAAGCGTAAACATCATAAGTATAATACACGAAATTAACTAGTACCCTTTCACATGTTTGCTATATTTTATAATGGAATTATATCACACTACTCAACACATGGTTATACGCCATGTGTTGAGTAGTTTGCTCCAGCTGTCACAGGACTCCTGCCATAAATACGAATTGAGGCAACCCAGTCATATGCCAGCGAGTTGCCTATTTTTCACATTACGAATACAAAGAAAGTACTGCAAAATACAAGCGATACTGAATTTTTTTAGACGGCGTATTGTTATGTTAAAAATAATGGCTGACCTAACCGCAGATCTGTTTGTTTAGAATTTAGCGTTTTTGACGATTATTTACTTTAATACAGTATTCCGGTTTTGGAGGCAATTAAAAAAATAAAGTGTGCATACACGATGAAAATAAATACACGCGTCAAAAGCGGGCTATTTCATGAGATCAAAGATTTTTCTACACGTTGGCATTATATTTCCATCATCGTCTAGATAAATAGATTTCTACCATTCTTTTGATTCTAGGTAGTATGTTTTAGAATGCCTAATTTTATTCCTATCGCCTGTGCGCCAAAATAATAAAGTATGCTAATTCCAGGCAATATTTTATGCTTGTTTACGAATAGTTGTAAAAAGACGCACACTACCACATTTTGTAGAAGTCATTCTTCTTTTTCAGTTGTAATCGTTTGAATACAGCTTTCGAAGGAATTCTTCGAAATTAAAATTCCACGAAGCTATTCCTCAAGGTTATGTTTTAGGGGCGTTAAATTTATCGAATCTAGAAATACATGTTTGGCGGTATTATTTTACCAGTACATCAATTAAGTTTAACATAAGTATGACATTTTTTTAATGTATATTCTAAATATTAATGTCAAAGAATAAATTCTATTTACTATACCAAACGTAATTATTTTTTAGCTGGGAGGAAAAAAAATTTTTTTTACCATGTGGCTTTTATTTTTATACGAAAAATGCTTCGAAATTCGATATATACGAGGTGTGTAAATTAAGTAGAGACGTTGAGACTGGCAACGTAGCACCCGATTTAGCAACACAGTGACTGTTTTCGTAAACCGTTTTTTTTTCTAGTGCGTTTTAAAAATGAGTGACATTAATTTTGAGCAACGGTGTGCTATCAGGTTTTGTTTCAGACTTGAACACTGTGCAACAAATACTTTTGCAAAACTTCAACACGCCTACGGAGACAGTGTTTTTTCAAGAGCCCATGTTTTTTTAGTGTTTTAAGGTAAGTTTTCTCAGAAGGAAGGAGAGTCGATTGAATATGAACCAC
The DNA here is from genome assembly GCA_029963805.1 of Aromia moschata. Taxonomy (NCBI): domain Eukaryota; kingdom Metazoa; phylum Arthropoda; class Insecta; order Coleoptera; family Cerambycidae; genus Aromia; species Aromia moschata. Next base: position 483,829 of record JAPWTK010000014.1, on the reverse strand, counting down.
GCAGAGGAAGGATGGAAATGTTCAGAAACCGATGAAAATGTCGATATAATACGGGATCTTGTGCATTCAGATCGTCGGTTGACGACAAGAATGATCGAGGAAGAGTTAAATTTGAATCACACCACATCAGATTTTGACCAACGAATTAGGGATGAGAAAAATATGCGCAAAAATGGTTCCAAAAAACCTTTCGCAGGAACAAAAGGACAACAGGGGAGAAAGGTGTCTTGACTTTTTGGAATCAATTGAAAATGATCCCTATTTTATGGATCGTGTCATTACTGGTGATGAGACTTAGGTGTTTGAGTACGACCCGGAAACCAAGCGCCAAAGCATGGAATGGTACACTTCAAGCTCTCCAAAACCCAAAAAAAGCAAGAATGAGCAAGTCGAAGATCAAATGCATGCTGATTTGCTTTTTTGACAGCAAGAGAATTGGCCACAAATAGTTTGAGCCTCCAGGCCAAACAGTAAATCAACACTTTTACACACAGGTTCCTCAAAAACTTCAAAAAAGGGTCATGAGTGTGAGACCAAACGTCAAGATTAACTGGATGTTGCTTCACAACAATGAGTCACACAGTCATTTCAGTAAACAAGTTTTTAGCCATTAAAAACATTAGTAACCGACCAGCTGAAGGCTATTCCTGTATATGAGTTTCAGCCCTGCAATAAGGAATGGAAGAACCGTCTCCAGCGCTGTGTGGCTTCCCAAGGAAGTTATTTTGAAGGAAACAATACTGAATTGTAATTCTATTCAAATAAAAAAAAAAAAAAAAACTATCTCTCATTACTTAATTTACACAGCTTGTATGTAAGTTTAACAAAAAAATAACACTAAAAATGAAGCCTATAGAAGCATTTTTGAAAATATTTAACAAGAGCTAGGTTATTTAATGAATTGGAAGCTGTACTTTCTCGATTCTCAACTTGATAAATTTTCAAAAAACCTTGGAAATATCATAGGAGAGCATTGGGAAAGATTTCACCAGGATATAAAGGCATTTGAACGTCAGTATCAAGGAAGATGGGATGTTAGTATGATGGATGTTGAAAAGAGAGACCAAGCTAAAAGGCGAGAAACGAAATTCATTACGTCATTTTTTGAGGACAAACGCATGCGAAAGTGCAAACCGATATAAATTCTGCATGATAAAACATAAACCCCCTTCATGTAAATTTGTTACATCAAAAAATATTTGACTGGGTTTGGTTCTCCTCATACTGAAAAATAAATAACTACAGAACTCTCACTTTTGACCTCCTTCGTTAGTGTTTAAAAAGGTCTATCTTCCAAACAAACTTTTATTTTATCTATCTTTTATCGATTTCCATTCCGATTTCCCCTGGTCATTGATTTGGTCTATTTATACCATTTTCTTCCGCTTGGAAAAAATCTAATTCTCTCCAGTTTTTCTAATTTCTCTCAGATATATGAGCATTGATCCATATTTTTTTTACTACAGATTCATGTTCAGGTGGTCAAAATCCAAAAGTATAATGTGGTTAAACGATCAGCTGTTGTGTCGGTGAACCAGTGAACTTATGTATTATTGTATACTTATGTATTATGTATAGTATACATAATATACATTGTATACATAGTCTTAGTAGCTATTTGAAAATAGGACGGTAATGTCAAATAATTCAACTTCTATCAATATAACTTCTTTCAATTTTTCGGTGCCTCAAGGCGCGAAAAAATCTGCGTGCGATTCAGCTAAGGTGGCTGTGAAACAAGTCTCCATTTCGCAACTTTCATCTGTCGCGGAGTGTTCGCCGACTGTCTAGATGAGACGCGATCTCCTGATATTTCGTAAGGCGGCGCTGCGTTCCAAGAAAGCGCGTTTATTTTATTTTCAGCCGTCTCTCCTCTCCCTCTCCCTCCCTCTCTCTCTCTCTCTCTCTCTCTCTCTCTCTCTCTCTCTCTCTCTCTCTCTCTCTCTCTCTCTCTCTCTCTCTCTCTCTCTCTCTCTCTCTCTCTCTCGTTAATTAAGTATAATTGAACGAAACGCTTCATATTCCGGGAATAATTGTTTAATTTCGTTGTCCTTGCCGGTTGATTGTCTTCTCGGAGTGATACCTTCACGGTTCTGGTGACGCAACAAACACTCGATCGACGCGATCAAAGTGGGCCAATGGATATTCACCGGAGGTTTTCGTGTTTCGAAGATGCGCTTATAGTCTGTCTGGAAGAGAAGTAGTCAATTTGCTTACGTAAAGAAGTAATTCTCTAAACCTTAGGTCGATAGGTGAAATGGATAAAAAGTTAATAAGAAATTAATAAAGACACTCGTTTTTTTGTCCATTCCGTCTTCTAATGAAAAGTGTATTATTATAGGGAATTCAATATAAGCGTTACGCCACCTGGTGGTCGCTCAACAAACTAATTACTGTGCCATTGTTTATTGAAACGACCGTTGGTTTCTATTTGTGTGTTTTACCATATACGAGGTGTGTAAATTAAGTAATAAGGCTGTTTTGTTATTTTTTTTTATTCGAATAGAATTACAATTCAGTATTGTCTCCTCAAAATAATTTCCTTGGGAAGCCAGACAGCGCTGGAGACGGTTCATCCATTCCTCATAGCAGTGCTGGAACTCATATACTGGAATAGCTTTCATCTGTTCAGTTACAGACGTTTGAATGTTTTCTATGGTCCCAAAATGACGTCCCTTGAGGTGATTTTTCAATCTCGAGAAAAAAGTTACAAGGATTCAAGTCAGGTGAATAAGGAGGCTAAGGAGCCACAGGAATATTTTTACTGGCTAAAAACTCGTTTACTGAAATGGCTGTGTGACTTGTCACACAGCCATTTGACAAGTTTGACAATGCGTCTTGATGCAGTTCACGATGCAACATCCAGTTGTTCTTGATGTTTGGTCTCATACGCATGACCCTTTTTCGAAGTTTTTCAAGAACCTCTCTGTAAAAATGTTGATTTTTTGTTCGGCCTGAAGGCACAAACTTTTTGTAGACAATTTCCTGGCTATCAAAAAAGCAAATCAGCATGCATTTGATCCTCGACTTCCTCATGCTTGGTTTTTTGGGTCTTTTAGAGCTTGAGGTTTGCCATTCCATGATTCGGTGCTTGATTTCCGGGTGGTACTCAAACACCAACTGGATTCCAAAAAATCAAGACACCTTTCTCTCCTGATATCCTTTTGTTCCTGCGAAAAGTTTTTTGGAACCATTTTTACTCAGATTTTTTTTCATCCCCAATTCGTTAGTCAAAAGCTGATAAACAGTGGTGTGATTCAAATTTAACTCTTCCCCGATCATTCCTATCGTCAACAGACGATCTGAACGCACAAGATTCCGTATTATATCGACATTTTCATCTTTTCTTGAAGATGAACGCCTTCCGCCGCATGATTCGTCTTCAATCGACTCTCTTCCTTCTGAGAATGCCTTAAACCACCGAAAACCCTGGGCTCTTGAAAAAAACTGTCTCCGTAGGCGTGTTGAAGTTATGTAAAAGTATCCGTTGCGCTGTGTCCAAGTCTGAAACAAAATCTGATAGCACAAAATCAATGTCACTCATTTTTAAAATGCATTAGAAAAAAACGGTTTTCGAAAACAGCCACAAAGAACAAAGAAATGACTCTAACAAGTTCAAACTTGTACTGAATGTGCATTACATGTTAACCTACCGCCCTTCCAAGACCCATCTCCGCAGTGTTGCTAGATCGAGCGCTACGTTGCCAGTCTCATTACTTAATTGACACACCTCGTATATTTAAAAAAGACAATCGAAATTTCAGAAGCGAAGAATCACAAGCGTAAAAAATATTTGTATCTAAATTCTGAAAACTGAAATATCATGTAAGGGAACACACTTTTTCAGAGCTAATTTTAAATCAACAAATGTATTTAATAAATACAAGTGCTGATTTAATAAGAACTACAGTTATTTCACAATATACAGAGTATTTATGATTCTTCGAGTGTGTTTTGGACGTGTACGTTTGAACGGTTGGATTTTAAGAAGCCCATAATTTTGGCCCGCCCTGTACGAACGCTAATAAATGGCGGCGGACGACGAAACGTTTCCCATTCGCGAGGATTTAATATTAATTGGTCCCGGCATTAATTACAGACGTAGATTTTATCGTCGCACAACTCTTTTCTATTTTATTTCCCTTCCTGGAAGAGCTGCTCACACAATGCCGCCAACTGTTAAACGAATAATGGCGAATCGAGGTTGCAGTTTGCAGTAAAACGCCAGGGATTATGTTATTTAACATGAAGACGCTCTTCTTGCAACAGTAGCCGTAAACATAGTGTGTGTATTGAGTAACGGATACATTCCATAATATTCTCTTAATGGATGGAATTGCAGAGTTATTAAATATACAGTAGAAATTACGGTACTACACGCAGAGTACATAAGTGTATATTAAATGTTACAATTGTACGTGAAAACTTTGTGATTTTACCGACGTAAAAACGACATCACTATCATATTTGGGTCACGTCTATCTAAGAGAGAAGTTAACTTATCGATTCCCTCTCATTCTGTAATGTACGTAGTAGGTTAAACAGTAGATACTATAGAGACATCCAAAAAAAACGTCATCAAAGTTGGCCGAGAAAAAAAAAGACGTATTTCTATTCTTAATCGAATTTATAACCTTATTTACTTGTCAAAACTGTCACATCATATGATAGTCATTGTTTATTTTATAAATTGTGACAGTTACTAGCCAAAAGTTTGACATAACCGAAAAGCTTAGACATGACCGCTATTTCCATCTCTCTTGTTCATAGCCAGAGTTGATGACGTTTTTTTTGGATGTCTCTATATATCAGTCCAGTAGGCAGAGATTTTTTGTGTTCTTGAAACATATAGGGCTAGTTTGGACGGTTTCCTGTGTATTTTTTTCCGTAGAACACAATGCGCAGGGTCTGTAGAGCCGAAACCGTCCGCTAATTTTTTGAAATTAACAATTTGTGAAAAAAAAAACGTCTTTTTTTTTCACATTTCCGCTTATAATCCGTTCCTTGACATATTTTATATAGCCATATGCTTTAGGGTGATTTTTTTCAACTATTTTTTATTTTTTCAGTCCCCACTTGAAATTTTGTTGAATATGTCGAAAAAAAATCCCTGAAAGTTACAGCCCTTAATATTAATCTTAAGTAGGTACTTTCCCAAAGCATGAAAATATTTTCCATTTAAAATACACTTAAATCGACTTTGTTTTTCAGTTTTCTGTAACAGTCGCATTTTATGCTATTACATTGGTCTTGGTCTCGATTTACTCAGAATAAAACACTCTACAAAAGTGTCCATTGCAGCGAAAATGTAACTTGTACTGGTGAGTTGGTACGGGTCGCTTCATTGTAATCATTCTAGATGGTGAGAGGCGAGAGGACTCACCTTTTAAAAAAGCACCCCGATGGTGAGAGGTGAGGGGCCTCACCTTTTAAAAAAGCACGTTTATATGGAAATATTTTATACTTGTTACGAGGTTGACTGCTTATATCTCTAAGAAAAGTATTTATTCTAGTCAATTTAGAGGTTATGTCTTAATACTCAGCATATGAAGAAATTGTGATGTCCAAGACGTTTTCAGCACACCAACAAACATATGGCATGGAATCTGACCTTGGTACTACAAAACTTTTTTTTATTTTGTTCGTTTAATCTTTCAATTTATATTATGCCACATTTTGGTCATATTTTTTACCTGTTTTTTTGGAAGTTATGTGAAAATCTATCCGCGAATTGTTACTTTTGATCATATACTCGGATTTGACGCTCCAAAATGCATTAGCCAGCTTTAAACTTCTAATTTACTTGATAAACGTATTTATGTTTTTCAATTTCAAGATGTTTTTGAGGTTATGTTCTTAATGCACGGCCTATGGAATAATTCTGATTTGAAAATCGTGTTCAGTATACAAAAAAACATATGGAATGGTATAATGCCTTTCTGCTACAAAACTTTTTTTTATGCTGCTTTATTTTTACATGCTTTTGAGGTTATATTTTCTTTATTTACGCAAAATCCAGACGTGATAGAGGGAAACGGACAACGGATTCTTTTTCAGCAACCAAAAATACGTATAAGACACCAAAACTTGTTTGCGTAAAAAAAAGAAAAAAAAAACGTGGTCCTGTGTTATCAAAGTCAACAATGACATTTTTTGTTTTGAACGGCGATAACTCAGCGAAAAATGGTCGTACAGGGCTCAATAACAGGTCAAATTAAAGAGAATTAAATTATCTAAAAGACCTTCTGATGAACATACAGAAAAACAAATTATTGAAGTCCGTGGACCTTTTTAAAAGATAAACAAAAATTTCGAAAAAATTTTGTTCGATGGTTTTCTTATAATTACTCAAAAACTGCTGAAGCTAAAAAAATTTAAACCCAAGATCCGAAAACTAGAAACTTGGAGCTTCAATTTAATTTTTTTTCTTTTCCCTACGACCATTTTCCCCAAGTTACAGCTCTTTAAAAATCACCTAAAAATTTGGGACTTTCTTAATTTCTGCGTCTAGTATAGAAACAACTTATGTACTGTATTTCCATTCTAAATTGAAAATAGGTAGAAAAAAGCAAGGTTGTCAGATATATTTTCTAAAATTGCTAAGCTCACTATACAAGTATACTTCATACTTCAGTAAACTGTTAGTTCGTGACGTTCTTAGAAAGCTAGTTTGGAATATTTAAAAAAATACATGGATATAAATTTATTAGTTAGCATTAAAATAAAGCGTTTAAAATTGCTGGAAAAAATAATTATAAATTAAAACAACTTTATGTATATTACTATACTTTTGACTAAAATTTTGAAGAGTCGGCAACGCCGTGCCGTGCCGGCAACTGGAATGCCGATCCAGTATACTATTGGATTGCTTTGTATTTAATACTCCTTAAATACTTATTCGGTCCACTGTGCCATAAAATTTTTACGACGTCGTTAAAATGATTTACGACTTTAGGCACTCAACTTGTTGAGGCCAATGACGTGTACTTCAGCTAGGTTTATTAACACAGACAATTTTTTGAGATTGTCTGGCTAAATGAGCATTATTTACAGCAAATTATATTGCAAATATTAAGAGTTTTGTATGCAGGCTAATTTTAATCTCCTATATTGATTTGAATGAAAAAAATTATTTCACAATTTTCGAATTTATAAAAGATATATGCACGCCCATGGAATCATAAAGTTGCACCGCTTTTTTTGTTCCCCATGCGTATTTATCATTTTCAATTAAAATTAGAAGGACTATAATCGCAGTCAAAAATACGATAATAAAACTTGCATTCAATCGCTGCATTCATATAGTGTACATTCTCGTCTCGGTACATACGTAACCTATACATAATTGGACTGATTCCGAGTAAAAAATACCCCCCCCCTCTTTCCAAATTCCCGCTAAGCGACCCAGTAAACCAAATTATATATTTTACCTCCACGTTCCTAGAAATCGCGTGCAAGTTATGTTCGTTTAAGCGAGCTCCAAGAGAAAGTCTCATTACTTAAGTAACAACCTGATTATTAGGCTACCATAAAAATAAATAAGGTGTATTATTAGTCGTTTCAAACAATGGGCGTTCGCTTAGTAGGGTGGGAACTTTTTTAAAAAGGGGACAAGGTACACGCAGCTCGAAAATAGAAAACTAATGAGCATTTGGATATGAATGGGAAATATGCATGTGTCTATCTATGTACAGGGTCCGCTAAAAGTATGGACTATACATGGTGACTCCTAAGTAATCTGACAAACTGAAGGAGACTATTTCCTCTAGTGGTTGCATGAAAAATAGGCTACTTCGGACAACAAGTCTCTTCACGAAATCACTGGAGGAAGTATAAGTCCTTCTATTTTTAATTGAAAATGATAAATACGCCTGGGGAACAAAAAAAGCGGTGCAACTTTATGATTCCATGGGCGTGCATATATCTTTTATAAATTCGAAAATTGTGAAATAATTTTTTTCATTCAAATCAATATAGGAGATTAAAATTAGCCTGCATACAAAACTCTTAATATTTGCAATATAATTTGCTGTAAATAATGCTCATTTAGCCAGACAATCTCAAAAAATTGTCTGTGTTAATAAACCTAGCTGAAATACACGTCACTGGCGTCTTAAACAAGTCAGAATTTCAAATGTCGTAAATCATTTTAACGACGTCGTAAAAATTGTATGGCACAGTGGACCGAATAAGTGTTTAAGCAATGTATTAGATGCAAAGCACAATAATAGTCTAATGGATCGTTGCCGGTGTTACGGCCAGCAGTTGGCCGGCCAGCAGCGTTGCCGGCTCTTCAAAATGTTGTTAAGTATAGTAATATACATAAAGTTGTTTTAATTTATAATTATTTTTTCCAGCAATTTTAAACGCTTTATTTTAATGCTAACTAATAAATTTATATCTATGTATTTTTTTAAAATAATTCCAAACTAGCTTTCTAAGAACGTCACGAACTAACAGTTTACTGAAGTATGAAGCATACTTGTATAGTGAGCTTAGCAATTTTTGAAAATATATCTGGCAACATTGCTTTTTTCTACCTATTTTCAATTTAGAATGGAAATTGTATACCTCCTTTAATTTTTCAGATTACTTAGGAACGCCCTGTATAATGCCTATGCTTTTTTAACCATTTGTATTCTACTGACTTTTTTTTGCTTTAACTTTTGTTTTCCCCCAGAAAAACTTATACGCTAGGCGCGGAAATTAAGGGATATATAAAAAAATCTCAAATTTTTAGGTGAGTTTCAAAAAGCTGTAACTTGGGGAAAAATGGTCGTAAAGAACAGAAGAAAAAGAAAATTGAAGCTCCAAGTTTCTAGTTTTTGATCTCGAGTTAAAATTTTTAGCTCAGCAGTTTTTGAGTGCGTATAAGTCCACAGACTTCAATCATTTTTTTCAATAATTACATCGTAAAGCTCTTTTAGATAATTTAATTCTCTTTAATTTGACCTGTTTTCGAGCCCTGTAGGATGATGTTTCGTTGAGTTTTCGCCGTTTAAAGAAAAAAAGTCTAATAGTAAACAGTCCATTGTATTTTTTTTTTACAATAAATAATGTTTTTTGATATACATTATTGCTAAATTAAAATGTGATATAGATTAAAATATAGATTATTGCTAAAAAAAAACTTTTTTTTATTAAAAAAAATAATAATAAAAAGTGAATAGCGATTCCTACATTGATTTTTAGCACACACGACAATTTCAATCGTTCCGAGCACTATTTTTTTACCTCTTTTTCAATTTCGCTTCGAATTTTTTTTTAGCAACAACCAATCACCACAACTTGCAAAGGATACGTTGCAGTTTTCAAAACCACCCCTACTTGAATTTTCTGTAGGTTCTAATGAATAATTTCCCGAGTAATTGACCAGTCAAAAACAAACTTTTTTGCTTTGAACTGCGATAACTCAGCGAAAAATCATCGTACAGGGCCCAAACGTAGGGCAAATTAAAGAGAATTAAATTATCTAAAAGAAATTTGTGATGAAATTATCGAAAAAAAAAATGAAGTCCGAGGATCTTTTTTAAAAAAACAAGCAGTTTCGAAATTTTTTTTCCATTCCATTTTTAGGTGAGTTTCAAAGAGCTGTAACTTGGGCAATAATGGTCTTAGAGAACAGAAGAAAAAAGAAAATTGAAGCTCCAAGTTTCTAATTTTTGAATTTTGAGTTTATTTTTTTTAGCGTCAGTAAAAGTCAAAGTAATTATAACAAAACTACAGAAAAAAATTTCGAAATTTTTGCTGGCCTTTTAAAGGTCCACAGACTTCAATAATTTTTTTTCGACAATTTCATTACAAACATCTTTTGGATAATTTAATTCTCTTTAATTTAACCTGTTTTCGAGCCCTATACGATGATTTTTCGTTGTTATCGCCGTTCACAGAAAAAAATCTACTTGTAAAAAGTCTATTGTATTGTTTTTTTTTTTACAATAATTAACGTTTTTTTATTATTGCTAAAAAAAAACTATTTTAACTTAAAAAAAATGAATAAAAAGTAAAAAGTCGATCCCTACCTTGATTTTTTGCACACAGGACAATTTCAACCAATCCGAGTTGGTACTATGAAAAAAAAATCGCAGCGCTGTGAAACTATCAGGGATTCTTTTGGGTACTTTAAGTTTGAAAAGTTGCAGTCAATATCCTTAGTCTATCCATTACTTCCTGAAGTGGGTAATGGAACCTTCGGCGTAGAAACAAAAAACTGGACGTTTTCCATGAAACACCGAACTACTAATAAAACTACTTTAGTAACTAACTACTTCAGCAGTTCGATGTTTCATGGAAAACGTCCAGTTTTTTTTTATCTATTACGTGTCAAGTTATGCCAAGTTATGCAAATATCCCTAATTATGCAATTTTTACCTCTTTCTCAATTTCGCTTCGAAAATTTTTTTTGCAAAATGCAATCACCTCATCTTGCAAAGGATACTTTGCAGTTTTCAAAATCCTACTTGAATTTTCTGTACGTTCATTATTTCCCAAGTAAATGAAAGTCAAAAAATGACTTTTTTGCTTTGAACGGCGACAACTCAGCGAAAAATCATTGTACAGGGCTCGAAAATAAGTCAAATTAAAGAGAATCAGATGGTCTCAAATAAATTTGTGTTGAAATTATAGAAAAAAAATGATTGAAGGCCGAGGAGCTTTTAAAATACGAGCAAAATTTTCTAAAACATTTTTTTCAATGATTTTCATATGATTACTCAAAAACTGCTTACGCTAAAAAAATTAAACTCAAGATCCAAAAACTAAAAACTTGGAGCTTCATTTTCCTTCTCTAATCTTTTTCTAAAGCACAAAAAAGCTTTATATAAAGTTAACATATTTCTGATCATAACACGTAATTTTTTAATTGAAATATTAAGATTATTGTTGGACACACTTTAAGTAGTTTAAATTTAAGTTGATATTGATTTTGCAATCTTCAATTTTCATATTCAACATTTGAGGTTATGTATGATGGCGCTGAATTTAAAACAAAGACCGGTCTCATTTAAACCTGCGTGAAAGTAAACTAAGGGTCTAAACGCCTGGCACAACTCCGCCAGGAATGCTAACCTTATATTCATAAATATCTATAAAGTGCTAACCTAAAACTGACCCTTACAGTTGAATTAGAACAGAGGACTGTTCACTTATAAAGCTGCTATCCTTATATTAGGCCAAGCCCATTACATTTTTAAGTGCCAAAATTAGGGACAGTACGAAAATATACTTAAAAAATCGGAAAAATTCCGTAGCATTGAATAAACTACTTTTCCACAGCTGAATTTCGCAGCTGACTGAATTTCCCCAAATTACAGCTAGTTGAAAATGGCCTAAATATTTTGTTTTTTTTATCCCTCTGCGCCTAGTGTATATTTTTGAGCTGCGTGTACCTATCGTACAGACGTACTCATTTTAAAAATACGAGTACGACTGTGACATCGCCGACGTGTCCTCTTTACAACTTTTCACAATGTACCTCCTAGAAATAGGTCACGTATACATTTCGCCTATAAATACGGCGTATTCCAGGACGGAATCAATTCTATCGGCCTTCCATTCAGGCGCCAACAAGGACAAACCTCGCTCGTCCGAAGTACATAAAAAAAAGGTACGTGAATAGAAAAGCGCCGATGAATGGGCTTTCGAGTTTTCACCGAAGTGAATGGGTTGTACATATGGCGAATTCTATACGTAATGTTGCTCATTATTTGCTTCCTGTTTCGTAGTCGTAGTCGTTAATATAATAATGACTTCGCCCACAGCAGAATTTTTACTTCGCCCACAGCACTCTAGATTTAAAAAGAAAAACTGATATGTTGACAGAATTTTCTAATACGAATTAATTATTTTGATGCCTTCTTACGAGGTGTGTAAATTAAGTAATGAGACTGTCAACGTAGCTCCCCATCTAGCAACGCTGCGGAGACGGGACTTGGAAGGGCGGTAGGTTAACATGTAATGCACCTTCAGTACGAGTTTGAACTGATTAGAGTCATTTGTTTGCTCTTTGTGACTGTTTTCGTAAACCGGGTTTTTCTAGTGCGTTTTAAAAACGAGTGACATCAATTTTGAGCAACGGTGTGATATCAGGTTTTGCCTCAGACTTGGACACAACACAACGGACACTTTTGCAAAATTTCAACACGCCTACGGAGACAGTGTTTTTTTCAAGAGCCCAGTTTTTTTCGGTGGTTTAAGGCATTGTGAGAAGGAAGAGAGTCGATTGAAAATGAACAACGCAGCGGAAGTCCTTCATCTTCAATAACCGATGAAAATGTCGATAGAAGGCGGGACCTTGTGCGTTCAGATAGGCGGTTGACGACAAGAATGATCGGGGAAGAGTTAAATTTGAATCACACCACTGTTCATCAGATTTTGACTAACGAATTGGGGGTGAGAAAAATATGCGCAAATATGGTTCCAAAAAACCTTTCGCAGGAGCAAAGGGATATCAGGAGAGAAAAGTATCTTGATTTTTTGGAATCGATTGAAAATTATCCCCATTTTATGGAACGTGTCATTACTGGTGATGAGACTTGCATGCTGATGCAAATGCATGCTGATTTGTTTTTTTTTTATAGCCAGGAAATTGTCCACAAAAAGTTTGTGCCTTCAGACCGAACCGTAAATCAACACTTTTACAGAGAGGTTCTTGAAAAACTTCGGAAAAGGGTCATGCATATGAGACCAAACATCAAGAACAACTGGATGTTGTTCTTGATGTGTGATGTGAAACGACTTTCTAAACAGTAAAATCATTCCTGTGGCTCCTCAGCCTCCTCATTCGTCTAACTTGAGTCCTTGTGATTTTTTTTTTATTTTCCCGACATTGAAAAATCATCTTGAGGGACGTCATTTTGGGACCATAGAAAACATTCAAACGGCTGTAACCGGCCAGCTGAAGGCTATTCCAGCATATGAGTTCCAGCACTGCTATGAGGAATGGAAGAACCGTATCCAGCGCTGTGTGGCTTCCTAAGGAAGTTATTTTGAAGGAGACAATACTGAATTGCAATTTAATTCGAGTAAAGAAAAATAAAAAAACAGTCTCGTTTCTTAATTTATACACCTCGTACATATCGTACCCCCAATTCAATACTGCCATAACTGCATATATGAACAGGTTGCAGTTATGGCAGTATTGAATTGGGAGTACGATATGTATGTATATATATTTTTAATTGTAATCCATTTTCTCACATCATGGAAATCTTTGTACTATTAGCTATAAGTAAATGTAAATACATATGACGGATTCAGAAGTTAGTCAGTCAAAGTCAACAAAAAATATAAATAGATAAAGTAGGTCTTTTAAAAGGGTAACATACCTGTTTTTGTAGGGATTCTAAGAATATTTTTTTATTGCAATATAATACAAAAATAAACTTATTACGTTTACAACAGTTACAGTATAATAAATCATTGCCGTAAAAAATATGATATTGATTAATTAATAAACTCTAAAGCCTCCATATTATGTGAAACGATTTCGATATGAATAGATGACAAAAAGTCCTTTTTTCTTGAGAAAAACTGTCTATTCATATAACCAAGAAGACTAGAACTAAGGAGACCGAACTCGTTCGATATCTAGGGATCAAATCTGTCCGCCTCCAGGAGGCGCTGTAAACAGTAATGTACTCGAGTCACGTGATGATCAGCGGTCAGCGGTCCACATGTGAATGTTTATCATTGAAAACCATGCTATGGTTTTACATGACGTTTATCATTAAGCTGTCAAAGCGGGTGCTTACATGCCGTTTGGCTTTAACAAAAATATATACAAAAATAAATATGGTTCAAAAGTCCTGTGTTGCATTGTGTGATTTAAGAAGCGGTCCGAATAACCGGACATTATTTCAAATTACTGATGTATGTATGAAACGAAATATTTTTCCTTTGTAGTATTGTTAACGTTGAAGCACGTAACATGAAATATTTTGAGTACATTTTCATATTGAGCATTGTGAAAATTTGTAATTGCAAAGACATTACTTGTGTAGATTCAATATAACATTCAACAACAACAAATTAACGAAAAATATCGAGCGTCTGTCAAATGTATTCGCACCACGGACATTCACACGGACTCTAACTTCTAATGCACACAGATTAGTACAGAACCACGGTATACGTATAGATATCTGTTAATATACCGTAGCAACCAGAGTACACAACTGTTTACAGCGCCTCTGGAGGCGGACATATTCAAGCCCGTCGCGTTATACAGCGGAGAGCCGCAGTTCGGTCTCCTTAGTTCTAGACTTCTTGCATATAACGTTTTGCAACCAAGAAGACTAGAACTAAGGAGACCGAAGTCGTTCGGTGTCATGGTCTCATATCTGTCCGCCTCCAGAAGGCGCTGTAAGCAGTGCTGTTGTCACGATGAGCAGCGAACCACATATGACTGTTTACGAATGTAGGCTGTCAATGCGTATGCTTACAGGCTTTGGCTTTAATAAAATACAATCCGAATGTTAAATAAATATGGTTCGAAAGTGATATGCTGCATTGTGTGATACAAGAAACGTTTCGAAGCGTCAGAATAACCGGACATTATTTCAAATTACTGATACGCACACAGATTAGTATAGAACGACACTGCTTAAACTGCCTCTGGAGGCGGACATATTCGAGCCCGTCGCATTATGCAGCGAAAAGCCGCAACTCTGACTCCTTAGTTCTAGTCTTCTTGTTTGCAACAAAAATTGTTTTCAACACCTTTTGAATTACCAAGATCCGTCAATGGCAGTTAGGCAACAATCTTTTCTCTATGTGTACAATGGAGGTTACGCATGGGAACGTAAAAAATCGTACAAATGACCCGAAAATATTCCATACACGGGGGAAATGGATCAATGGGGCCGCCGGCCAGCCAGCGCCAGGAAGCGCAGCTCACACGGACCGCTCCGCACGCTAAAAAGGGAAAAACTAACGACCTGCGACCGGCGTCGTTACTCATTTGTTCTGCACTACACGCGTAATTGCATCCGGCTCCGGTATTACGGACGCGGAGTTCGAAAATACGTTTTTAATTCCGTCCCCGCCGTGCCCCTCGGCCCCCTCAGGCCGCCGTTCGGCCGCTGGTCGCCACACCGAAAGCCGGCCACCTGGTGCAGGTACCAGGTAAACGCATTTCTCGGAAACCGAGAAGCAGCGCGGGTTTAGAAAGGGGCCTGCTGCGTCTGTTTTTTTTTTTCGTTTCGACTTACATATTTCGGAACAAGGGCACACGAAAAAAGAAAGCGCTCCAATAGGTTGCTATCCAGACTGGCTCGAATCGCATCCGCGGGAATTCTGCGTTATAGTCTATACTCTAACCAA
Organism: Aromia moschata; assembly: GCA_029963805.1. NCBI lineage: Eukaryota > Metazoa > Arthropoda > Insecta > Coleoptera > Cerambycidae > Aromia > Aromia moschata. Next base: position 468,508 of record JAPWTK010000014.1, on the reverse strand, counting down.
CAAATAATGGCATTAATCATCACAATCGCGCGCTACAGACCTTATTTACTTAAAAACCGTTTATTGAATAGTATTTATTAATTTGATTCATTAATTCACGGGTTCGCAGAGCTCCAGTATTATATTCTATATACAGAACACCGAGGGCAGGAGGCGGACTTTTCCAAACATGTTTCAAGGCATTGGCATTGTACATATGCGAACGTTCTATCCTGATGAATCCTGGTTTCACCGGTCTTGGTACGTAAACTCTCAAAATATGTGAATAAGAAGTTCGGTGAAGCCGGAATTTGTTTTTGTTAAACAAGTTTTGAAATGACATTAATAATTTAGTCCGTCTCTAAGATTATAGAAAAATGTAATGAAATACGAGGTGTGTAAATTTTCAAAATAGCTTACTTGGGAAGCCACACAGCGCTTGAGACGGTTTTTCCGTTCCTCATAGCAGTGCTGGAACTCATATACTGGAACAGCCTTCAGCTGGTCGGTTACAGCCGTTTGAATGTCTTCTATGGTCCCAAAATAACGTCCCTGGAGGTGATTTTTCAATCTCGGGAAAAGAAAAACGCCACAAAGACTCAAGTCAGGCGAATAAGGAGGCTGAGGAGCCACAGGAATATTTTTACTAGCTAAAAACTCGTTTGCTGAAATGGCTGTGTGACAAGGCGCGTTGTCATGATGCAACATCCAGTTGTTTTTGATGTTTGGTCTCACACGCATGGCCCTTTTTCGAAGTTTTTCAAGAACCTCTCTGTAAAAGTGTTGATTTACTGTTTGGCCTGGAGGCACAAACTCTTTGTGGAGAATTCTCTGGCTATCAAAAAAAGCAAATCAGCATGCATTTGATCTTCGACTTGCTCATTCTTGCTTTTTTGGGTCTTGGAGAGCTTAAATGTGCCATTCCATGCTTTGGAGCTTGGTTTCCGGGTCGTACTCAAACACTCAGGTCTCATCACCAGTAATGACACGTTCCATAAAATGAGGATCATTTTCAATCGATTTCAAAAAGTGAAGACACCTTTCTCTCCTGATGTCTTTTTGTTCCTGAGAAAGGTTTTTTTGGAACAACTTTTATGCAGATTTTTCCCGATCATTCTTGTCATCAACCGACGATCTGCACGCACAAGATCCCGTATTCTATCGACATTTTCATCGGTTCTTGAAGATGAAAGCCTTCCGCTCCGTGGTTCATCTTCAATCGGCTCTCGTCCTTCTGAGAATGCCTTAAGCCACTGAAAAACCTGAGCTTTTGAAAAAACACTGTCTCCGTAGCCGTGTTGAAGTTTTGCAAAAGTATCTGTTGCGCTGTGTTCAAGTCTGAAGCAAAACCTGATAGCACACCGCTGCTCAAAATTATATATTTACATTGGTTTATAGTTAGAGGTATAAAGATTTCCATGATGTGAGAAAAATTGTTTTTTAATCATTTATTTTACAATCATCTGAAAATGAGAGTTCCAAGAGTTCCAAGCCATATTAACACTAGACATCAAAATATTCTGCTGTTGTCAACAACTTTTCCTACACCAAGTAATGACAATTATTTTCGTAATTATCTCAATAATTCTTAATAAAACCTTTAGTATCTTTATTTCATTATTTTCATCATCTTTTTGGTCATCACCACCATTTGGAGATTATCAACATTACTTGGCAGATGTAATGAAGTAAAAAGTTAATTAAAAGTTGACTGAATGCCTGGTCAATAGTAATTGACTTGTACGGAACGCTTGCTTTTAAGAAACGGAAGACTTGTGACGTGCAAAGATTAAAAAAGCGCCAAGACGCTACATTACGCCAGTGTCATGTGTAGTAATGGAACCTCTTTACATTCCTCAAAAACAAAGATAGGTAAACAACTGCTGTGTAATTTATTTTAAGAACCAGTACGTTGAAATACTATTCAAAATCATTCAGCGTCTATTAATAAATCTGGCCTGACACGAAACTCCAATTAAGCTCTGGCAATTAGGAAAAAGCACATATTCTGGCAGGAGTTTCGACCAGTCTGGATCCCTGGTATTCGGTGCGTGACATATATTTTTGACGCGGCCACTCTGGACAAAGCATATGTCTATTAATAAAGGACATTCCATCAATTTTAGAGTTTTATAAATAGGTGAGTATATTTATTTGTTTGGGTTCTTCTCTGCGTACGAGTGCACTCGATTTCTACGTACCCTCAATAAGGATCGCACAACAAATACATATATACAGTAAGCGGCACCCTAATGCGTACATAGCCGAATGAAGGGCAATTGATGATTTAACTTCTTTGTTCAGTAGATGTAAATATGAGGTGAGAACCAATCGTAATCCAATCGTTAGCGCATGCGTATGAAAGGCATCCGGTTTGTCGGTAGGGCTGTTTGAGTTAAAATTTGAAATATCATTTTATATTTTATTCTGGTCTAGTGCCTGATTAGAAAAGTGCGTATCATCAATCAATATTGTCATTTGCCAATGATTTTACGTATGTGTGTAAGCTAAAACACATACGCCAGCACATCTCCTTCGAACAACTATTCGCATACTAATATAAAATATGGAGACAACCAAAAAAAACGTCATCAACTCTGGCTATGAACGAGAGAGATGGAAATAGCGGTCATGTAAGCTTTTCGATTATGTCAAACTTTTGACAAGTGACTGTCACAATTTGTAAAATAAACAATGACTGTCATATGATGTGACAGTCTTGACAAGTAAATAAGGTTATAAATTCGATTAAGAATAGAAATACACATTTTTTTCTCGACCAACTTTGACGTTTTTTTTTGTATGTCTCTATATAAATTAACCAAACGACAAGTACGACAACAAACGACTAGCGTCTAGACGGTACCAGGTCACGGGTGATCCTGGCCAATGAGAAATACCTGTGTAACGCGGTGAAGGCGGCAAACTTGAAGTCAGTAAGCCACAAAACTTTGATATGAAAGGTTTAAAGCAATCACCTTACTAACTTAGCTGGATTCTTTTTTGATATTAAAATTTTGTTTTTAAGTAAATACAGACATAAATTGTTTTATTATTTAATGAAAATTTATTACAGGATTTACAGTTTTAATTTATTTCTCAGCAGTAAAATTGTTTAGAAGCATGCGCGTTTTTCTTTTTCGGTTTGATTGGTCGGATCGCCCGTGACCTGGTGCTGGGTAGACGCTAGTAGTAAATTCGCCTAACTATAACATAAAAATGTATCATTTAATATGTATTTAATATCCACCTACGTACGCATTAGGCTGCCGCTTACTATACATAGTGTGCACAGAAATACATACATTTCCTTAACCGATTATTTCTTGTTTTCGGAAATAAAGGTATCATACGTTTCTAATACGTGCACAAGCGTGAAACAATGTGGCATCTTTGTTTGTCCTTACTGGTATCTTTTAACTTATTGTCTTCTACACATGTATCATCAATATGTAAAAGTGCAATTTCCTAGGGTGTATAAACCAACATACTCATATACTTGCATGTAGAGTGTGTCCAATTTTCTGCACTTTTGCACTAAACAGAATTTTCATAGCCGTTTTAGTTTGAGAGATACAAAGTGAGCCACCATTTAACCCCCTCTAAGTCACTCTTTTGTATCTTATTGGAAATGTAAAAACGGACAATTTTTTATGTAGAATCCAGTGGTGTTGTCAGTTCTTGTCTCCCATCGTCCGTTTTCTCAGAGTAAAGCAAACAAACTTTTTTTTTTAAATGGAACATCCTGTGTATTTTTATTTGGTTGAATTAAGTATTTTCTAAGCTTTTCAAAAAATATATCGCTATCGCACATTTTGAATATTTGATAAAACTTGTCACTAAATGCCCAGTAGGCTTTAGTTTACAATAAATTGTCTAATATGGCAGTAACTACACAGGACTTTAGTTTATTTTAGATTTTAGTTTCCAATTTTATGAACCAATTTATCAAAGGAAAATATACAGCCATCCAAAAAAAACATCATCAAATCTCGCTATAAACGAGAGAGATGGAAAAGTCGAAGCTCAAAACGAAACGTCAAACGTTTGACAAGTGACTGTCACAATTGTAGAATAAATTATGATTTTCATATAATGTAATAGCCTTGACAATTAAATAAGGTTATAAATTCAAGATAGAATAGAAATACGTCTTTTTTTTTTGCTCGGCCAACTTTGATGACGGTTTTGTTTGGATGGCTCGTTAGTTATTTAAGGTCTGGAAAAGTATACTGTCACGCAGAACCGGCACTATACAACTCTATGACAATTAAAGTATAAACAGTACTCTTTAAATGCATGTATACCCACGCCACTGTCTGTGCGTAGAATGTTATCCTACCGGCAGTGTAAACGGGTCGGCCGCTGCATTGAAAACAATTTTTTGTCGCGAGTTAGTCACTCGTGAATTCGTGTACTGTATTTACATATTACCTGATTTTGTGTGGATTTTTGCAATAATGGCACAGTCGTTACCAAAGTGCGATGCTTTAAGAAAATCCTGAATAACTCCGACAATATTAAATCCTTTCCAAATCCTTTTCTGGGACTCATATTAAACGGAAATCTTCAGAGTTTATCAAAAGAAAATCAATATTGTAAGTAGTACAAAAATTATCAGAATTTTGGGCAGCCTTAAAAAAGTGGGTGTATGACGATTTTCGTATACGGTTGTGTAGAGTAATTGACAGTATTTGTGGAACACCCTGTACGGTTAGGCAATTATTCTTGTAGATGGACTCGACAAGAACATAAATCGTAAGTCAAACCGTCCTCTTCCAAGAAATAATAGAAATACAATTTATCATACAGAGGACAAGGTAATTATAGGAGAAATTAAAAATTCGTTTTATGAATATGCTATAGGTACGCATGCAAAACTTTGAGAGACAGCTGCTCACGAATGAGGTACGAGTTAATTATTCTCAGACTTATAATTAGTAATACTAATTGTAATTTGATATTGCTGTAATTTTACTTCTATATACGTACGTGGTAGTATCCAACATGCACAAATTTTGAAGAAGTAAATTTTCTACCGTGTTCTGTAAATTAATTAGAAAGTTTTGTTACTCTTGAACAAATATTTTCATGGGAAAAATTAAAGGACCGTTTGTGATGTCTGTGATGTGTTTTAAACTCATGAAAATGTACACGTTCTATCATATTTCATTGCCAAGATGGGATTTAGATCTGGAGAGCGCACTGGCTATTCAATTATACTAATTATGTCTATTCCTCGTCTTGGAAACTGTGCATTTAAAAAAATTATTAATTTCGTATAGAGGGTTTTCTGTTAGATTTTTTTGGAAGAATTATTTGTACTGGTCAAAATTTAAGTTTCTGATCTCACTGGGCAGTGCATTAAAAAGTTTAACCGAATAATAATTTGATCCGTTTCTGGTTTTTGTTAGGCGTAGGTATTCCACATCAAAGTTATTTCTGTTTCGGGTCAGATGTTCATGAATTAGATTCCGAGGCTTGTATAAATGTAAATTAGTTTTAAAATGTAGCAAATATTGAAGTGTGTATAGGGAGGGTAATGTCAGTATTTTTAGTTCCTTGAAAATTTCTTTGCAGTCATCTCTATAACCTAAGTTGCCAATAATTCTAACAGCTTTTCCCTGCATTGCAAAAACAGAGGAGCAATGTGGTGAATGGCCCCAAACAAACAATGCATATGATATAACTGAATGTATTAAACCATAATAAGCTGTGATTAGAGATGTCTGAGAAATTTGAGTAGCCAAGTTTCTTAATAGAAACAGGTTTTTGGAAGCTTTTTTACAGACGAAATTGACATGATGTTCCCAATACAGTACAGTACAATTTGTTAGTTCCACGTTTTTATCGGTGTCAAAATGTTTTAAAGTGAATATTATATTTTCTGTTTTCCCTTGGTTTACTGTTAATTTACTAGCTTTGAACCAATCATCAGTGATATATTGTGTTCTAGACATATCTGCTAGCAATCTATTAATTTCGTTATTTCTGTGGGCTATTGTAGTGTCCTCAGCATATAAAATAAAATTTGCCATAGGGTCTACATTCGGTAAATCGTTTATGTATACTACAAAAGGGGGGGAGGACCCTAGAGGCGTAGGACTCAAAACTGAGCCATGAGGTAGGTACACCGTATTAGTTTCAAAGGTATTAGTTGCACAGAGCTAACTTTGAACGTGTTTTTTCGGGAAAATTTCTTTATGTAGTAAGTTGGTCTTCCGAACAATCAAACGCGAAAAGACGAAAATTATTTCATGTTGATAGAAACATGGCAAATAAACTGACGAAGAACTTTTATTCGGGACATTTTTTCATATGCAAGGTTAGTAAAAAGTTACAGGCATTTTGCGCCACTTTTTTGCCACGCTGTATGTACATATGTACTAATATACACGCGTAGGTATGTAATTTTCTTCAACTAATTTTCTACCCGAGAAAAAATATCGCTTCGAAGAAACCTACTCGATAGACCGTCGCGAAATACTTGGGCGTAATTCTTCAATTAATTTTTAATAAGTTACGCCTTCGCCTTAACTTGAAACATGATACGAGGTCTTGGTTGTTTCTGTTGCACCACAATGGAACTCTTTGTTCTTTGTGTAAGGAGTGCATATATGCGATATGGCCATCATTCTTGGAACGGCGAAAGAAATCTATACACAAGGCGTCTTTAGTTTCCTGTCTATCTATTGTGAAGAAATGCAATTCATATAGGCTATTTATCACTAGTGTAATATCCTTACACAACACAACACTTATTTTTTTTAAATATTTTTATATTTTTCAGTATCTTAATAACAACACACCCAGAAAATATTTTCTTTAAATATAATTTGAGCGAGGCATTGTGATCGCAAGACATAGGCGTAGACGTCCCTTAGTAAATACAATAAAAGAAAATAAATAGTAATAAAATACCTTGATAATCTCTTATAATTTCCACAGATCTGTCGATAGTGTGCGGTAACATCAGTGTTACGAAAAATAGCACACAAAAGAACTTACCAACAAGAACTCAATTACTTAATTAAACTTTTAATTACCATTTATAAAACTCGGCCACCGCATCCGTGTTCTTGTCATAGATTACAAGTCTGTGATGACGTCACGAAAAGACCACGTGACTTCTTCATAATCCCAGGGTACTATACTAAAAAACTTAACCGATGATATTGTTACAGTTGTCCAGAGTACATACAGTGAATTACATACAAGTACACACAACCGAAGTAATAGTTAACCCCCATCGTCTAATAGTTAGCCCCCTAGTATGTTTATTTCAGTATTCATCACTGTATTATGATGTATTCTCTGTGAATTATCCTTTCGTAATTATAGTAACCTGAGTCCGACTCTGATGCGACTCACTGAAATCCCATATTATATACATAATACTCAAAAATGAGGGTATGATAATTGTGAATATTTGTAACAGGTCCTGTAAGTTGAAAAAGACCGATGATGAAAATAAACTCTTTTTTCGGTGCAAATAATAATTCCAGCTAGAAAACTTTAAAAATCAGTTAGCCTACATCCATAATTAAAACTTACACAATTTAATAGACACCTTTACCTTGGGTATTGCCTCGATGGTTAGGTATCTTAAGAAGTACATCAAGGGCAAGTGACCCTTGGCTGTTCTCAAGGAATTGTAAACAACTTTGTCATAGATTTCATACAGGATATTTGAGTACTTGTATGTACGCATGTGTATTTATCCCATGTCCGCATCCTTTCCAGGTCAAGTTTACTTGGTGGTACTTAACATTTGATGGTGCATTTCGTGGTGCCCCCCCTAGGAAGAATCAACACGGGTCCGTATAGGTTATGCAAACCGCGTAGAACAAACATTCGGACGGCCTGGGAACCAGGGTAAACAGTCGTCGTGTAGCTATGACATGCCTCCATTGTTAGACTTTTCCTGAAACAACGACGAATTAATTACGGCAGTTCTCGGACATGCAGGTAATAATGGCATCGACAAATAGAAAACGAAATCCCGAAGCCGACAAGTACAAATAAAGTGTCTTGTCTGTATTTTCAAATCGTTCAATATTTATATTCGTACTGTATAATATAATGTACATACACAATGTCTGGGGGTAGGCTAAATGTTATTTCGAAAAAGAATATATTAATTTTTGGATAATTCAATTTAATTCAACTTGTTTCATTGAATTTAATTCAGGTTAATTTAAATATTATAATTGCGTTAATTTTAATTTCATTTATATTTAATTATTTATCTTAATGTGCTTTAACTTAATTACTTAATTCATTAAATTTAATTCAGGGTAGTTTACATCTGTGAATTAAGTTGAAATTAATTTAATTTAATGTGGTTTACCAAGTTTCCTGCCATTTAATTAAACTTAATTATAAAGGCATCGACAAATAGAAAACGAAACCCGAAGCCGACAAGTACAAAAAAGTGTCTTGTATTCAAATCGCAATTATCGCGTAAAAATGTCATACACAGTGGGGTAGGTAAAGTATTTGAAAGATTTAATTTTTGGATAATTCAATTTAATTCAACTTGTTTAGAATTTAATTCAGGTTAATTAAAATAATTCTTTTAAATTTAATTTAATTATTTTTTAATGTTTTAATTAATTACTTAATTCATTAAATTTAATTCAGGGTAGTTTACATCTGTGAATTAAGTTGAAATTAATTTAATTTAATGTGGTTTACCAAGTTTCCTGCCATTTAATTAAACTTAATTCAGTTTTCCCCAGTTTCATATATAACTTTAATTAATTTAATCTATATTAACTTAATTATATATATCATTATATGTTATAGCATTTACTCTAAGTATCAGATTTTTGGTTATTGTTGCCAGTTTCGTTCATTATCAAAAGGATATGGATTTAAAGGAAGTAGAGATACAGGTAAAATAACAAGTTGTAACTTGTCAGGTACTTTGGTAACCGAGGGGGTTGATTAGTTAAATTCAATTCAATTTAACCTAATAACATACGGGAATCACTTTTTAGTTTCTACATAAATAAAAATAAATATGTCTCAGTTGCCGAGTGAAAATTGAATTAACAATTCATTAATGTGATAATTGAGTTAACTCTTAACTCGATAGTGTTAAAAGTTACCAATTAAAAGGCAGTGTATACTGTATACTATCGGATCTTCTGAGCCGTGAATCCAGAGTAGGCTTACGTCGGTTTGTGTGCCCTTGATCGCGTTGCTATTGAATAGGGGTCGAATGGTGAATTCTTGTAAAGTTAAAGTACATAATTTAAAAACTGTTGGCTAGTCCGACGTATTTTATTTGCCTTTTTAAAACAAATGTATATTTTGTGTCATTTGATTTTCCAAAATGCGGTCCTGTTTAAGTAGTGGGGGGAGGGGCGGTCTGTGAGTCCTTCCATACGTCCCAGCCCCGCAATTTGACTTCACTCGTTCTCGTACAGAAGATACGGCTGCGCTTAAACCAGGTGGTCTGTGGTTGCACCAATAAAGAATTTTTAGGAACTACCCGACGACGGTTTATATAATTAAAAATCCTTAACATAGATTTTATTGCATTAAAATTGTTTCGGCTTAGTTTTAATTAGATACCTAATCGGTCTTAAAATTTATTTACGGGATATTTTTTGAGTACTTGGTTTTTCATCATTTTTTTTATCGTATATATTATTATCGTAGCCAACGTAAACACGATAAATTTACGAATATATAAAATACTTTATATCTAAAAAGAGTCGGGCCATAGCGAAGCGGTTTCTGTTGGAGCGTACGCTATCTATTTCGCGGAATTGTCTATAATTTTGTTTGACATTTGGATGTTCCGAGAAAACGTCTCGTAATCGGCCTCGTATTAGAATTTATGCAACAGTCGTGAAGTAAGTAAGTTCGTACGTCATGCCGTTTTCGTAGATGGACCAACACGACTATTTTTACTTCATTTTACTTATGTACGTCTTAGATTTAAACGATATCATTGCACACGTCAATGACCAAAATTAAATGAAAATAAATCTCGAATTTCGTATCTAGTTACCAGTAACAGACCCTCATATTTTATGTTACTCATACTCAAATACACCATCACTCAATAAGTTCGTAGGATGACTAATAAAACAACCACTTGTATGCAATATTCGACTTAATTCATCAACATAGTCTCCTTCAAGAGCGACACATTCATTCCAACACTTCCTTATCATTTCTACGCCTTTCTTATAGAATGATTTGTCCGACCCTTCAAAATACGCTTCAGTTTCGGCGATCACCTCGGCGAGCATTTTTTTGAGATTTGCCAACAAGTAATAGTCGCTGGGGGCTAAATCTGGAGAATACGGTGGATGCGGAAGCAATTCGAAGTGTAATTCGTGAAATTTTGCCATTGTCGCGATGGACTTGTGACATGATGCATTGTCTTGGTGAAAGAGCACTTTTTTCTTCTTTATTGGGTCCGTTTTTTTTTTCGTGTAATATGCTATGTAATATTCACTATTGATCCTTTTTCCCTTTTTAAGATAGTCGATGAATATTATACCACGCGTACCTCAAAATACGGACGCCATCACCTTCCCAGCCGACAGTTGTGTTTTTAGTCGCTTTGGACGGCTTTCGCCAGTTGCTGTCCACTCATCTGACTGTCCATTTGATTCTGAAGTGTAGTGGTGGATCCATGTTTTATCTATTGTCACATATCGAATGAAAAAATCCATTTATTCGCCTAAACAGCTCCAGACAGCGCTCTGAATCATCAACACATTGCTGTTTTTGGTCGACAGTATAAGCAAACGCGGTACCCACTTCGAACAGAGCTTTCTCATGTAGAAATTTTCATGCAAAATAGTAAATACACTGCCTTTTAACATCTTTAAGGTGTCAGCTATCTCACGCAACTTCACTTTACGGTCTTCCAAAACGATTTTGTGCGCTTTTTTTATGTTTTCTGGAACAACTGCCGAATTTGGGCGACCAAAACGTTCAGCATCATCGGTGTTTGTACGACCGCGTTTTAAATCAGCAAACCACTTATCTACCGTTTGTGTCGATGGAGCAGAGTCCGAATAACACTTGTGTCAAGCCATTGCTTTGCTTGAACGGTATTTTCACATTAAAACACAATGCTTTAACACTAAAACCACTGTAACTTGTAAACTAATGGTTGGAATGTCGTGAAATTGGACACATGTCGGTTGAAGGTTGGTACTATCTAAAAATCATATGGATTTGTCAATGGTGGCGCCATCTATACATCATCCCACGAACTTATTGAATGATGTAATGTCCTTAAATGACTGTAATCCACCACAAACAAACGATAGAAGTTGTCATTATCGGAACATGACCAATCCAGTTCACATGCATACAAAAAGAGCGAGTTCATTAAGTGACTAGACGCATATGTTATCGTCATAAAAACGCTAGAAACATATTCGAAGTAGTCCGCTGAGAATGACGTGATAGGTGTGACTATAGTGCTATATAAATGTATGACTTTTATGACTTTTATGTAGTGCTGTAGGTGTGACGATTCCGTCTGTCTTCCTCTATCCTTCAATTAGGTCTTACGTCCCTTCCTTTTACTGATCCGGCTATTAACCCTTTAACGCCCAAGTGTACCGTTAAGAGACATGAACTATATATGAAGAGGCTCATATTACTGATAGAAAAAATGAAGAAAAAATAACTAAAACCATGTACTCCTACGTTTTCGAGGTGGCTCTTTCGAATGGAATCGTTAAAATTTGCAAAAAAAAAATGATACCTTCAATTTTTAACAAAAAATATTAAAAAAACGCGATTTTTTCAAGATTCTTTTTTTTAAATCGCATTTCAGCCATGTTATCTTCCTTTATACTACTCAAAAACAAATACAAACGTGCACTCGAGACGTGTACTTGAAGGAAACGCAATGAGAACAATTTAATTTTCTCATTTTTGAGGTTAAAATAACTCGATATGGCAAAATTCAAAGGGTGATATTTCTCGTTTGCGGGATCATTGACGCAAAAGAATTTTGAAAAATTATTGGTCCTTTAGAGGTTTTTGGGGTCTCTGATCACGACTCTGATGTTAGAATTTCAAAATTCAAGATGGCGGATTCAATATGGCCACCATCCCGAATCAAATTTCAAATTTTTCGATTATTTTTCCTCAAACTTTGTAAACTTGGGATTTTCGGGGTCGCTAATCACGATCCCGATGTCAGAATTTCAAAATTCAGGATTTCGAAATTTGCTTCAAAATGGTCGCCATGTCATATCTCTACCATCCTGTATTTTGAAATTCTGATATCGGGATCGTGATTAGCGACCCCGAAAAACCCTAAAGTGCTAATAATTTTTCAAAATTCTTCTATTGCGTCAATGATCCCGCAACTGGTCAAGGGCGTAGCCAGTAGTTATCTTTGGGGGGGGGGGGGGGGGGGGGGCGCTCAATGCAGTTCAAACAAATAAGCTACAAAAAAAAAAAAAAAAGGTCACTACAGCCAAGGGCAACCGCATTCCCCGAGTATTTTGGTTTTTACTTGACCCTTTGGGGGGGCGGATCGCTGCAGATGAAACAAATAATTAAAAAAAAAAAAAGAACAACCCTCCCCGGTCCCTACGCCATTGCAGCTGGTAAAAAACGAGAAATATCACCCTGTGAATTTTGCTATATCTAGTTATTTTAACCTCAAAAATGAGAAAATTAAATTGTTCTCATTGTGTTTCCTTCAAGTACACGTCTCGAGTGCACGTTTCTATTTATTTTTGAGTGGTATAAAGGACGATAACATAGCTGAAATTGCGATTTAAAAAAAAGATTCTTGAAAAAAATTGCATTTTTTAATAGTTTTTGTTAAAAATTGAAGGTTACATCAATTTTTTTGCAAATTTTAACGATTCCATTCGAAAGAGCGACCTCGAAAACATAGGAATACATGGTTTTAGTTGTTTTTTCTTCATTTTCTCTATCATTAATATGAGCCTCTAAGTTCATGTCTCTTGACAGTGCACTTGGGCGTTAAAGGGTTAAGTTCAGCTTATATACTGTATGCGTTATAAACGGTCTCAACGGATATTTTGGTCGTTTGAGCCGGATCAGTCACTAAAAAAAAATCATACCAAAAAAAGTGATGGACTGGTGGCCGGTGGATGTAGGTACCGCGATCGCGCATCACCCCGTATACGAGACACGCCGTCGTATCCGAACCGTACAAGCGGCCGTCTTCCGATATCGCCACGGCCGCAGCGGCGATCGGCCCGACCGTAATTAATTTTCTAAGAAGCAATTTTCCCAAAGCACATACTAATTATGATAATAAAAAGCGCAGCGCTGGCGTGGCAAGAGGAGGCCATTAAGGCCGTCGGCGTTTCGCGGCCTCGTGTCGGGTTAACGATTTCCGAGAAAGCGCGGCGCATACGAAAAAATGTCGGACGCAATTATTTATCTTCGCGAGACGTACGCTCGGACGGACGGACGGCTCATGTGCGCGGTTTGGCGGATGGACCCTTCTGGAAAAAGGTCCATCTTTTGAAAAGGTCCATCGACTCCACTTTTTTGTTTCTGCCACGTTTCCCGTGCAGTCAGAATTTTAGGAAAGTAGCATTATCCAAGACTGTTTGTCATATTACGAGGGGAATTCAGACAAAATGCTCTGAATGATCGGCGATCGGCATTTGTATTGATGTAGGGTCTACTGTTGATTTGTTCCTGTGACAATTATGTACATACATTGTTTGTAGGTACCCACCTATTTATGTATATTTCTGTACAAACCTAATTCCCACGCTTCGGCATGTACCATTTTACCATGTGTACATTTGTGCAGATACGTGCCAAACCTCTGGTACAGCCTCTTTCCTTCCTGCTAATAACACCTGAATTGCCCCTTTGGCGGCGAGTCATAAATGACTCGCTAGCCTGTGGTTCGGTTTTCCCAAACTAACAGCACGTGTACCTACCTATGCCTTTGTCATAATGATCTGTCTTGGAACTTACTTTTCGTTTGGACAGTTAGTCTATCTTTGCCATTCACCGGCTCCAGACCGATCTTCGCCGCTCTCTCTTTTCCGTCTTCCAGATGTAAATAAATGACTGTACATATTGCCGGTTAAAGTCGTTTAATTCAACCACACCACCCTCGCCATATTGACAACGGCTGTCAAGACAAGACGATTTGACATAGCGCACTCGGCGGCTACTCGTCTGAAGGAGGGGAAGATGGCCGGATACAGCAGTAGTTCCAACTGCTGCCACAAAAATTCCATGTGGCTTTAGCGCTTTGGAGACTATATTTTTGAGACCACTCTCATATACGAGGTGATTATAAATTAAGTAATGTTTTTTTATTGTTTTTATTCGAATAGAATTACAATTCAGTATTGTCTGCTTCAAAATAACGTCCTTGGGAAGTTATTTTGACTTATTATGGAAGTTCTTCCATTCATCATAGCAGTGCTGGAACTGATATACTGGAACAGCCTTCAGCTAGTCGGTTATGGCCGTTTGCATGTTTTCTATGATCCCAAAATGGCATCCCCTTGTGGTGATTTTTCAATCTCGGGAAGAGAAAAAAGTCACAAGCACTCAGTCAGGCGAACAAGGAGGCTGAGGAGACACAGGAATGGTTTTACTGGCTAAAAACTCGTTTACTGAAATGTCTGTGTGACAAGGCGCATTGTCGTGGCAATATCCAGTTTTTCTTGATCTTTGGTCAAATTTAACTCTTCCACGATCATTCTTGTCGTCAACCGACGAGCTGAACGCACAAGATCCCGTATTCTAAGGCCTTCCGCAGCGTGGTTCATCTTCAATCGACTCTCTCCTTCTGAGAATGCCCTAAAATACCCGGAAAACCACTGTTGAAACGCTGTTGTACCGCTTGAAAAATCACTGTCTCCGTAGGAGTATTGAAGTTTTGCAAAAGTATCCGTTGCGCTGTGTCAAAGTCTGAAGCAAAACCTGATGGCACACCGTTGCTCAAAATGAATATCACTAATTTTTAAAACGCACTAGAAAAAACCGGTTTACGAAAACAGTCACAAAGAACAAACAAATGACTCTAACAAGTTCAAACTTGCACCGAAGGTGCATAACATGTTAACCTACCGTCCTTCCAAGTCCCGTCTCTGCAGTGTTGTTAGACCAGGCGCTACGATCCCAGTCTCATTACTTAATTTACTCTCCTCGTATACTAAATTGGGTATTAACTTCAGACCAGCTACACCAAACGTGGCCGTATTTTTTGTATGAGAACAGGTGAAGCCATATTCCGTGGTCGGGATGTGTGAAAGGAAGGAAACACAAGCCCTGCCTGCTTAAACGGGGCTGCATTAAGGAAAAAAATAATTTAATGTATTCAAAGTACACAAAATATACATTTATTAACGACAAATAAAATAAAAGTGCTTTAACGATAACTAGAATTCACAATTTTACCGCTATTCAGAAGCAACGCGGTCGTGGGCACATAAACCTTAAGCCTACTCTGGAATTACGAAAGTATACGCATAAGAAGACTCGAAGTAAACAATGTTTCTTACATTTTTACATAAGTATAATATTACGGATCGACATGCGTGATAATGATGACGCATGATAATCCCCTTGACACTGACAAATAATTTGCCACGGCTATATTAGATGCAACAGACGATTTACAAGTAATGGCAACGTTGGGCGCTAGGCGATGCAGCTGAGACGAATTTATTTTTTTCGCTCGTTATAATAATGTTACTTTTCTTTATTGACAGATAGTTCAGTTGCATGTCTGTCACTTCCAGCGCGGTGGGACGGTTTGGGATTTGGTGCGCGTTCCTTTATTGTTACGATCCTGTTGTTTAATTATGTAAAACAATTTTTTGCGGTTCTGATCTGTGCCGTGGTAGTATATTTGGTGGTTTAATAGATTTTCAAAGTATCCATCATATCAAAGTGTAACAGTACTATTCTTGGTCCTGTCAAAAAAGAAAAATGTGGTCACTTCTGTTCAAAACCGATATCGTTACACGTGGTCATTGAACACTTCACACATAATGTTTGGACTGTAGTTTAAGAAAATTTATTATCTGTAAAAGGATGCCCAACTTTTAAAAGGGTCACACAGTATGTCGAATATTTGAAATAAAAACCGTGCTCTCTTTTGCGTTTTGTTCGCGCAACAATGAAAACAGATAACAGTGGTTTCGCGTAAACAATTTTCGCAACTATCACGTTCTAAATACCGGGCGTTTCCTTTAATAAACAAAGCCGTGTAGTGCCCTGTACTATATGTATCCCCCGAATAATACGCATCGTTATCGCGTTGTTTCGCGGAGGTCTTCGCTTTGCGCAACTTTCCGTATAACTAATAACATACCGTATATGGCACGCAATAAATTCTGTTAAATCGCATGTTCGACGTGCTTCTTAGAAATTGTGCGCCTATACTTAATTCTGGTTTGTAAACTGCTTTATTAAAGTCGGTTTCGAAACGTTACGTTGGTGGTTCCGATTCTTCTTTGGCGAAAATCATTTTTTCGATAAACATTTGCCTTAAATACATGCCCTGGAGACATACATACATACATACTAGGGCTAGAACCAAATGGTACATGCCAGGATCGAACTTGAGCATGCATGCTGCAGTGAATAAATAGTGACTTACTAAGTAATATTGTTTTCTCTTACTTTTCCCCGCATCTGTTGTCACACTCTTATACCTCGTCGTCCTCATATAGGAATTCACTTCTTGGGATTCCACTTCTTTTATTTTCTCGGTGTTTTAGCGACTTTACGTGCTTTTCACATTGTCCTTTTCTGTAAACATGTAAGTAACACTTGCATATTTCACAGTACACAGTGGTAGCTTTAACACTTCAAATATGGAAAACCCTGCACAATTTTTTTTAATTGATAAGCAAATGGGGTTGGCGTTTTAACCATCGTTATAATATCAATTAAGTATAACAATCAGTAATGCACAATTACAAGCGCGCGACCTTCAAGGACTAAATAAATACGGAACCTGTTTCGCGTCGCAGTCGCCCCGGCCCCCGCCCCGCTGGCCGGGCCGCGGCCACCTGGAATACGGGATACCGATACGCGGCCGCCTGGAAGACGGTCGGTATCCGAGAATTTTGTTCTAGCCCTAATACATACATACATACATTGTTCGTTTGGAGGCGGTGTACTCGCCCAGATTCATTAGCACAGACCGGAGTATTAAAAAATAACGATAAAGAACTAGTTATTTACGCAACAAGTGTGTAAAGAGGCTCTTTGTTGACGAGTGTGAAAATAGAGAGACTTTACACACGAGTTGTAATATTTTTTCTACAACTGAATTTTTACGTAAAAAACTTAACGTAAGTTATATTGTCACTAGTGCGTAAATTTTTTTAGGCACTGCTGGTTAAAGTACTTTTTAGTTTTTTTTACATAAATATTCGTGTGTAAAATCCCTTTATTAAATGTAAAAAATAATATAGAATAGCATCATTACTGAAAATATCGAACCATCTGAAAGAAAAGTCATCAAAGTTGGCCAAAAGACTCTTAAAAGACCTTAATTTAATTGTCAAAGCTGTCACCTTATATGACAGCCATTATATATTTTACAATTGTGACATTTACTTGTCAAAAAGTTTGACATAACCGAAAAGCTTCGACATGACCGCTAATTCTATCTCTCTCGTTATTAGCCAGGTTTGATTACATTTTTTTGGATATATTATATCTTTATGTTTAGAAGATAAATCATAATCATCATAATCATCATCATAACATAGTATAAAACAAAGTCGCTTCCCGCTGTCTGTCCCTACCTATGTATGCTTAGATCATTAAAACTACGCAACGGATTTTGATGCGGTTTTTTCTAATAGATAGAGTGATTCAAGTGGAAGGTTTATATGTATAATAGAATAATACATGCATAATATAGTAGAGAAACACTGATAATTTTAGAGGTTTCTAATGTGATGTCGTAAACCGTGCGAAGCCGGGGCGGGTCGCTAATTTTAAATAAATTCAAATTTTTGTGATTAGGTATTAATATGACATAAATGTCAAACAACTAATTAAAATGAATGAACAAATGGCATCACTCATGGTCGACAGGTCAATCCTGATATAAGTTCTAATGTCTTTTTCTTTACGCACAACTGTGATTACAAATCAAAATTTGGAAACTGTGAAGTGTGCATCAAGGTAGCATTTTAACGATTGTAGAAAAACATATTTATAATAGGTATGACTACTTAATTAATATACCGTATGTTAAATTACCGTATCTTAAATTAGTAGCCAACCAAGAAAAATTAAAGAAACTAAAAGCCAAGTGAATGATATAATAAGACAGATGTAATTGCCACAAGTCAAAACACGTCCCACTCAGCGGGCGGGTCAGTGATGACGTAGTGGGCCGATTCGCATTGGTTGGCGAGTTTGTACCCGCCCTATTTCAATGAGAATAACGCCCCCCCCCCCCCCGCAGAAGTTCGCTCTGATTTGTGTACCGCCACGGCAGTGTTTGCGTTTGTCTCACTTAATGAACCTCTCTCTTCTCATATAGAGAATTGAATTTAGTTCACATACGCTATATTATATATTATGTGGAAAATGATCTTGACGTTATGAATTGGTTTAAAATAAATACATATTAGATACAACTAGTTTATTTACGTTAATTAATTTATATAAATCCTTTTAGTTACAAACATTACAAAACTTCAGAATGAAACATTGATAGGCATGAAATTAAAATTCAATTGTAATTCAACACAACCTTTAACCGAGGTCAATAATTCGAAAAAAACAATACAAAGAAATATATTCGATTCGTTATAAGTAAAATAATACATTACCCAAATATTGCTCTTTCTGAGATCTTCTGAGGGTTGTTTTCAAACTTTTTTTAAAGCTGTTTATTATATGTAGTAGTATGTTTATTATATGTATGTCCTATGCTCTATAATAATGACACGTTAATCTTAGTTAATTAAATTAATTTATATAATTCCATAAAACCATCTGCTACTGCCAAATATAGTTATTTTATGTATGCATTTATTCTTTTATTTTGAGATCATAAAATGTATTTACTGCCCTTTCCATTCATATTCCTCGAAGGGCCAAGGACCTATTACGACGTAAAGGCGGGTACAAATTAACACTTTTCCCAGTAGTATGTGTACCCAACCCTTCTCGATAGATGATTAGACTGAATTTTTTGACAGACACCAAATTGCCCTGGGATGACTAAACATTATTTTTATACGATTGGTTACGATCTATTTTATACCCATTAGGTCTGGATATTTGTCTCGACGGGGTATGTCCGTTTATATACACATTTATTAACCCTTTTCTTACACATACATACAGGGCGTTTACCAATTGTGAGATGAGAGTATTCGAAAAACGGAACTATTTTTATTACACTTTCTGATTGATTGTGTAATGAAGTGTGTCCATCTCTTGAAGAAATGATGGGTAACCAGTGGCGGACAGTGGAATTTGAGACATGTTTTCGGAAGGAAGCATGGGAGCAACATCATATTTTAGGGGGTGATTACTGGAGTCCGGAAAGTGTGCTACGCAGAGTCGGCACTATACAATTCTATGATAATGAAATAATAAACCGTGTTTTTAAGTGTCTTGTAAATTATATACGCGTGTATTTCTTGCCCGTGCATACGTACGCCACTAACCTTACCTGGTAACACGCACGGGGCTCTTCCGTGGCGGGTTCGAGGGAAGGCTATCTGCAATTTATCCATATAGCGTAGCGAGCGTTCCATTGTTCGGTTAGTATTAGCCCGACGCGCGACGGACAAATGGTCGAACGCCGAATTAAAAATAATTTTATGTATAGTGAGTGATTAACTAATAAACGTGTGTGCATACGTATTTTACACCGTGTACGTATTTCTTTAGAGTTTGTGTAGTGTATTTACATATTATCTGATTTTGTGTGGATTTTTGCAATAATGGCACAGTCGGTACCACTTCTGAATAGACCGAAAAAGGTGATTGGAAATTACGAGGATTTTACAATAGACGGATCACATATTTGACCGAGAGTGTGAGACATTTAGATTCGAATGTCTATTAACAAAATATTACTGGTACTGTTAGACAAGAGGAATTTCGGTTTGATTTATGCGTAATGTTATCATGTAGCCTTCCGTGGAACGTGGTCGACAATATTCACTTTAGACGTTTCTTTTGCCAAATATGTATCCGGTTCTCCATTGCCTACTAGCCATACATTGCGTAAAACATATTTACAGAAGACATATCAACGTGTCAAGGGAAATATCAAAGAAGACATTCGCAATAAATTTCTGTGGCCAGTGGACGAAACAACAGATTTTTGCGGTAATAAGGTCGTTAATGTTCTGATACGAATTTTAGACGTTTCAGATATTTCATCCCCGATATTTATAGCTAGTAAACGAGTTTTGCAAACAACGGCTAAAAGTATCGGAATAGTAGTAACATGTGAAGTGTTCTCTGTAGATATAAAAAATAATAATGTACTGATTAGATATTAGTGTCAACAAACAACTGTTGGTTACACAAACAACTATGCGAAATTCGTGAAAATAATGTGTGTGGTGTGTCGTCCTCTCTCCATGTACCTCTACAACCATATGTACAAGCCAAATCGCTCAAGTTTAACAAGAAGAAATGCAGAAAGACAACTGGTTGTGGCAATGTACGCTCAAGCAATGAAGACAGTTGGTGTTTCTGAATGACACAACTGATAGGTCTGTCTATGTATACCGTGGTATGTACATTATTTGTAGCATTTTTACTCCTGTCTTTTTGGACTATCATATGTCCTTCCGTCAATGATATGACCGAATACGAGTCCGACCCTGCGTTCTAGCATATTTGCCGGACCCTAGCGATTACCAAACCCAAGCAGAAGGCTATAATATCTAAAAAACTTCGAACGAAATTTGCACAAAAAAAAAATCAAAAAACGTCTGCCTCATCAGATCTTTTTCAGAACGAAACAGTGCAAAATATTTGAGCAAATAGATATTTTTTTTCAGATTTAAAATATTTATTAAAACCTATTAGAATTCATACAGGTTCTTCAACTGGCATCACTTCTTATTGTTCCTTTTTCCGGTGGTAACCAAGAAAATCAAGAAAGCAACAGCGTTTGGAATCTGCAACATTTTTGTCTCTTGAGAACCAGACAGCTGGAGGATTGGGACGCCCTGTAGGCCGCCGTGGGTTCTCGGAAGGCGGCCTCCCTTACCCTGGGCGGACGACCGCGCGCTCGCAGCCACCTTTCGAAGAAGAACGACTTTTCAACCTCACGTAGAAACGAAGCACTCCAAGAGCCGACTCGTGTATGTGTTCGTTGGGTTTTGACGGGGAGATGCGAGACACTTCCGAGAAAGACGCCGTTGCACACGGTGCAGCTGCGCTTTCCAGAAACGCCACGGACCCATTTAGTGATTTAGTGCCTAGCACACGCATGAATATGTACAGGGTCCATTTTCAGATTGCATTCTTAATTGTTATAGAACTAATATGTGGCTGTAACCTCATTCTGGCAAAAAAGTATACTTAAAACATCTATCCAGAATTGAGATTTATCATTAAAAATTTAATAATAACTTTTTTCCCATGATACCAACTTTCGTGGACGCGCTATGTATACACAGTAGGGTGATTCGTTTTGAACGACTTTTTTTTTTGTCCACTCCCACAGCAAAATATTGTTCTACATACCACAAAAAAAAATTCCCTGAAAATTTGAGCCCTTAATTTTTTTAAAGTACTTCTTTTTTTAATTTTAAAGATTTCCATTTAAAATAATTGAAAATTTAAGATTTTTTTTCAATTTCTTACAACTTGGTGACATTTAACGCTACTGCAATGAACTTAGCTGTAATTTAAAGGTAATTAGTTCCTCTTCAGAAAGTACGCACAGCATTTTTACCTTACCTCATATATTTTTATATGTACAGCTCACTGAAGTCATATCAGCACTGGAAAATCATATTTTTCGCATTTTTCGGTGAAACTGTCGAAGTTACAGAAAAACTGCAAATAAGTTTAAGGAAATTGAATTGCCTACAAAAAAGGTCCTATGCATTATAATGATAAAATGCAGTTTTAGAAGATATAGAGTATTTTATAAATTAACCTACCGAATATTAATGAAAAGTCAGTTGATGTAAATAAGTGAATTGTTAACTTTTTTAAGTGTTAATTAACTGTCATCATTAGGTGACTTATGAATCACACAATATTTATATATATTTGTAAATATTAGTAAGGATAAAGAAGAATTATGACGATAAAGAAAAATTGGTAAAAAATCATTTAATTATTTAATTGGATTCGGGTCTAGTGAATTAAATGAACAAAAATTGCCGATTTCTCGTGATGTGATAAAAATAAAATTTATCAAAAAAAAAAAACAAAAACTGAATAATCACTTTTTTTAGTTTTAAGGACGTAAAACTAATTTTTTCATTAATGTTCAGTAGGTTAATTTATAAAATACTCTATATCTTCTAAACTCTGCATTTTATCATTATAATGCATATCACCTAGGGAATTAAATTTCCTACAAAAAACTCCTTTGCAGTTTTTCTGTAACTTTAATGGTTTTGCCGAAAAATGCGAAAAATATGATTTTCCAGTGCTAATATGACTTCAGTGAGCTGTATATATCAAAATATATGAGGTAAGGTAAAAATGCTGCAAGTACTTTCAAAGAGGAACTAATTACCTTTAAATCACACCTAAGGTCATTGCAGTAGCGTTAAATGCCACCAAGTTGTAGGAAATTGAAAAAAAAACTTAAATTTTCTATGTATTTTAAATGGGAAATCTTTAAAATAAAAAAAAAAAGTACTTAGAAGTAAAATTAAGGGCTCAAATTTTCAGGGAATTTTTTTTTTCGGTATGTAGAACAATATTTTGCTGTGGGAGCGAACAAAAAAAAATAGTCGTTCAAAACGAATCACCCTAATACACAGGTATGTATAAGCTGTTTTCTAAAGGAACACTGTATATTTATTACAAACTTTTAACAGACATAAAAACCATCAAAGGGAACAAAAATAAGCCTAAAACACGAAGTAACCAAAGTATATCATGCACAGTTGTTTTCACATCTCATTGCATTTAGACAATGCGTTAGTTTACTCTACTTGTATGCCATGTGGCACATTTGAAGCCGCAAAAAAAGCGACCACGAAACGCGAGCAGGTGGTGAGCAGCCCGAATTACACCGCTCATCGTAACGTCCCGTTGCCGTGCCTTCATTTATCATTTTGTTTTTATGGAGTTTACGCTGTGTAATCCGGGTCTCTTTTTGAGGCAGCCCTTTGTGGTGTTTTGTGGATTTTTTTTGTCTATCAAGAGTTTCTAGTCGACACAAATATACATATGTACAAATGACATACATGTCATTATTATTTTCTCGAATCGGCCGTTTGCCATCTCAAATCTAGCGAGCCAGCGAGAAGGAACAAACGACAAACGGATTTTTATTGTACGGCCGCTCTCGATGGGTAGGTCACGGATCCTTGGAAACAATAGACGGCGGTACGCGGAAACCAGCTACAGGTTTTTTCACCGCTGACTCCGTGGAACCGGAAATTGGAATTCTGTTCACAAGAGTGCCGGCGACAAAAGCGGAGATACGGACGTTTTAGAAATTTTCCATCTCTAGAAAATTTTTTCCAAAAATAGCTCAGTTAGATAGATGTTTGTTTGTTTGTTTGTTTATGTTTGTTTATGTTTATTTAACTACTTTATGTACATATAATACATTTGTAGCAAGTCCAAATATTAACATAGTTTTATAATAGGTATATGTATAAATATGTAAATAAGTAAATATCGAAAAACAAATTTATACAAAATAAAGTTAGTAACAACTATACTGGTATGAATATAAACAGAAGCACACTAAGAGAAACACAAACAAAACATTTACAGTGAGTATTGCTTTTTTTAATTTGTATCTGCAACTATACTGATAGATCTATTCATATATTCTTCGATAGAATAAAAGCAAAATTTCATGACGTGATCTCTAATTAGACGTTTAAATTTCAAATGGTTTAGCGTTTTACTATGTCAGGCAATTTATTGTATAGTTTGTAATTTAGTGAATTGTTGATCGATTTTGTCAGGCGGTATTTGGGCATTTTTAACATATTTGCCGCCTCGTGTTATAATCGTGGTTGTCGGAACCTCTGCTAACGTATGCTGGTTTTGTGAATAGCTAAAAGTGAAGAATAAATGAAGAGACAAGGTGGTGATTCTATGTTTTATAAATAAGGGCTACAATGTTCTGAAGTTACCATCTAATATCGTATAGCCTGTTTTTAGTCTAAATATCTTAATAGCCTGGCTACTGTTGCCCCAAAGTATAACCCAAACTTATATGCGAATGAAAAATGCGAAATAGCCATTAATAATGTTACATCGGTTTTACCAAAAGGTACAGATAACTGTCTTTACCGCCTCAAGTGTTGACCGTTGTGAGCTGTCAAGAACACCGGTTTTCTGTTCTTCTGATGTTCCCGTGCGTGGTTTTCTTTATTTGCTTTAAATTATTGGTATTGAACCAAGTTCAGGGTTGTTTCCAAGTGTTTAGTATTTGTTAATATTGTCCTGTTAACGAGGTTGTTCGTCTGCGAACATAACCACTGTTGGAAAAAGTAATAAAATAGGTGTTGACATAAACTATAAAAAGTAAGGCCCCAGGCGGGCCCGGGAACTCCGTGGTTACTTTTCTTAACTCCGAAAAGTGTGTTAGTGAACATTGTTGTCGACTTTAAATAATTTACTATTAAACTAGAGGAACATCACGAATTCCAAAAACTAAGTTTTCATGAGTAATGTGTGGATACACAGTCAAACACAGTCAAACACAGATGCTCTTATCTATCTTACGTTAAAGGATTTAATCTTTTCACGGTTTTTTGAAAACATCGCAATTTTACTTGTTTAGAGATATCTTTTCACACAATCGACATACAAGGTGTGTAAATTAAGTAATGAAACTGGCAACGTAGCACCCGATCTAGCAACACTGCGGAGACGGGACTTGGAAGGGCGGTAGGTTAACATGTAGTGCACCTTCAGTACAAGTTTGAACTTGTTAGAGTCATTTGTTTGTTCTTTGTGACTGTTTTCGTAAACCGTCTTTTTCTAGTGCGTGTTAAAAATGAGTGACATTAATTTTGAGCAACGGTGTGCTATCAGGTTTTGCTTCAGCTTGGACACAGCGCAACGGATACTTTTGCAAAACTTCAACACATCTACGGAGACAGAGTTTTTTCAAGAGCCCAGGTTTTTCGGTGATTTAAGGCATTCTCAGAAGGAAGAGAGTCGATTGAAGATGAACCACGCAGCGGAAGGCCTTCATCTTCAAGATTCGATGACAATGTCGATAAAATAGGGGATCTTGTGCATTCAGATCGTCGGTTGACGACAAGAATGATCGGGGAAAAGTTAAATTTGAAATTGAGTACGACCCGGAAACCAAGCGCCAAAGCATGGAATAGCACACTTCAAGCTCTCCAAGACCCAAAAAAACATGAATTAGCAAGTCGCAGGTCAAATGCATGCTGATTTCCTTTGTTGGTAGCCAGGGAATTGCCCACAAAGAGTTTGTGCCTCCAAGCCAAACAGTAAATCAACACTTTTACAGAGAGGTTCTTGAAAAACTTCGAAAAAGGGTCATGCGTGTGAGACCAAACATCAAGAACGATTGGATGTCGCATCACGACAAAGCGCCTTGTCACACAGCCATGTCAGTAAACGAGTTTTTAGCCAGTAAAAACATTCCTGTGGTTCCTCAGCCTACTTATTGCCCTGACTTGAGTCCTTGTGACTTTTTTCTCTTCCCGAGATTGAAAAAATCACCTCAGCGGACGTCATTTTGGAACCATAGAAAACATTCAAACGGCTGTAACCGACCAGCTGAAGGCTATTCCAGTATATGAGTTCCAGCACTGTTAGAAGGAATAGGAGAACCGTCTCCAGCGCTCTGTGGCTTCCCAAGGAAGTTATTTTGAAGGAGATATTACTGAATTGTAATTGTATTCGAATAAAAATATTTAAAAAAATCAGTTTCATTACTTAATTTACACACCTCGTATCACCTTCAACATGGGCTTATTATTCGAAAAATGAGTGTGTGTGTACTTTCGCTGCTGACTGTATATATTTGTCATCGGTACACATCCATTTCTCAAAAAATATAAAACGTTTTTCTGGGGAAAGACACAATTTTAAAGTAAACTAGTGTAATTTTCCAGTGCGTTAGTTGCGACAAGCCAATTTGGAAGAACAGAATCTACTGGAATATCCACTGAGGTCCTGTTATGATAATGGTATAAATATTTAT
This sequence comes from Aromia moschata, assembly GCA_029963805.1. Taxonomy (NCBI): domain Eukaryota; kingdom Metazoa; phylum Arthropoda; class Insecta; order Coleoptera; family Cerambycidae; genus Aromia; species Aromia moschata. The sequence continues at coordinate 442,179 of JAPWTK010000014.1, read as the reverse complement.
TAATTTATTAAGTCCAATTAAGTAAACTTAACACAGAAAAACCGATGAACACATACTTGTTTTAAACCGACACTTTGGACTTTGGGTTCTTGAAGAAACCTACGGAAAAAATAATCATCTAACATACAAATTGCACTAAAAAATACACGTAAACGAGCTGTTCTTTGGAAAATGTGTTTCGTCGATTGAAAACGAGCGGTAATCTGGAACACGTGTAAAAAATAACGAATAATTACCAAGTGAAATTGGTACGAGTCGGCTATTAAAATCGGCAGTTTCTCCGACCTTGGCATGACCCGACGTGGATTTTCCAAGAAAACAATCCGAATCGTAATATATCCCAGATAATTTAGTGGATATACATATTTTACTATATCCGTGCTGGAAAAATAACCTCATTTGCATAGATTAACATTACAGGAAATACACTCGACATCGACATATCCGAACTCCATATTTCCGAACTCACGATACTTCGAACTTTTTCCTACGATATTTCCGAACTTGTACTTCCACACAACCGAACTTGTCGCTGATTGGTTGACGACAAAAAACGGCGAAATTTAAACGAGAAAAAAATGTACACAATAATGCGATTGTTATCAAACATTTCGATTGTCACAGAATTCAGCAAAAGAGGAAATCGCCCTCCCTCAGCAGCACACCTGAGACAGGTTCTCCAAGAATTCTTCTTTGTACAAACCAGTGGAAAACACTTAGTTTCAAATGACGTATCATAAGTACCGGTGCACTTTTTTTGTGTCAATCCGTCCACTCAATTTTCGTCTTTTTTTCAAATTCCGACAAGTAAATTTCTTTTTTTCCAAGAATTTCTGTCACTGACGATTTACAAATATTGTACATCTTACATAGTTCAACATTTTTAACACCATTTTTTGCGTGATTTAACAGTTCCAGCTTTTGCTCGAAGGTTAGCCTCTTAGCAGGCTCTTTTCTCTGCAAATAAACAGTACAATAATGTTTGTTTTGCATGACGGTTTTCTTAAAAATACATATTTTCTCATCATTTTTCATTTCAGTTTTAAATTATTATAGGTTACGTCAACAAAATGTTCAATAAAACAAACCTTTACTTTGAATTACAAAATAATTACCTGCATCACTCTCTCCTTTGCTTGCACCTGGCAACATTTTTTTTTGTTTAAAAAACGTTCTTTTATTAACATGTACACATGTGTGTATTACATTTGCGTAAAAACCTCGAAAAACAAAGAAAGGTACATAGAATGAGCCAGAAAAACCGCATGCGCTAACGTTCAGTTCAGTTCGGTTATCCCGAGGTGAAGAGAGTTCGGAAATGTGGAATTACGCGGAACGGAAAAGTTCGGATATGTCGATGTCGAGTGTAAATGAGGAATTTACCGGCGACTCTTGATGCTACGTTTCGACGAAAAAATGTGTCAAATTCATTAATTTTTTGGTGTACGACGTTTGGTTATATCTTGGAACGACCCCAAAAACTTCCTGCCGGCTACCGACTACGAATAAAAAAAAGTTTAAAAAATGACTAACAACAAGTTGTATTTTTAACAACATGATTCTGAAAATATACCTAAGTCGGAATTAGCATTCCACCCCCAATTTAGAAAGGGTGGTTTGGACGGATTTTGGCTCGTTGGATTCCTTGTAAAATTTAGAAAAAATGTTATACTATTTCTAATGTGAATGTGAAGACCTAAAAAAAGCAAGGTTGTCAGATATATTTTCTAAAATTGCTAAATTCACTATACAATTATACTTCATACTTCAGTAAACTGTTAGTTCGTGACGTTCTTAGAAAGCTAGTTTGGAAATATAAAAAAAAAAAACAGAGATATAAATTTATTAGTTAGCATTAAAATAAGGCGTTTAAAATTGCTGGAAAAATAATTCCAAATTAAAACAACTGTATGCATATTATAACTTGTATAACATTTTGAAGAGCCGGCCACGCTTAACACCGGCCAGCGAGCCATTAGGCTATTGCGCTTTGCATCCAATACGTTCGTTAAATACTTATTCGGTCCACTGTGTCATAAAATGTTTTACGACGTCTTTAAAATAATTTACGACATTAGGAATTCTTACTTGTTTCCGCCAGTGACGTGTATTTCAGCTAGGTTTATTAAAACAGACAATTTTTTGAGATTGTCTGGCTAAATGAGCATTATTTACAGAAAATTATATTACAGAAGTTTTGTTGAGTTTTGTATGCAGGCTAATTTTAATCTATTTTGATTTGAATGAAAAAAAATTATTTCACAATTTTCGAATTTATAAAAGATATATGCACGCCATTGGGCGGCGTTACCCTTCAAAGGAATTTAAAATAATATCTCTTCACATTGGGTTTAGAAGGACTATACCTATTTTTGTCATATACAAATCAGAAACTGCATTACTGCACCTAAAAAAAACATTTTTGCGGTGAAATTTTTCCAGGCAATTAAAGAAAAAAATCATAATTCGAGAATACATTGTCGAAACGGGCTGAATTTGGTTACTCGGGGGGTTTTTGGGGTCGCTGATCACAAATCTGATTCTATATAAGTATGTGGTATAAGTGGTGATATAAGTATAAGTATAAGTGGTAATAATATATATACTGGTAATACTGGTATATACTGGTAATGATACTGCGAAAGAAAAAAAATTAAAATTAAAATAAAAAAACATTAAAATTAAAAATAACGTACTTACATTTGATTTATTTCCAAAATCCTTCAAATGTCGTTGAAACTTAATTCTAGTTCGTGACTTTACAAAATTAATGGCTAAACTGGCTAAAGATAAGTAAGAAATGTGACATGGCACCACACTGATCTCATATTCATGATCAGCGACCCCAAAAACCCCCGAGTGACCATTTTCGTTTAGTTTCAGGCCGAATTCGAGGAAACTCGGGGATGGGCCTGGCGACCAGGGGTTCCTGGTCGTCCAGGTGTAACGGACATCAAAACTAACTACGTATTCATGATCAGCCCCCAAACCATTTTCGTCAGGCATTCGAGGGAAACCTCTGGGATGGGTCTGGTGACCAGGGTTCCTGGTCCCCAGGTTCATCGGGGTCAATTTTTCACGTCAGATTCGTGAGCAGCGACCCCAAAAATTCCCGAGTAACCAAATTCAGCCCGTTTCGACTATGTATTCTCGAATTATGATTTTTTCTTTAATTGGCTTAAAATTGCACCCCAAAAATGCATTTTTTAGATGCAGTAATGCAATTTCTGATATGTATATGACAAAAATAGGTAACATTTTTTCTAAATTTTACAAGGAATCCAACGAGCCTAATTACGTCAAAATCCATCTTACTGCGGAAATTTTGGAGGTTTGGCTCTTTTTTGTGCTAAATTTCCTCATCTACTAATACGTATAGGAAATTGAAGAATATATACCTGTATACAGGTATGGAAAGCATTCACTTTGAGGTAGTAGATTAACAGCTGACAGTTTCGATGTGGAAGGAAATAGGGAACATGCCACGCCTTGTGGTGGGTGCAGTCAAGTTGAACGGTTTGAACTGACCAACGACACAACAAGAACACCGAAACAAAAGCCTTAAGGGGAGGAGCATACGAGCCGAAACGTTTTGTTATTTAAAGATGTAGAATTTCCAACTCTGTGTACATTTTAAGAGGCGTCAGACAAAACAGCAGATTTACTTCTGACATAATTAGAAATGGAAGAAGTGTACAAGAAAACATTCATTATCAGAAAACGTAAATCATAAATTTAAACCTACAAATATGTTTTGAATTGAATTTGAATTGAAGTACATACGTATGTCAATTTAAAGACGAATTTTTAAAAATCCAAAAAACTTGTTTTCAAAATCTGAGTGCGCATGTCTTTTAAGTGTACAATTGATTCTGATCTTATGTTATTCTGTTTTGCCAAAAAGAAATACATGTGTATACGTTTTTGCAAAAGAAAATGTCTTTACAACTACTCTTGATCTATAGATTTCGAACCAATCTATTGAATAACATGGAATTTACAAGGACTACTTGATATTCTGAATTTTTTTTTTTTCGCAACAAGAAGACCCTCGGTTCACCTCCTTCGTTGGTCGGAACGTGGAAAAAACAAATGAATGAGCCGGCTGGCGACTAGTCTGACTAGTTTCTAGAATTCCATTGTTGAGTTTTATTGAATTAAATGTCGTTCCCGCGCCGCACATACATTCGCCGAGTCACATCCTTATTAGGGCGTTTCGAAAATTTCATTCATACGGCGCAATTGATATTTCTCTTTTTTTTATGACGGAACCATTGAAAAACGTTCGTCTGCTATGATGCGCCAGCGGATCGGGTGATGATTTCACGGAAACAGTTGATGTCTAATCTAATAACAGCTGAACGGTGGGATACACACTATATTTTCGTTTCGAATGGAAGAAATGCAATATGAGTACCAGTGGCGTAGCATGAAATGGACTGGGGGGAGGGCTAACTAGAGTCAAAGGCAACATTTCTTTTAACAGTAATTGCAACTGGGAAATTTCTCTGAAGTTTACTGTTTAATGATGAATACAAATAGTAAACCATCTGGTTGTAAAATAAATCAAATGTTAAGAAACGGCAAACAAAACTCTGGAATTTTAATATGAAAATGCTTGTGAGAAATAATTAAAAACAAATTCTTATAAATACGGTACTTTGTGTCGTTTCTGTTGGCATTTTTATTTATTTACGGAGAAGTTAACGTGACTATCGCATCATATTTGATATAAAATTCGTCAAAACACAACAATCTCACCACAGCACATTAGAAAATCTGCGTCTCCCAGAAATAACGCACACGTGATGTTCAATATTTTCGTAAGTCGAAACTAACAGTTTCTGGTACCAAGTATTTATTTTATTACGCACGAGTCTAAACAAGAAATAAAACCGCAGCGGCGATTCCGTGAAGCAACATATATGTACGTCTTACCTCGTGGTTTCAAAATACAATTTGGCATAGGAAATGAGTAATTTTGCCTCTCGAGGAAGCCTGGCTACAGACCGCAAAAAAGTTTATATCAAAAGTCCGCAAGTACGAGTCTCCGAAGGAATCCCCTGGGGTATTAAAATGTTTCGGGTCATCCCCTTGGCATTTATGAACCGCTGGTAAAATCAAGTAAGTCGTGTGGATAAACAGACAATGTCTAAAAATCGGTTTCCCTCAAATCTGTATTCCTCAGACAATTTGACAAATTTGACAGCAACAATTATTGTTTCTGTCAAATTACAGACTGCGTCTGTTGAGGTTAACAAGTAGTAGGTGTGGTTATGTTTAGCGATAATCTTATTGGATAATGGCTTCTGTAACGCGATGTCGGTCACGCCCACTTTCGGGAAAGATGGCATGGTACACGCTACCATATATCTAATACTCCTATATTGCTAGAAGGGGTCTGAGATGGACGAAATCACCACGGTGCAGACATATATGCGTCTGTTTCTCACTCGTAACTACTTCGAGTCTTACGCGCATGCCCGAGAATTGAACATGCCTACAAGCGTGCATCAGTTATAGCGTCATACACAGCCAATTGCCCCACCAGACTCGTGACGCTTGCGCACATCAGGTCAAGTAGTCATTTGCTGTCTCACTTACCCCGTGACACCTCCACTTACAGGTACCAGCAATATAGGAGTATTAGATATATGCACGCTACCACAAAAAAAAAAACAAATTATTTGTATACAAGTGTTCATGTATACCTAGTCTAATATAGTTACATATGTATGTAAAGAGTTAATCTAACCTAATATTTCACTGGAGGCTATTGACCGGTAATAAGTAATCGTCTTTTTTTAAAATGTAACACACTTTCAGTTTTGGGGCAACTTCTTGTTCATGCTTTCAGTTGATCAACATTTTCGCCCCGCAAAACGTTTGTTCGACTTTGGGAATTGACCGATGTACGCATTTAAATTATTTCCTACCACACTGCCACAATTTATTACATAACAACGGTCGCTGTATGAACTTTTAGAACATGGAAGAAATACCAGTATATCAACATCCATAGCATATTTTTATGTTACAAAAAGTGGATCTGATGTCGATGTCAAAGCAAAACTGCAGATGACAAGAGTATTTTAATGATTACTACTTTGACCGCGAGATGGCGTACCAGCCAATGTCAGATCCTAATGTTAATGAACGTGGTGTTGTTATAGAATACGATTGTGAATATATCCCATGAATAATTCCATAAAATGTCAACATAACGTACATGTCGATTGTGTGTCTTTGGGAATTAATATGAAATGCTCGGGAATTTCGAGATATTTGATTCTCTCTTCGTTTAGCCGTTTGACGACGGGTTGGAAGTTGGTATTCCCAGGCTGCGTTACCTGACGAAGTTCCCAAACTCCTTTGTTCTAATGCCCCCGATAAAAAAGCGCCTTCGATGCGACTTCCAAGAATCGCAACCGCCAAATTAGATTAGAAACTCTTCTCGAAAGCGTTACAAGGCGAAAATTGCTCCGCGGCGTGCGTCGCCGGACATTTTAATTCTCATTATTAGGAACGAAAAAAAGGGAGATATAATTTTTTGCCCCGACGAAATAACAAAAATCGTTTCTCGGTATAGATTCCATCGAATCGACAACGCAAACAAAAAATGAGGTCGTTAAAAAAAGACGACGCCCGTGTAATCGCACGAATTATTAAATTATTAAATTGACTTTGACGATTAGGAGCGTTTTTTATCTCCCCTCTCGGTTGAGTTAAGCAGGTCAAGATTCGGTGATTTCCCCAATGATCCAAACAATCCGTGCTTGGCAGTGTTTAAGCGTCTTACGTAAAATTTCGAGAAAAACGATTATAATTAATTACACTAATGCGTAAGTAAATAAGAGATCCAAGTCCCCATTATCATTTTCAGAAGTCGTAAATAGGATAAATCTATTTTCTTTATATACATTGACGTTGTTTTAAATCCTTTAACGGAAATACTTAACTGTGTAATTCGTAATTAATAATATCACCGATACTATAAATCAACAACAATATACATAATTTGCAGATTTTTGTTTTTGGAACTTAAATATTAGATGACTCTGGGTGACATCTAACGTCTCTTTAATAAAATAGATTGAAATAATTTACTATCTTAGTAGAATTCTGCAATAGAACTACTAATCGAAATCTTTTGCCTAATTGAACGTTGCCATTTATTCATAGGTGGCGCTAGATATTGAAAGTTAGACCGTTACAGTTTTCTTCGATAAATTTTAATCGCCTTATAACTGAACAGGCAACTTTATTCATAGATGGCGCCAACGATTATCAAACAAATAATGGAATAGCACTACATAGACAAAATACATACTTTTTGAGCACTATATAGCAGATCCAATAAAGTTAGTAAATGCTTAATATTTAATTTAGCTTAGAATAGAATGATACTTTTATTATTCATTGAGTGTCATAAAAGAAACATGATTAACACATCTATCATATATTAAAAATATTAGAAACGATAGACAGCACAATAGAACAAAGTATGAAGACAATATGTATTAGTAATCTGTAATCTGATACAACTTTTGTAACATATTTACTAAATAGAAAATACATTTTAGCTGATCCCTTTCGTTTTATAAATCCACATTAAAGTGAATCAATAAAATTTGATGGTATAACTTAGTTGAACATATTTTATTTAGGGAATTTAAAAACGGCGCAGTTTCCCTTTTCCGTTTAATAAAACATAAATAAAACATAAATTCGTTTAAACCTAAAGGTTGGTTCACGATAAATAAAAGTGATATTTGTTGGCCAAATTAACGACAATAAAATCGAACTCGTCCATTTCAAGCCGCGACTTCTTAAACCCACCACTTGAACCAGTTGAACCACATGAATCTAGTCGCTCAACGACAGGCGCAGTAGTTACTGTTAATGAAAACATGGAGGGTGTTGGAGCCTACGGTGGTGGTAAAGCCGGGGGTGCCTTCGATCCCGTTTCCTTTGCTCAAAGGCCCCAAGTGGTGGTGCGAGCCGTCTCATGGGTGAGTCTTATCGAGTATTTCTTTTAGTCGCCTGACACCGTCAGTTCTACGAAAACGGGCCTCGTTTTTGGGGAAATATCGATTTGACAGCCCTCTGCCTTCACGGGGTAAAGGGAAAGGCGTGTCATGTGTTATTGATTATTTGAATTTTCAAATGGGTCATGGAAATGAATGAAAACCTTGGTCGTTGTAGTATTTTTCCATTAATAAAGTGCCCAGATTTAGAGGACTATTTTTAAAATTTCAGGCATACTATTTGTGTAAAATGTAGCCTTTTTATTTTGCATAATGCTTATAGTACAGTTGTAAAAACCCAGGGGTTGTACCATTTTATCCCTTCTTAAAGAGGAACGTGTTATTTTGCAATGAAGTTTTTTTTTTTTAAATAATCTTCGGGTATACAATTTTATTAGGTCAAATTATATCGGTCAGGACCAAATTTTCAACAATTTTTTAAATAATCAATTTTGGGGAAGGTAGTAGTGCATAACACAAACCATAACACAAATTTAATTATTATAAATCGAGGTAAAAACAGATTTTTTTTCTGGTAATAATCGTAGTTGGTATACCTGGTAAAGAAAATTTGTTAATCGTTTATTTTCACATTTGTTTGTCCTGCTTAAATATTTGCCAAGTTTTAAACAATAAGGTCACTAACATAGGGTAGACTAGGTACCTATATGAGGTTTAATAGGAATTATGATAATACATATTTAGATAAGAATTACTGTCTTTACCAACCACTATTTTTTTAACATGCATACATTAGAACAGAGGTTCCCAATTTTATTTCGCCATGGAACCCTAATTGATCATACTTTTTTTTTTTGGCGTAACCCTATTTTGATAACTAAAGTGTTTATCTTTTAGTTTGAATATTTTCATGTTAGACTCGAAGAAAGAACAAATTATAAATGAAAAATAATTATTATAAGTATTGCAAAGCATTTATTGTAACAAAGAAATACAATTTAATGTGAAGAATTAAATTTCCTTGAAATTTGGTCTTTCTTTTCGACAAAATGTAAATAAAACATAATAATACATGTAAGCCAAAATACTTGAAATAGAAAGTAGAATAAAATGCATCAAGTACGAACTAGACTTATAGTGTGCACAATGTACTTGTATTAATGTAGTAAAAATATATACTATACACTCTGCATGTTTTATAAATTGTTTATTCATGATTGATCTTAAGAGTAAGGAAATTTAATTGTTAGATGAATAATAAGAAATAATTCCTTTAGGACACTGTGTATTTGAGTGTAATATAATTCTTCGGACATTTTCATTTACAGTTGCCTAAAATGAGGTATTTTTTCCAGTTCTTCTCGATAATAATCTTCGGATGCATATCGTCCCAGGGTTGGAGGTACGACCACGAGAAACACCGTCAAATGTGTTTGTACAATGATGACACTAACGCCTGCAACTACGGCGTCGGAATCAGTGTCATCGCTTTCCTCGCCACCATGGGCTTCCTCGTCGGGGAATATCTCTTTGAACAGATGTCCTCTGTCAAGTCTAGGAAGCATTTCGTACTGATTGACCTTGTATTCTCAGGTAATGAATAAGATTATATATATATAATTATGTTTTACATTTACATGATATTTGTTTTTTCTTTTTAGCATTCTGGTCATTCCTCTACTTTGTTTGCTTCTGGTATCTGTGTAGCCAGTGGGGAAAATCAAAGACTCCACCAAACGGCGTCGGAGTCAGCAATGTTCAAGCAGCTATCGCATTTTCGTTCTTTTCAATATTTTCCTGGGTAAGTCTGCTACGCTCTAGACTTTTTTTTTCAGCCAAGCAGTGGAACCAGAGTGAAAATTTGTGTTTCTTTTTGGAACAGAAAATGCTTTTTTTTTAGTGTTTGAATATGTATTTTTTAAAGATTTAAAACAATTATATTTTTCATATTATATGAAACAGATGTTTGTCAATTTCTTATGAGCTGAAAGAAATTCATTTTATCTGCTTGCCACCGATAGCATGTTTGCATTAAACGTAGATGCATTGTGGTCCAGGTCAAATGTTAATGATTACTGTATAGAGTACAATTATAAATTGGCGCTAAAGGTTCTATTCTAGCTGTGATAGTTTAAATTAGAACTGGACAAACTGGGTGTCTTTACCACTTTGTCTCAAAATTTTTATGAAAACGCGGTTATAAATTTTTATATGCCGATAGTATTCATATATATTTTTTTAAATTTACAGCTTTTGGTTTTGTAATATTTGTATACACCATACAGGATGTCATTGGAATACATTTCTATAGTCAAATAGGTTGATGTTTGTTAAAAGTAGTCACTTTTGTCAAATTTTAGATGCAAAGTTCTATAACGGCAACATTTTTTTGAACTAAACAATGCATATTTTCACCGTAGCGACGTACATTAATTTATTCCTGGTAAATTGGCAATTTTATAACAGAAATCACACTACTTAGCGACTTACTAATAAACTCAATGTTAGTCGTTGGTTAAATGCGTGTTTTGCCTCATTTTTAAGGCTGTAACCGCGTTCTTTGCTCTGCAACGTTTCCGCCAAGGTGCGGATGCCGCCTTCGCCACCAACTACGAGGCAGACACGAACATGCCCCCATCATATCCGTCATATCCTGGGGGTCCCGATTCGGAGCAGCACTATCAGGAGCCACCATTCTCCGTGGGGCCCACTCAGAGAGGTAAGAAGCATTTTTTATGCTATTTAATTTTCTACAAATGACTTTGTTTATATTTCCAATACGTGTTTTTTGAATTACATATATCGAGCAGTGCCGCCCCATCGAAATTTGAGAAATTAGCACATTTTTTTAGTAAACAGTACACAGTGTTTCTCAAAAAGTACATACTGTATGGGAAAACCTTTTGTTTCAATTTAGGTGAAAATAGACGTTAGGTTTGTTTCAAAAACAGAATAAAATCTGAAATAAAGAGTCTTAAACCATCCCGGTACCTGTCAAAGTTGAGTTTAGAGATGAAAAATACACTAAATGTGCATTCATTGTGAAAATTTCAAAACTGTTATTGATAAAAGTTGTTTATAATTTAATTTTCGAATTGTGTATCAAGTTTGAAATGAAAATGCTTTCAGAAAGACTTTAAACTTCATAAACAATCAATTCTAAATTCAATTTTAATCAAAATAACACCTTGTATGTATTTTTGTATGTTGAAGGTTATTTATATACATACTTCATACAAAATAAAAACCGATGCATGTCATAAAACAGGTGTTTAAGTTTTAGAGCACACTGATGCCAGATTGTTATAAACTTATCCAGTATTTAGAAATAATTTTGACTAACATATAGATGGAAAAATTGGTAGTAAAAGTTAGTAAAGATGTTTTGTTAATAAATATTACGAATAGCAGTTGCATTCAGTGATACAGTATTTATAACCCTCTTGGTAGGATTACACTTTGTAGGTGATTTAAAAAAATTAACCATAGAAACATTCAAGTTTAGGGCTGCTGCTACATCTTAAAACAATATATTGAGCGGTAGTTTTTCAAAAAAGTATATCAAAGATTCCACTAACTCTTGGTACCTGCTGTTTAACTGTTTTGGCATTTCAAAAACGTAACTCTGACAACTATAACACTTTGATTGTTCTGAAAATAACAGTTTTTCCATGAACTATAATAGTTTGAATCTCAAAAAAGACACAAACCGCTACTAAAGCCAATGTAAGGTTCTGACCATTTCAAACTATCAGCAAATGTCAAGTAAAACAACACGGCAACTTCGGATCTGTTGCTAACTGCATAACAACAAATATAAAGCGGGAAATTTAAAATTCAATAAAACAATCCAATATAGTTTTTATTTTAATATAATTCAGTGGTGGTATCACTGCACACATTTAGTAGCGTCAACGGTGACGTGCATTGGTTTTAATTTTGTACAAAGTATACATTGTTTGCCTTAAGATAATATTTTAGAGTAACCGTTTTTCTCTAGGACCTACGGACTTCCAGGCCCCGGCTTACTAAGTTGTGCCCTCGCGGACTGTCACCAATTGTAGCGAGCTGCCTCTGTTAGGGAAGTAAGCGGGTCGTCGGGGACGCCACTCGCTGTTTGCTGTTTAAAAAAAATATTTCGTGTAATCCGTACTTAGGAACGTGGTAGTATTAACCCAGTGGAACTTCATAAACACACATACACACACTCAAAAAAATTTAAAGGAAAACGTATAACCGAACCTAAGATTAATTTTTCCCGGTGGCTGAGATTACGGGAGGGAGAGAGAGGCAAAGTTATTTTTCTCATCATTTTTGTAAGATAATATATACAGAGCCATAACGAGGAACTACGTTGAAACAAAACGTATACATAAATATATATGATATAAACGTTGAATAATTATTTTTTAGTAAGAGAGTTCAGTGTACAGTTAAATAATACTAAGAATAATAATTATATAAATGTCAAAAGGGGTGTCAGCTTGTAGATCTGCTTTTATAATATCGCACGACGGAGTTGTGTCTAGTGGGTAGGACAGTTGCGCACACGGTATTTATATATTTTTTTCAAGACTTAACTGATTAGACGTTTATAGAGGATATTATGAAAATTACGTTTGCATCATTTGCGTTTTTATTTTTCGAATGGTATAAAGCGTTGCGGACGAAACGTAAGGACATTCTGTATAAGCTCTGAAGTAATTTTTTCGATTCCTCGTTGCCATTTATTTTGTTTACTTTGGAGTGTTGTAAAATATTTATCGCATCGTGTAGAGTAAATATTGGTTTGTGATGAAGGTCGTTACCTGACTATGCGTTGTAAGGTCTTAGAAGTATGGAAGTTCGGTGGTAAACATTTTTCCTTGTTGATTATGGTGAATTTCAAATTTACGATTCTGAAATCATTCTGCAGAAAATTCAATGTCAAATAATCTAACGATACAAGAATAACAAAATTTAAATTGCTTCACACAGATAAAAAAAAATGCGTTCTTTCTTTTTTGTCGTGACGGAACTAAAACTTGCTATCATATAATTGGTGTAAATCTTATTGCCTAATGGTGTTAAAATTAGGAACTACCTTATTCTCTTACATTATAAACTGATTTATTGACTTGATAAGTATGATTCTATTAACCAAATGATCTTTTAAGTTTTTAATTATTGATCCAAACATTAAATCTCAATTTGTCTAAATACATGACTCTTTTGATTGACTAAAGTATACTAAATTTTGTAAGAATAGAAGAATCTTCAAAATTGTCCCAAATTTATTCTTTATGAAATGAAAATATTTTTTCTGTAATTATGTTTTAATATCTCTGTTCCAAATTCATTTTTTAGTTTTTTTTTTTTTTCAGCAGGAACATTGTTCAGTTGCAAAATTTTTGTAGAAAATTACGGAATGTTTTTGAGAAAATTACCACTTAAGGGAAGTAAATTTAACTTATGCATTTTCTAAATTTCGTTTTTGGGTAAGTTACGAATCCTGGTTTAAAAAATCAGCCAGTAACCTATAACGTTTAGTTTTTTAGTTTTTCTGTAAAGTGTGACAATAAACGGACATTCCACGCGGTACTAAGTCTCATTGCTTTAGACTGTGGATCACGGAAACTAGGCGTCTGATTGGTTTAGCACAAATTCCGACCAATTCGTTGAGTTTGTAAACTTTCACGTTGTAAATAAGTTGCTTCAAAGCTGGCTTAGAATGTACGAAAAAGACAAAATGTAAGATAATTGGATGTCGCGTAGCAAGAAAAAAAGTTGTTCCCTGTGGAGTTGATAGTATTAGACTTTGTTAGCAATAAATGAATTGTAGATATTCTCTACGTGATTTTTTTTCCTTCCTTTTTTTCTTTGGCTTTACGACGTCTGTTTGTAGGCTGTTTTAATCTTATTTCGTGTTATTTTTATATTGAAGAAATGTGATTTATTTTAGGGTATTTAAATGTAAAAAGTATTACTTCTGTGTCATATATCCGTTACCAATAAATGTTAATGACAGGTGATTGTTTTATTTATTGTAATGGCGAGTGTTAAAAATGCAAGCTTCTAGTTTAACTACTCTCTCATAGATGGCTCTATAATTGATGTTTGTAGAATCTAGTAGTATCCACTGTTCAATAGATGGCAGTAGAAGTAAAGCAATTATACACAAATATTTAAAAAGAAAACGTGTTTAGTAAAAAATGCATATATTTCTATACATCTTTATCCTTACGTTTGTACAAAAATTAAATACCTATACTATTTTTTTCAATAAAATGCTTGCTCCTGGTGTTTTCAAGGATTTCATTTGCTTGACGAAAGGTTTCAACTTGGCCTTAAGCATATCCTGAGTGCCTTCTGAACCATTTTCAAAAACGGTGACGAGAAGAAAACAGCCCCTGTTGAATTTTATCCATTTGGTCAACTGGAAAATAAATAATTTATTCGTGTCGTTAAAAATACAACAAGACATACCAACTCGCCGGTTAACCGATCTGCTAAGACAGCCCCGAAAGTGGGGTAACCATTCTCAGTGTTAACCTTATCGTGTTGAGCTAATTTCTTTAAAGCCATATGTACGCCGGCGTGCTCTATTCCCAGAGTCTCCTTTTCGTTCTCCTTTATTTTCCACTCTAAGTTGACCAGAACTTCAGCTATCCTCTGGTAAACCTTCTCTAAGTTTTCTCCGATCCTAAAATAAACACATGTAATTTGATACCAATGACGTGAACATTCCTTAATTATCATCCTACCTGCTTTAACGATTGCGTTCATTTCCATAGCCAAAGACCCGCTGGAGAACCAAAATTCCACGTCTTTTTCTATTAAATCTAGCAAGGGCGATATCGCGTGTCCTAAAATTTCTTTCCGTCTTACTTCTGGAGATTTTTTACTAGAGGAGGATTCCCGACCCTGTTTCAGTTCGTTTATAAATACCGGGTGAAAGATCGTCGAGTCCGCTGGTGCAACTAACCAAAGGAGAACCTAAAAGGTACGTTAGTAGCTTCTAGGTGATGAAACAATTATGTTTTACCTTTCTGCCCCATTCACTGACTGCGAGCTCTTTGGCGCTTTTTAATAAATCAGATAAAATGATTTTATGTAGTAAAACTGTGTCGTCTGCTGAATCCAACAAAGCAATAATGGTACAGTGTCCGTGTTCGTGTTTCGATAGCTCAACAACGTGTTCTTTAAGAGTTTTCATGATCACCTACAAGATTTTTTTGTAAATACAAGTTTTTCCCTTAAAAAAAGTTTACCTTTCTATCCTTATTCGTCCCGTGCCAAATGCACTGCATAGCTGCCCTCACGCCATCCTTGCTATTGCTTATAACGACGATGTGCGACACTAACTGCGAAATGAGCTCTTTTTTGTCCTCCTCGGAGCACTCGCTAAAAATTGGCACAGCACCGACTGAACTAGAGCCGAATCCAGCAGGGATTTATTCAAGATCC
Source organism: Aromia moschata (assembly GCA_029963805.1). NCBI lineage: Eukaryota > Metazoa > Arthropoda > Insecta > Coleoptera > Cerambycidae > Aromia > Aromia moschata. The sequence goes on along the minus strand of JAPWTK010000014.1, from coordinate 426,745 downwards.
TCATCAGATTTGCCTTTGTGGCGCTTAGCGTGGCCGCTTTCAAGCTCTCGTTGTTTTTATAGGCGTCCCGAATGTGTTTAACGTCCGGATCTTTCGTGTTCTTATATAGGTCGCTGTAAAATTCCTGCACGAGATACTGCTTCTGTACAGGACTTGCCCAATTTGTAAAGGCATATTCCACCAGAGGCGCACTGACCACATGACTGGCTAGTTTTACAGAGTGACCGTACATACTGTCAATTATTTGAGATCTGGTTTCACCTGTGCCGTATTTAAGCAGCCGTTTTACGCAATGAATGCCGTATTTTGATTGCAGCATATCAACGGTGGCCGGTATTAATTCCTAAAAGTTGGATTAAATTTTATGGTTTGACTTAATGTTCATATGAAAGTATATTTACCTTTGAAATCTGTTGAACTACAATGTTAGAGGAGTATTTTAACAACCACTGTACTATTCTTGCTGTGTCGTGGGCTAAAACGAACTTTGTATAGTGGCCTTTGAGCATCCCATGCAACTGGTTTATTAGTTGTGTTCGTTTTCTTCCCCGCCCTTTAAAGTTTTCCGTCTCAGTTCTTCACCCATTTTTTTTGCTTTGGTGATTAAGTCGAAGTTATTCTTTCCCTGCCTACGTTTCAGTCTCAGTTCCTTTTTTTCTTTCTTGTATTTTGCCCAATCTTCAATGTTTTCTGGTTTTTGATTGTTGTCCAGTTTCCCCTTCTTTTTTGTAAATAATTTTTTTTGCTTTAGCATCTTTAATAGTCGTGGGGTTACCTTTCTTGTCGCTCTTTGTGAATTTTGATTTCTCTTGTAACTTCTCACCCTGGAAAGAGTTTTTCAAAGATTTTTCTTTTCTTTCCTCCACATTTTTCGGCTTCTTTTCTAATTTACGTTTTTTAGGGGGCGACGTACCTTCGTCAACGTGTTCAAGTTCTTTTTTTCATTTTTGCTCGAGTCTTGTTAAGAAAATATATTTACAAGATTTACAGACAAATGTCAAATGTTCAAAAAACACGTGCTTTAAAGGTTATGTTTCAAGTTGTGTCTCATCACAGCACAAGCAAACAATTCCTCAGTCTCACTTGTTTTAAGATTACGGAACTGTAAATCGAAAGCATTTGTAAAAATTATTGGGATCTCTTTTATTCTTCTTAGCTTAAATTTTCCTACTCTTTTCTTATTAACAAAAATGTGTCGAATTAAAATACATATGTACTAGTCTTTACCTTCATGATGAAATAAATATTCTTTGATTTTAAAACGTTGAGATGTGAAATGATCGGGATCAGAAAGAATCCACGATTTCCTTGGATTTGCGGCATAGATAAAAATCTGCGGTAGTACACTCGAACCCCTCTTATTTCACCTTCGCTTAATTCGCTTCCTCTGTTATTTCACCACATTTCCCCTATTAGGTCGCGAAACCGTCCCGGTTAAGTCACCGCCTGTAAAAGTTTTAGAATTTAGAACTACGTTTAGAATTGGATTCCCGCATGAATATGTACAATTTTTATTGAAAAAAAATGATTGTGTAATACATTTATTGATTTAAAATAGGTTAGGTGTCTTTTAAAAATATTTAATCTTTAAAATATTCATTCAAGTGGAAAATTGAACTTTGTCATGCACGACTGGGTATACGTACATTGATTTTTCGTTCAGTTGGCTCATTTTCCTCGGTTCGGAGTTCCTCGGAGTTTCGTTTTTGTTCTTACTCCCTGCCCTGCTGTCACTTTAAACTGCCTTCATGGCTCTCTCGATGGTCATGTGCTTTAAGCCGGGCACAGACATGCGGTATTCGGCGAATCGCGATTATTCGCTATTCGCCGAGCAACTTCGTAAAATTAATTTGTATTTGGCGAACAGGGTGCACACACATTCGGCGTAGTTGCCGAAGACTGCTCGGTGTGGGTACAACGAATATTCGTTCAAATTAAAATGGATAGTGAAACAATGATAAGTGATGCTGCTGCCTTTATAGTTATGAGTTGTGCATATTTTTTGTAGATGTAGATATTTTGTACATGTAGATGTAGTTTTGTAGATGTAGATTCCTTAACTTTGTTCTGACAAGCCCTAAACGACGCCATTAGCGAATCTGCATTTCGCTTTCTTTAACTCTGCAACAGAATATCTCCCGCCCATGTTTATTTTCCAAGCATCATAGACAAGATTTCTGTTTTTATGGTCATTATGCCCTGAATTCCATACTATCGATTCAGCTTCATAGAAATCCAAAAATGCCAATATATTCTCATTACTCCACTCCATTTTTACAAACAAAATACACTAAATTTGACCACAAATACAAAAATACCACACGTAATTTGCGCGAATATGTGTATCGAGTGCAATGGCGAATATTTGTCTTCTTTGACTCGGGCCAAAATACCGACAGACAGTGGGAAACACCGAATAGCGAATATTCGTCACGAGCAACCCATCCACACTAGTCGCTACTTGCCGAATAGCAAATATTTGTTATTCGGTACTCGCCGAATACCGCATGTCTGTGCCCGGCTTTACGCGTCTGGTTTCGCTTTTAAGTCCCAACAACTCGAGATGTGACAGCTTTGCGACAGAACCATAGAAAACCATGCTGGTTTTCTATGGTTTTCTATGATACTCACCGAGATTTAGAACAGATACATACTGCACCTAACCTAAATTCGCACTTAACCTATGTTATGGTTGTACGTATCTCATTTTTAATTTTCGAAAAATGGGTAGAAAAATTCCAGGAAGGAAACACCATGGTGTAAGGGATCCAGAAAAACAAGCTGCCGCAAGATATAATAGGTATTATTCTCATATATACTCGCTTATTGCAAATATAACCCCAAAATTGCTTATTTAAAGAATAAAAGACAAAATCAATGTTCCACCAACAAACCCTGATGAGCAGGAGGTACCCAAGTCCCTTCAAAGGATTATAGACCTCAAAAATAAGACTAAAAGTGGAGCGTTCAGTTTGAAAAAAAAAAAAAAGCCAAGTCCGCAAAGAACAAATTCGATGGAGATATTAATAAATCGAATCAAAATGAGAAGATAAAGAAATTCAAAGGCAAACCAGAAAAACATATTCCTGAGTTTAAACAGCTGCCAGGAGAGACCAATAAAGTATTCTTGAGTCGCATCACTAGATTATGTCAGAATGTTGCGAAAGAGGTAGCTTTTGAGGAAAAATATGGCGTTGAAATAAGAAAAAATGAAGCTGGAGAGGTATAATCTATATTTATTTTATTTTCTTCCTTTATCATGATATATTGTTTAGGTAGAGGGCGTGGTGAAAAGGCCCATGGACGAATTAGAGTTGTTAATAAAACAGGCCAGAAAAGAAAAAAAGAGAAGAAAGAAAAGAAGAAAAAGAAGGCCATGCAAAAAGACGATACCCCCAAGTTAACAAAATCACAAAAATGGCAACTGAAAAAGAAAGAGAAAAAGATGAAGAAATCAAGTAAAGTAAACGAATTTGAGAAATACCAGGACCAAGTCAAATTTGGAGAAATCGTTCATGCACCTCCAACGCTAGTTGCACCGAAAAAAGTAGAAAAATCACAAAATGCTCCAAGGGTACGTTTTCACAATTTTGTTTTCTTAGACTGACTTCCAATTTTCTTTTTAGCCGGGAAAGAAAAATTTGCTATTAAAATCCATCATTGACAAAGAAAATGCAAGTTCTCGAAGACCTCCTATAAAAAATGGGGATGTGTTACACAAAACCTTGCATAAGGGTATTGACAAAAAAAGGAAAAAGACGCGATTTGCCCAACTCGTTACGGCGACAATTGGAAATGCAACAGAAGGAGATTATCAGTGCTTACAAATCTCTTAAAGCAAAGAAATACAGTTGATGTTTTGCATATAATCAGTTTAATGTAAATAATGGTATTGATTCTTTTATAGAGGTTTATTTTTCTCTTTAATTTCAACATTTTCCATTGATTTTTCTACTTTTAAAATTTGTTATAATACAAACTTGTTTTATTGTCAACACAAAATTTGTAACTAAATCTATTGTCAACTGTAAAGCTAATAAAAGTCAAACCATGATTTATGAATCTACAATGTTGTTACTGAGTTTCTTTGGATTCTGTTTATAGCGCTTCCGAGATGAAATAAAAAACGAATTACGAAAATAAACTTGTATTCGTGTATAGAAATATACAAACTTCTAACATTTTTATGGTACTTAACTAATTCATATTTTCTGCAGGGTAAACAACGGTTATAAACAAACAATATTCATACGAATAACTGCAGATACGAGATCATTTATCACCTACATGAATCACATATTTTATAAACTACAATATAACAAAAACAAGCAAACATTGCGTTAAGAAATGTAATATTTTTTATACAGAAAAAAATCATTTCTTAACTCTAACACAACGATTATTGAACTTTACAAAAGACAGTAAATAAACAGGACTGGTATACAGGCATCAAAAACTCTCGTTCAACTAGAACATACCCACTTTTATTCATTTAATTTACTATGCTCTCAGTATAACACATTTTTGGCATTATACTTCATCAGTACCCACAGGGTAACTCTTATAATTCTTGTTTCTATGAACAATATAATCATGCATGCCCTGGACTAGCTCTTTGTACATGATCGGGTTGAGGTTCTTGCCGATCTTGTACAGCACAAAGAAATCACCGTAGCTTATATTGTCGACCACCGTTTGGGCCATTCCCCGTTCGAAACTCCTTGTTTGTGCCCTCAGCAAGTACACCCTGAACTTGGGCACGAAGAGGAACAGCGCCCTGTATATCAACGCGCAGAAAGACACAAACAGCAACAGAAATAGCCAGTACCACAGAATGAGGAAGAACTTCTCGTTCAGTATATTCAACGGCAATATGCAGAGACCGTCAAAGTTTTGCCTGGTACCGGACGGTCCGAATTTGTGGAAAGTGCACTTGGTTACTTTGGGGAAGACGCTGTTCATCGGGTTCACGTGATTATACATGGCATAAGCTATGCCGTACATGGAGAAATTGCCGGTTATAAGCCAGTCCAGGAAGTGTATTTGGCCCAGCTGTAAAATGCAAGAAACAGATTTGGTAGCGAATAAAGCTGTTAACCCTCAAGACAAATTTTACTTGAATTTATGCTTAGGTTTTTTAAACGTACCACATTTATGAAGTTTAATAGTTCGCAAAAACTGTATCGTATTACATAGATATTGTGTGGGCAGTGTCCGTTCAATAGGTATTGTACCAGTTTATCCTTTGCGATGTTACCCCAGTTAGGACTTGGCACAGGACCAACTTAAAATAGATAAAATAGAACTAACTAAAAAAATATTAATAACAACTTCTGAAATTGAAAGGTGAACCATAAAATCAAATTACTTACACCATCCTTCAATACATACCTTAATATTATATTAGCTAAACAAATTAAAACACCTTTATATTTTGTTATTCTATTATAGGTATCAAAATTGTTTCAAACTCATAAATCTACTTAATATTTCTTATAACTCAATAAACTCACTTATATCGCTTAGAAGGAGTCTCAACCTGCCGCCCTCCCAAGTCTTCCATAAATATCTCGGGAAATAGAATATTAACGCTTGCACAACAAACACGATGCATACCCACTGATAGTAACCCTGCCTGCTTACATCTGAGGGCTTGTCCGGTAGACCAAGCCCAGGGATAAGACCATCTAAAAGAGGTGATTATTTTGAAAGTTGTATTCACTTTAAATATGAATATTTCAAAGTTGAGACTCACCTTCCAAGGTATTTTTTTACAATAAACGTTCCGGTGATCCAGCAAAAAATGTTGAGGAATTCCTTATCTTCTGCATTGCAGATTATCGGATCGCCGAAATATTGCTTACTCGTTAAAAGGATAGAAAACGCGAGCAGCATTATCACGGTAACTTTATAATGTAACTTGAATACATTGTTGTCCGTGTGGACCTGCTCTAGCTTGATTAGAGACTTGAAGGATTTCAAAACGTCTATCATTTTATCGGTGGGTAGACACGGCACAACGTTACCACTTTTTTGGAATAGATTGTCCGTTCGACGCGCAACAAGTTGGTTTCAAATGAAACGTTTTTTTATAGCTTTCGGTAAGGTCTACTTCTCCGAAAACCAAATGCCTAATTTAAATTTTATCTCCAGGTAGGTCAAATGCAATATCATTTCAATTATTATATCATATTTTTTAGACTTTTATAACTGTTTTATAACACAAAATATTATTTTAGTAAACTATAATTAAACCGCAAAAAACTAAATTATGGAATTTGTTTTGTCCTTTAAAAATTTGTTTGGAAATTAATAGCCTGCCATCTGTCGAATAACAACATAACTTCAATTTTATAGAATTAGAAATCTTTTTTAATTTTGACAATATTTGTTTGGCTATTACCTAAGAGATGGCCACATATTTTGACTCATTTCTCATTTCCTTATTAAATTTTCGCTTATAAAAGGAATGCGTCCTCGTATGAGTTTAATTTATTAATCTGAACTTGCCGATATGTAATAAAATTCCATTTTGCAAAGTTATATTGATAATAAAAAAAGAAATGTATTGTGCAAATTTGAGGTTAATTTAAAGAATCTGGGGACTAATATTTTTTTTCACCTGGCCTGGCAACACTGATCAAAACAAAATCCTCTGGCGATTGTAGCTGGCTCGAGCTTTTCACTCGTTTCGCGTAAATAAAAGTGCCTTATTGTTTATTTATCGCACGCTTCCCGAAAACTCGTTGACTCACAAATATCCGGAGAAAGTTTTGTGTACAACGACTTGACCTTGCCCGTTCATTAATGTGCTCTAATGAAACATTTCAATTGAAGCCTATTAATACTGCCATGCAATGCTGGGAATCTCGTGAGCATATTCCCACATATTTAACAGTCTTCCTTGTAATTTAGCGTGATGTACTCGATATGGGTGCATGTCTGACACTTGAACGCGAGGAAGGAAAGGCAAGAAAGCGCAGCGAAGAGATAGACAGACAGCTGGGAGAGCTTCGCCAAGCTACAAAACAATGTTATCAAAATCCTACTGCTTGGTAAGAATTCAATTAAAAGGCCTCGCTGGCCACAATTCCTCGGCGGTTATGCAATTGTTTCGTATTGTTTTAGGTGCTGGTGAAAGTGGGAAAAGTACCCTAGTGAAACAGATGAAGATCATCCACGCAGATGGATTCACACTCGCGGAGTTGAGCAGCTTCAGGCCCACCGTATTAGATAATCTTTTAGCTTCTATGAAGTATGTCCTGGCAGGGATGGGTATTTTAAGGATAAACTTAGAGCATTCTAGGAATAAGGTAATTTGAGAATGTGTTGATAAATGAAGGCTCTATTCATAGTCGTTTTAGGTTCATGCACAAAATGTCTTGATGGCTAAGAGCTGTTTCGACATGAGCTTCACTGTACTACCCAACGTGGCGGCTTCATTGCAGGCCCTGTGGTCCGATAGAGGAGTTAGATTAGCGGTAGCTAGAGGTTACGAATATGAGTTGAACGATTCAGCTCTCTAGTAAGTATTTTTTTAAATTTTTCGTATATATCCGAAGTGATGCGGTTTGTTGTAGTTTATTTGAAAACATGGAACGAATCTGTGATCCGAAATATGTGCCAAACCCGACTGATGTACTCCGAGCGAGGGTGCGTACTCAAGGCATAATAGAAACCCAGTTTCGCATAAACGACATGATCGTGAGCATGTACGACGTGGGAGGGCAGAGATCTCAAAGGAGGAAGTGGATATATTGCTTCGACGACGTTAGAGCTGTGCTTTTCGTTATTTCGCTTAGCGGGTATGACATGACTTTGTTGGTGAGTGAATTTCTTTAGAAAAATTGAAACGAGTGGCATCTTTTCTATTTTTTGTGTGTGTAAAGTAGAATGAACGTAACATTTTGGCAACACTGCAGGAAAGTAATCTTAAGGGGTTAGGCCACCTTTGAACATTAAAAAAATAGTTTTTTTTTTATTTGCTTAAAAATTTCCTAATAGTTTCAGATGCGCGTCCGAGCGATCGAAACCGCGCCGGTCGGGACGAAACCAGCTTTGTGAAGTTGCATTGTTTTTTACGTAATCTGCTGATAAAAAAGGTGTTTGTTTTTCATTATCAATGGTTCTGCTTGATGACCTTGTGAACCCTTAGCATGTATACAGCTTTGGCAACAGCTTTTTTAGTATAAACAATAAATTCATGTGCGTTTTTCTCAAAACACGATTTTTAAAGTCAGTACAGGATGTATCTCCTACAATTTTCAACCGATTTGAATGTTTCTTATATTTGAATACTGGCAATACGATCCTCTGTAATCCATCCTAGAATTTTTGCGATATAACACATACTTTTTTTATAACAATTTATGTATTCAAAAAACATGGGTAAAAAAGTGATTTTTTTTCTTGAAACGTTTGTAATTAAATAACAAATTTATATTTGAGCAAATCCCTACGATGGATCATAACTAATACGTTGTTATTGGTGATGAAAATTTGTTTGTTGCACCACGACGAAAATTTGGGCTGCTACACCCTGTACCAGTTGTATCCGAACTGCGAGAGAGGCCATGCGAAAAAGACCATACTGGCTTTACTTTTCTATTAACAACTTGGAAAAACTTTTTTTCACTACTCTAATGCCTATTAAAACCCTATAAATGGATTTTTCTTACGTTGTATACTTTTTCCTTAAAAAAATCATGAATTGAGGCATTGTTTTCCGGTCCCCAAGGTGGCCTAACCCCTTAAATGAAACATTACCTAACCTACGTTTTACTGTATGCTGTGCAATTGCATATAAATATTGGAAATTTTTATATAAAAAAAATGTGAATGAAATGATCTTAAAAATAAACATTGTCTATTTCAGGAAGACCCTAGTGTGAACAGGCTCGAGGAAAGTTTGAATTTGTTCGGGCAGATTGTGAATAACCCGTTTTTTAGAGAGGCGTCTTTTGTATTATTTTTAAATAAGTTCGATCTCTTTCGAGAAAAGATTTTATACTCTCAGAGACATTTGAGGCTCTACTTTCCCGACTACAAAGGTATGTGTTGTTTAATACTCACAAAGATCTTTTTTATTATACATTGTTAGCAAAGTCAGTACTTCTGTCTGTAAGTTGATGTAAGTGATTTATTGGTTAGAGGGGAGGGCTGTAGACCAATAGCATCACACCATGAAGCCTGTAATGTTATTGGTAACAATGAATTATTTACATCAACTTCCAGATGGAAGATGTCGCTTTGCCAACAGCGTATATACAGTATGTCCCCGGATCGAGTTTAAAAGAGGAAAAAAATTTGTGTTTTTGATTTCTCAGAAAGTCACTGTTGATGATTTGCCCTGCTTGATTTCAAACCCACAAAACGCAAATTACTTTTTATATAACTCAAACGGTTCTCGAGATAATACATTTTCTTCATAATTTGGACTTTTTATATAATTCTTTAAAAAAATTCTAGTAGGCGGATTTCATTGCAAGATATGACTGACAACTGCTGACAACTAATAAATAAGTCAGTATAACTTCAAATCGAATCTTTGTCATTTTGCTACTACATATTTATAGACATCCAAAAAAAAACGTCATCAACTCTGGCTATGAACGAGAGAGATGGAAATAGCGGTCATGTCTAAGCTTTCCGGTTATGTCAAACTTTTGACAAGTGACTGTCACAATTTGTAAAATAAACAATGGCTGTCATATGATGTGGCTGTCATATGATGTGACAGTTTTGACAAGTAAATAAGGTATAAATTCGATTAAGAATAGAAATACGTCTTTTTTTTCTCGGCCAACTTTGATGACGTTTTTTTTGGATGTCTATATGTTATAATGTTGACTAGAACAAAAAATTTATTTGATTCAATGCTACGGAACTGGGGAAGAGTGCTATCGTGTTGTTATTAATAAATTTAACGAAAAATACCCGGAAGTTAGCATTTCTAATGTCGGAGCGAAAAAGTTGGTGACCAAGTTCTTAGAAACAAGTTCTGTTTTAGACATTAAAAAAAAAAATGGTTGAATGAAGATGATGCTGCTTCAGTTCTTACCCTCCATTCCGTGAGAGAAGCTCCAAGATTATCACTTAGAAGAAGGGTAATTGAAACTGAAATAAGTAAATCACATTTACAGAGAATTTTCAAGCAGAACCTGATTTTACCATTTAAACCAAAATTCAGGCACACCTTAGAGGAGGGCGATGGAAGCCAAATGTTCGGATTTTTGTTTGGAGATGGGCAACGGAGTTTTAAATGACGTAGGATGTCATAAGCGAATTTTGTTCTCCGGTGAATCTATCTTTTCAACAAACGGCGTCTTTTCCTCTCAGCATTGCCGGTATTGGAGTGAAACAAATCCCCACTTTACTATTTCTTGTCGAAGACATTATTTCAAAAAAGTTAATGTGTGGTGTGCGGTTTCATATACAAATGGCATTATTGTTCCATATTTTTTTTCAAAGAAAATTTAAATCGTAATACATATTTGGAGATGCTACAAAATTTTTTTACAGATAAACTTGATGAACTTCCTGTAAGTTATCGAATGAGAATGTTTTTCCAACAAGATGGGTGCCCTGCTCATCATGCCATTACTGTCCGTAATTGGCTCAATTCCGAATTAAATGAACGCTGGGTAGGAAAGGATGGTCCCATTTTATGGCCGTCGAGAAGCCCGGATCTGACAATATTGGACTTCTATCTATGGGGACGTTTAAAGCAAATTGTTTATCGTGAACCACTAGAAAATGATGAAGAGTAATTAAAAACAAGGATTCAAAATGCAGTCAAGTCCTTGTCAATTGAGGAAATTATAAATAGTTTTAACGAATTTAGAGCTCGAATTGAAATTTGTGCAGAAAAAGGAGGAGCATTATTTGAATAAAAAAATTCTGGTTTTAATTTCATTTTATAAGCAGTTGTTTAATTCAATGATTAAAACATGAGACTAACTAGTTCTAATCATTTTTTTTAGCTAACTAATTAATTGAGTTTCTATAGTATCCTAGACAACGAAATTATTGGGTTAAATCCGCCAACTAGAATTACTTATAAAATTTTGTGAAAGTCCAAATTATGAAGAAACATGGTATTATATCGAGAACCGTTTGAGTTATATAAAAAGTAATATACGTTTTGGGGGTTTGAAATCAAGCAGGGCAAATCATCAAGAGTGACTTTTTCTGAGAAATCGAAAACACAGAATTTTTTCCTCTTTTAAACTCGATCCGGGGACATACTGAATATGTACAATATGTTGTTGATAAATTTTGTTTTGAAATATTGTTGCAACTGAACGAGACATTTATTTTTGAAGGGCCTGACAGGGATGTAGACCGAGGAGCCCTCTTTATCCAGCACAAGTTTATTCTGAGGAATGGAGATTCGAGGAAGGTGTTGTACCCCCATTTCACCACTGCCACGGATACGGCCAACGTTCAGGTCGTATTCCAAGCTGTTATGGAGATGGTGATATCGGCCAATCTGGGCCAAGTCACTCTGTTGTAAACCTAGATGGATTTGTATCAAATTATACTATTTTTGTACTCTACGACTTTACAAGAGTAAGCGCAAATAATTTTATCAAACGATCGGCGATTTTTTTCTTTGATTTTTGCTTGTTGGTATATTTGTTCATTATTTTCTTCTTAAAAGAGTGTTCCTTATACATTGCTAGATGGCGTTAACATTAAAGGTAGATTCCTAATAGCAGTCGCGTGGTTTGGCTATTGATCAATAGATGGCCTTTTAGTTAATCGTTGAAATTGGAAACTACCTTCTTCACAGAGCAAAAATCCGGATTTCGATATTATTCGGTTTCATCATGGCGGTATATTATGAATTATGAAAACAAGAGGGTGATACTTCCTTATGTATCATATACGATACTTGTATTACTCATATTACAACAAATTGACGCATATTTTATTGCCATCTGTGTTTGAATAGCTAGATTAATATGTGTCTGCTAAGAATATTGCAGAGCCATCTAATAGGTCTTTATGGAACTAGCAACTGTTTTGATGTTAGACAGCTATACCTTTTGACTGGTCTCATTTTTTATTAGGTTAGATCGTAGTTTTATTTGCTGTTTGACGAATCTTAGGTTAGGTTTTGTAAATAGCCGTCATTTTAGGTTCTTACTTCACTAAAGTGCTTTCAGTTTTGGTAGTTTTTTCTTAGCTCTAAGCCAAATTTTTTTGGAAAGATCTCTCAATGTGTTCATTTTTGAAACAAAATTTGCTAGTTATTATTTTTTTTTTAAATAAAAAAAAACCTGAAGCAGTTTTATTAACACAATATCTGTATCACTCTGGTGTAGAAAAGATTGTATAAATACTAACTTTTTTTTATTCTGGTGTAAATATATTTTAATTGCAATTACCTGTGATACAGTGCGATAGTCAAAAGTATACAAAATAAAATGAAATTAAATTAATTTATTAAAGTGCAATATAACAATTATTTGATTAATACATTGACTGACCGACATTTTATAAAAAATTGAACAAATTTTTAAGTCTAAATTTATTACAAATTGATTATATGGATCAAGTTGAGATTTGTATAAATATGTGATTATAAGTAACGAGCCATCCAAAAAGAACGTCATCAAAGTTGGCCTAGTAAAAAAAAGACGTATTTCTATTCTATCTTAAATGTATCACCTCAATTAATTGTCAAATTATATGACAGCCATTATTTATTTTACAATTGTGACAGTCATTTGTCAAAAGTTTGACATAATCGAAAAGCTTCGATATGACCACTATTTCTATCTCTCTCGTTCATAGCCAACTTTGATGACGTTTTTTTTTCGATATCTACATACTTCTGTCCTCTCAATACTAACCTCTCCCAATTACTTATTTTAAGTAAAGTGATAACATTTATATTGTTTCCTTTTCTTGTCTCACAAAAATATCAAACCTTTATGTGTCATATCTTTTTTTTAGTATGCTGCAGTTTTATTCTATCCCTGCATATTCTAGATACATAGTGACTTCATTTTAAAATATTGTTCTTATCACGTTTGATATAGGCATAAAAGACTCGAGTTTAGTGTATTTTTGATAGTACAGTGTACATTTTACTTGCCGGCATGACTGTTTTGTCCATGAATAAAATTCATTTTTTTAAATCCTTTGTTTAAATCCTTTGTTGTCTGCTGACATGCTTTGGAAACAGAGCATGTCATAAATAATGCGCCAAGTTTACAGACCATTCTTTTAATATTAGGTGATAATATCCAATGAACGCTTAATGTAAAACGCCTCTGAACACCGCGCAAAATGTTCGGCGGCGCGCTGAGAGCCGAGCGTTGTGGGGGGGAGCGAGGGGAGGCAGCGGCAGCGGCCAGCAAATTTCGCGCGGTTCAGAGGCGTTTTACACCAATTTAATGACATTTAAATGAAACAAAGTAAATGGACGAATTGTAGTTTACACCCTGTAGTTTCTGAATCCGTCGAGAAAATGTTATTTAAGCTATCGATCGACGTGTTATGGAATATTCAAAATACGATGTAAAAAAACTTTGTTTGACTATTGTGCAAAAACTATTCATCCGACATAATCCAGTTTTTGCGCACTAATTCTTCGTGATATTACCTACATTTTCCCACAAGATTGACTCTTCTAATGCAAAAATACTCGAATTACGAATTTATTAAGAAAATGTAATTTTTCGCGGTTTTTCCGAGTTTTCTCAGCGAAAAATGCACCGATTGACTTGATTTTTTTTTCATTTTAAAGGTTTTTGAATTCTCTACAACTTTCCTTGGATGCGATGTGATTCCTTCAAGAGCTTTTCTTTTTATAAGCAAAAAACAGAAAAAAAATCCATTTTTTTTCACTAATTTGTAATAAAAAAAAGGGCAACTATTTTCTAGTCCAAATCATATACGTTTTCATCTAAAGACTGAACTTAAAAGTATCTCGTAGTCGGATTTCAGGTATCAATCGTGTCATAAACTGACACCTTTTTGAGCTCTATTGACTGGCGTATTAGGACCGGTTTTAACGCTACTACAATACTATTATATGTGCCACCTTAATAAAGTGTATTGTCAACTCCTCTATATACATGTGTACCCTGTAGTACAATAACAGTCGTAATTCAATCAAATTACGCCATTATATTTCGGAATACAACCCGTCTGCCGTGTTGTGCATCTACGCTTATCAAGTCATGGCACATGTTAATGCGAACGTAATTTACACTTCTTGTTAGTATTAGTTAAATGGGACTGGTCTATGCATCATTCGTGTGCACGAAACATCGAATAAGTATGTAAAAATGTAGGGACAGCGTCCGTCGCGTGTTACGGTGGAGCATTGGATAAACAATTTTTCGGAACTGATCTTTAATGGCAGTGAACTTTGTTGTACCGTGTGTGATAGTGTACTGACGTGGCACGTAAAAACAGCTGTATTGCAGCACGTTGTTACAAACATAAAGCTCGTGTAAGTGGTGGTGTAAGTGCGCGAAACAGACAGAAACAATTTAACTTGGATTTAGTCAAAATGATGGTAGCGTATAATATTCCATTGTCCAGAACCCTGTGAATGAGTTATACAATGAAGGTATGAAAAAAATGGCAAATAAACGGAACGAAAATATCTTTTTGAAAAGAGCTTGTATCTGTTAAATAAATAATTTTTTTTAGAGATGGCTGTGTAAGATAATGGTTTATAGAGATTTATTAAATTTTAATAAACAATGATACTTTTAATCTAAAATTATCATTAATGTTAATGATACTTTTAATCTAAAAGTATCATTAACGAAACAAAAATATGGAGATACATAATTGGATACTACATTAATGGTTTTATTAGTTATTCTGTGTAAAAAAAAAAACATAGTTTAAGATAATATCATACATTGGATACATATGTATATACAAATACGAGTATGTATAATGTTTTCTGTGACAACTTGGTGAAAACCTTATAAATTTCGGATACAATATAGATAACAAACATGACAGACAACAAACAAACAGACAAACAACACATCATATTTTAGGGTCATTATAACACCGATATTAGACTATAAATTATGATTGTTTTACACACACCATTTTTCTCACAATAAATTGTACAAGTTGACCTTCAATTTATTGGAATAGTTGTAAAACAAAAATTGCGCTCAATTTATTGTCCACAATAAATTGTAGCATTTAGAATTTGCTCTAATTTTTTAGTTTTAGTCATTTGAGAGTTGGCAGTGTTGAAATTGGCCAATAAATTGTTACAAATATTGCAAAGTGTAAACCGTTACTAAAATTGGACAATTTATTGAAAAAATAATTCTACAATTTATTGTGCAATAAATTGGTATGTGTAAAACAGTCTTTATGTTTGACAAAGGTCTTTTATCAAATCTTTTATAAAATACAGCGATCTATTGGTTTATTTAATAAAATGTCTTTTTTTAAAATACATTTTTCATAAAAGCCTTATCATAGACCTAAATAGAAGGTTACAAAGTACAAAAAAAGTCAAACGAACCTCACAAGTAGTTGTTTCCAAAATTTTCTCATGAGGCAGCCCTTTTTTTTCCCAGCCCAGTTTCATTTGAATTGTTTGTTATTATAACATTCTAGGTTTAATAATCACTCTTTAAAATATGATAGGTGTTAGGACCATTGTCGTTAGGACCCTGTTTCCTTATGAAAATATGAGAATTTGCGAAGATGCAGAATGTTTGGTGTCTTTACCTCTTATATTTGATGTGGAAGAAGTTTTAGTGCATTCGGAAAAAAACTAGATAAATAATATTTTCTTTTTTTTCCTATGCAAAATTACTCTTCTTAGTTTGGAAATAACCATGGAACATCTCCACTATGAACGCAATTAGTGCGATTGAATGCCCAAATAACAAAACCACGAAGTGCAAAGAGAAGTCATACAAACTCAAAGGGCGAAGTCCCTCACTTTGCAGATGCTGCAAGGTGTTTCCGGACAATTGGAGGTAGACCTCCACTTCTTTCTGATACCTAAGACAGTAAATGAAGAGTTTAATCCTAAATCATGACCTGGAGAGCATACTGTGGCAGTACTTTCATGGTATCGCCCTCTAGTGCATGGAATGAAACATTTTTCGACTAAGTCGGCAACTGTCAAATGTTCTTCCCAAGGCACTCTGAAGGTAAAACCGTTAAGATCAGATCACGTGCGAGTGACGAGAAACGAGGAATCTCTCTCGTTTTATCTCGGCTTAACTGTTTTGCCGTCAGAGCGCTCTGGGAAGGACATTCGACAGTTGCTGATTTTCTCGGACCTTCCAAATATGTCTGGTCCCACTAAAGTGCACTAGAGGGTGATACCATGAAGGTAACACTACATTATATGGGCATCCAAAAAAAAAAAAACGTCATCAACTCTGGCTATGAACGAGAGAGATGGAAATAGCGGTCATGTCTAAGCTTTTCGGGTATGTCAAACTTTTGACAAGTGACTGTCACAATTTGTAAAATATGTAAACGATGGCTGTCATATGATGTGACAGTCTTGACAAGTAAATAGGGTTATAAATTCGATTAAGAACAGAAATACGTCTTTTTTTCTCGACCAACTTTGATGACGTTTTTTTCGGATATCTCGTTACTATTTATCTTAATGTGTAAATAAATGACCAAACCATATTTACCAATATTCGAGTATCCCACTAGCCTCTAATCTAGAAATAACGCGTGAAAAAGAGTTGATAAGGGGCGACTGTTTCTTAAAGGGCCAAGCATGCCAGTCGGCACTAAAGGAGTTTGCCGTTATTATTCTCAGACTGTGCTTCTCTTGTAGAGTTAAATTGCATCCTCTTACAATCTAGAATCGACAGTAAATCAATATATTATTTTATTTTGTCAGCACGAGACTAGTGAGCATTGTATTTATTATTGTAGTTATTGTTTTTCCACTTCCTCATAGTGGATGGAAAATTTACTCTCTGTGAAAAGATTTTAAAGAATTTTTGAATTTTTTTTACAGTTTTTGAATGAGATCAGTTTCTACCATGAGACGATTTCTTGAGAGTCACTCTAGTAAAATTTGGTAACATTGGACGCGATAATGAAAAGAACTTATAAAATCCATACCTACGTATAAATACATACCATATACTGTAAAGGTAGTTCATATGATACGTAAGCAATTTTATGGGTCACAGTCTTCCTTACGGACTCACACATGTTGGAAGCCACTACGGCTTGTGGCATTTTCCGACACACATTCGTTGTGAAATTTTCGCAGTTATAGTTTAAGTACACAAAGTTTCCCCAATCGACCTGAAGAGAGAGAATTTTGATTTACTTTAAGAAACCTGAGTGTACATATGTATGTATGGACACTCACTTTAAAAACAACATAACATTCTGTATTATGTAGAATTCTTCAACTACTTGTAAGATGTCAAAAGCCTTACGATACACTTTATTAAATACAAGTATACCTCAGGGATCTCTAACGGGACTACTAGCTACATACTGTTCATACCTATGCTCTATCTGTATTTCACTTGTAGGTTTAGAGAACAATGTTTGTTTTTAATTGTTTATTTTTTCGATATTTACCTCAAATATGAAACCTTGTTCACTGAGGTCTTCTGCGTCACTAGGACCACTAGACGTGGCCATCAGCAGAGCCGTCAGCTGACTCTTGTATTGCGTCGTTATTGCGCAACAGCAGATCCACCACAGCAAAAAAATTCCCTTTATGTATGGCTTGCAGAGCCGTAGTTGTTTTCGGACCCCAATGGAGCATTGTTCAAAAACTGTCATCAGGGTCATCTGCAACCAAATTCAGAGTTTGTTTTTAGGAACAGCAGGAATATTGCCCTGTGAATGTGTCCGATTGTAAATATTACTTACCAACGCACAATTCACTAAGTGTACATCGATGCCACGGAATATTTTTAGCGAGATTTTCGTCACCATTGCTATTGCCGTGACGCTCAAGGCAATGAGAGCCAGCGTGAGTCTGTTGGTCAAATATAGAGCCTGTAAGAACTGTACGGTGTGCGTCCAAGTATCTTTGAACGGTCCGTAAGCCACCATGAACCTTTGATATCTTATGTACTTCGTGAAGTGCAGTTCTTCCATCCTTTCGGTAGTCAGCGATATGACGCTGATCGCCCAATCAATTTCTCCTTCCCGTACCTATAGGAAAAATTTCGAAAATAGAATAAATACAACGTGAGAAGTAGTGGTACATATTTAATTCGACCTGACTCGATTTTTGTCCAAATCAATTTCCTAATCGACTTCTTCCTAGCGAATTAGAGATGCAGAGAGGGTAAATTTTGAAATATATAGACATCCAAAAAAAACGTGGCTTTTTTGGATGAAAATTCAAGGTTTTCAACCCCTAATAACTCAAAAAGTATCGACTTTCAGAAAAAACTTTATAGAACAAAAGTTGCTTAGAATTTGATCATCTATCGATTCCTTATTTTGAGTAAAAGGAATTTCAACCCCCGAGAAGGGGTGGCAACCACCCCTGGGGCATAACCACACATTGGCATTATATAACTTTTGTTATTTAAGCACTTTCCTATCATCTCACCAAATTTCAAGTGAATCGGTTCAGTCCGAAAGAATTCGGAGGTGAATATCCCGAGTAAATGGACTAATTTTTTTTAACCCATTAGCGCCTGACCGGACACTTTTTGTTCTCTAATTTCAAAGTGTTACTGTGTGCATAATTTAATTGAAAAAAAATTCCGGAACCACTGTCCCCTATGTTTTCAAGGGTGCTCTTTCGAATGGAAGTGGTTGTAAGTCCGGAAAATGAGTTGTATTGGAAAATTGGAAACGAAAAAAAAAACGTGATTTTTTTATGACAAAAAAATTTTTGGTCTTTTTTTTTGCTTTTACATTTTTGTACATACCTAAAACCAAAAAAAAAAGGTGGCCATGACACCTTAACTAAAAGTTATTGACCTTACATTATTTTTGAATATTCTAAACAAAATTAAACAACATGGCGCCGGCTAAGAAACGCTTTTTTCAAAATTTCATAATTTTTTTCTCGAAAACTATTGACTTTAATAAAAACTGTATTGTAATTGTATATGAACAAATTTGTCTCAAAATCAGTCAAAGAATACACCCAAATTTTTTCAGATTTTTTTAACGACTTTTGGAAAATACGAATTTTCACGATTTTCAGAAAAATCAAAAATTTCATTTAAAAATTCTGAAAAATTTTTAGCTTTTAGCGTATTCTTTGACTTATTTTAAGACATGTATTTTGTTGTATGTAGACATGTATTTTTTACTTGATCAATTTTTACCAAAGTCCAGTTTTCGAGAAAAAAAATTATGAAAGTTTGAAAAAAGCGTTTCTTAACCGGCACCATTTTGTTTGAACAAGAATATTTAAAAATAATGTAAGGCCAATAACTTTTAGTTTAGGGGTCATGGACACCTTTTTTTTTTGGTTTAAGGTATGTACAAAAATGTAAAAGCAAAAAAAAGCTTGATCAAAAAAATTTGTTGTCATCAAATCAATCACGTTTTTTTTTCGTTTCCAATTTTCCAATGATTTAACTCATTTTCCGGACTTGCAACCACTTCCATTCGAAAGAGCACCCACTTCCATTTGAAAACATAGGGGACAGTGGTTCCGGAATCTTTTTCAATTAAATTATGCACATGGTAACACTTTGAGGTTAGAGAACAAAAAGTGTCCGGTACAGGCGCTAATGGGTTTTAAAGTGTCAAATTAATTTTTATTACAAATATTTTTGTAATAAAAAAAAGGAACAACTTACTTCGTCAAGCATGATCTCCCAACCAGTCCTATTATTAGATCCTGGACATTCCACGAGTTTATATTGAAAATTTAACGCACTACTCAGTGCCTTGATTATTTCGTGTTCAGGTCCAAAACAAGTACGATTCTTGCTATCGTATCTTAAATAAATAATCACTTTGAAAAGAAGACGAGTCTTATATGCATGTACTTACTGGCAGTAGAAAATTGGATGGAAAACGCTGAAACCAACAGTGAATAAATGTTGATGGAAGTTTTTAAAATCGTTGATAAATTTTGTCATCTGCATCATATCTTTGGATTTCATCCTGAGTACGGTATTTTTTTTCGGTGCAGAAGTGGCAACAACTATACATGGTGTTATTTGAATTGAAGACAAACACTGCACCAGCTCTGTAAAAACCCTTGTGAAGGCATAATTCTTTCATCTGGCTTTCGATGAAGTAATTTTTGATCATCACCAGTACAACATCCCTGAAACTCAAATTCATATCAAGCGATAAATTCGATCTTGTGGCATTATTTAATAGCACTATGTGTAGATATTTTAGACTATCTTCTCTGTGGGAATTAGAGCTTAATGTTGCATCGTAATTTTTTATATAAACGCTGGTTTGATCCGTTTTTAAATTCAGAATGTCATCCACTTCGTTGATAGAAGAGTTATCATAATACACATTAAGAGTAAAATGCCTGAACTGGGCTATTGCGTCAGAAATTTCAAAATTTTGAGTCGGAATTGGAAGTTCAAGTAGCAGAAAAGTAAATATGATTATGTTTTGCATCTCCAATAATTAGTTTCCTTGGTTAGTTTATACTGACGGTGGTTTCCTAAAAACTGTATTAGTTTTTTGACCATGTTTCGTCAAAAAACCGAATGACGTGAGATACACATCAACAACATGTAATGACAAATTGTGTAGGAGGTACAAGCAAGGAAAAAAGACTAATACATTATTTAGTAATTGAGTTTCTCCATCGTTTATTTATTTTTTTGTGCAAATGTCTACATAATATGTCCTATAATTATAACACAATTTTACACACATAACATTATACACAGGAAAACCTTGAAAGACAACATCATACAGCAAAGCAAAGCACACAGCACAAAAATACATAAAACACTACGCAGATCTGTATTATTATTGACAAAGCATAGAGAACACTATTTATTATAGGAACAACTGTATTAATCTTATTACACTATGTCTCATGTCAAATCATAAATCAAATATATATGTCTGTACAGTCTGTACATATCTAAAAGTCGCCAACTGTCAGCTCCTCTTCTTCCTCGCAGAAGCCTACCATTTTAACTACCTATTAATAATCCTACATCCCTTCCTTAAAGATCCAACTTTTGCACGGGCCTTCTGGTACGTTGACTTCTCCTTAACTGCTTCAGATGTTGTGACCTTGGTGAAATAACTTTCTTCACTAGAACTTTAGAATGGTTCTGTTATAACCACAGGCTAAGAAGTTTCTTGATCTCTTAATTCCTTTTCGGTTTCATTAGGAATACTCTCAATTGTCTCTTCAGGCAAATTCTTATCAGGCATATCTTTTATAAGTGAATGTAAAAACTTGCGGTTACGCCTAAATTTACCACTTGGGGTTTCCACAATATAAGAACGAGGGGAACTATGTTGTTCTATAATAGTTCCTTGTTGATCTCGATCAGTAACATAGACCTTTTGCCCAACAGACAATTCTGGTAAACTTTTAGCTTGGTGACGAATGTCATAATTCTCTTTATGCCTTTGTCGAATGTAATCTTCCTTTTGTCTCACTACATTACCGTTAGGAACTGAAGGCTGTAGATTTCTAGGTGTTGTAGGAATGATACCTCTTATTCTTCTCCCCATCGAAAGTTCGGTCGGACTGAATCCATTCTCTAATGGTGTGCACCTTATTGCGAGTAGTGCTTTATAATGGTCATCAGCTTTTTTCAAGTGATACTTTATGTTCTTTACCTGGGATTCAAAGAATCCATTACTTTGGGAAAATAACGGACTAGAGGTGATTACTTGAAACCCATAATCCTGTGCAAATTTTTGGAATTTAATATCAATAAATCGGCTTCCATTATCTGCTCGAATAACTTCTGGAATACCGTGTCGAGCCAAAATAGATTTTACATGTAATATTACACACTCTGTAGTTAATCTCTCCAACTTGGCAATTTCTGGATATCTGGAATAATAATCTGATACATGCGGTGTTAAGCTTGAATAAGTCCATTCCGATAGTCTGCCAGGGTCTATCTGGAAAGGTTGTCATAAGTAAGGGTTCGGAACGATTCACTCGCGTTGATACACATTTTGGACAGTATTTTACAGTTTGTTCTAATTGTGTTGACAAACAAGGCCACCACACTGATTGCTTCGCCAATTCTCTGCATTTACTTATGCCTTGATGCCCTAAATGTAGTTTTTCCAAAATTTCCTGTCGCTGACGTTAAAGGGAATTATGATTCTAGATCCCTTAAGCAAATACCCATTGTGTAATGATCTATCATTTCTAAATTGCCAGTATGGAATACATTCCTGAGAGACTTTGTCCTTTGAAGGCCATCCATCCATACAATACTTAATTAGTTCTAGACAGGTGGCATCTTTATATGTTTCCTCACAGATTGCTTTTATTTTAACATCACTAGCTGGTAAATTGGATGTTATTAGTTGAACGTAAGCGGTTAATTCATCGGATAATTCATTTTCCTCCTTCTCTACGGGACTACGAGACAAGGTATCTGCAATAATTAGTTGCTTTCCTGGAGTGTATTTTATTTCATACGAATACCTCATAAGTCTTAATCTAAGCCGCTGTAATCTAGGTGTTACGTCGTCTAGGTTCTTTGTGCTAAATATCGCTACTAGCGGTTTATGATCCGTCTCTAAACTAAATGGTATGCCTGTTATATAATTGGAAAGCTTATCACAACTCCAAGCTAGAGCTGTCGCCTCCTTCTCTATCTGTGGATAATTTATCTCAGCTGCTGAGGCATCTTGAAGCATATGCCAATACTCTTATCTTCTTGCCGTTGTAGTAAAACAGCGCCTAGCCCATAAGATGATGAATCTGCAGATATTATAGTTTCCTTCTGTGAATCATAAAGTGCTAAACAGGGAGCATTAGCAACCAACTCTTTTATTTTATTAAAAGCTTCGATTTGAGCTGGGCCTCAAACCCATTCTACGTTATTCCTTAGTAACTCAAATAAAGGTTGTGCTATTGTTGCTAAATTAGGAACAAAACCTTGCAACAAAGTTTACCATACCTAGTAAACGTTTTAGTTCCGTTGCATTATTAGGGTTAGGTAGCTCCACAATTGCTTTTACTCGACTGCTTTCAGGTAATATTCCATTTTTTTGTAACAACATGACCTAACAGCTTAACTGATTCCTTCTTGAACTCACATTTAGATTCCAACCGCCTGCTTTTAGTTTAGTAAGAACTGCTTTTAAATTGTTGTCATGTTCGGACTCATCTCGGCCAAATACTATGACATCATCGAAGTGACAAATTACACCACCTCGACCCTCTAGAAGTTCAGTAATCCTCTTCTGGAATACTTCTGGTGCAGAAGAGATACCGAATGGTAGCCTTAGGAACTTGTAGCGACCAAAAGGTGTGATAAACGTAGACGATTCTTAACAAAGACGATTCTGGTGTTAACGGAATTTGCCAAAACCCAGAATTGGCATCAAGCTTAGTAAATACTTTAGCTCCTTCTAGCTGACCAAGTGTATATTCGACTGCAGGTATTGGGTAATGGTGGTTCATGAGAAATTTTTAGTAATAAGAATAAGAATAGTAATAAGCAAGAAACCTTGTTTTATAATGACCCATTCTGCAGTAAACATAATTTTATAAAATTTAAAATAAGGTTTGCTGCATGAACGGGCAATAACGAAGGTTTAACTTATCTTCTTCATACTAAAATCCGAACCCACCATAAGTTTCTCGTTGCACAAATTTGTTCAGTTTAGTTAGACCTACACATATTCTAATTGTTTTATTTGGCTTAGGCACAAGGACTATCTCTGCACACCAGTCCGTAGGCTCATCTACTTTCTGTATAACTCCATCTGCAACCATTCTATCTAATTCAGTTTTCAGCGCTTCTTTTAACGGTAATGGAACACGTCTGGGCACATTCAGCGCATACGGTTTGGCATCTAGTCGTAACTTTATGTGATATGGAGCTTTAGTTTTGCCAAGTCCCTTAAATAGTTCAGAAAAATGTACGAGTGGGTCGAAAGGCTCATTTCACTTTATAGGAGAAACACGTTTTACTAAACCAAGTTTTTCACTTGCTCTTCCACTAATCAAAGTATTTTCTGCACCTGATATAAATGACGATATAAAACTTTTCCTTAATTAATATATTTTTATACTGTATGAAATTTCCCCTTGTATTACTCCGAGTGTATGTAACTGCGTTCCATTTGGGCCAGTAATTAGTTTATTGGGTGGCGCCATCTTTAGTTTAAAAAATGTATCACTATATGTAGTTTCGGGCATAACACACACGTCGGCGTCGGCACCTGTGTCTATTTTGGCTATTAATTGTCTATCACAAATTTTCAAATTTACTTGCCATTTGTCATAATCGTTTATTAGTTCAACTTTAGTTTGACCAATAAATGCATCTTCGGTAGTGGATTCCCTTAGTAGAGTCATTCGGGTTAAGTGTACGCAGTGGGTAAGTGTACGCATTGCTCATTGTGGAGGGGAGACAACATTATAGCGCGAATTGCCGCTGACGTTTTAGTATCGCCTCAGTGGCCATTCGATGTAGATTGCTCTTCGCGCTCTTTTTCCTCACGCAAGAGAATTGGTTTAGGAATTAACGATCTTCGGAGATTGGCATATGAGTTTGCCGAGTCAAATCAAATATTGCACCATTTTGATAAAACCACTAAAATGGCTGGCCGTGATTGGGTCGAGGGTTTTCTTAAACGAAATCCCACACTGCGACTACGTCAGTCTGCTCCTACAAGTTTAGCAAGAGCTATTGGGTTCAATAAAATTCAAGTCTGCAGATTTTACCAAAATCTTGCAGAGCTCAATCAAAGATATAATTTTAGACCTAACCGCATCTACAACATGGATGAGACGGGTATGAGCACAGTTCCCAAAAAAACTCCAAAAGTTGTATCAGTTAGGGGGAAGAAAGTTGTAGGAAAACTTGTATCCGCAGAGCGTGGCATCACAGTAACGGCAATATGTTGCATGAGTGCAACTGGACACTTTATCCCTCCAGCTTTCATTTATCCTAGAAAGAGACCGAAAGGTGAACTATTAGAAGAAGGGCCCATCGGATCTGTTTGCATGGTGTCCGACAGTGGTTACATAAACACAAATTTATTTTCACAGTGGTTATATCATTTTAAAGACTACTCTCATCCCATTAAAGAATATCCAATTTTGCTCATTATAGATAACCACTCTTCACACATCAATTTGGAGGCTACCAACTATGCTCGAGACCATGGCATCGTCATTCTTACACTTCCTCCGCATAGTAGCCATAAGATTCAACCTCTGGATAGATCATTTTTTAGCCCACTAAAAACAAAATATGCCATCGAGTGTGATAAATGGATGACCCAGCATCCTGGAAGAGGGATAACACAATATCAAGTGGCTCGGTTGTTTAATATAGCTTACAAGCAAGTAGCTACAATGTCCAATGCTGAGTCAGGGTTTAAAGTGTCTGGTATTTTTCCCTTCGACGATGACTTATTCGATGAGTCTGATTTTGCTCCAGCTTCTGTAACAGATCAGATATTAAATTACCCAGATGAAGAAATTTATGGGGAACCCCCCGTGGCTCCAGTTTCTCCTATAGTGACAGAAAATGCAACAAGTCAGCCTCCATCAATTTCCAAGGTTACAGAACAAAATTCTACGAATCAGTTTTCGTCAGTTACAGTAACAGAACAATGCACCTCACTAAATACGAAATGTGTCTCTATTTCTGAACTTAGTCCATTACCCCGTATGTCTGAGAGAAAACGAAGAACTAAGTCAAGTTTAAGATCGGAAATAATAACCTCTAGTCCATTTAAGGAACAATTGGAAGAAAAAGCAAAAGCTGACTCTGACAAAATGGCTCGTAAAAATATCAAAAAGCCAGTATTGAGGTCTCTTTCTCCACAACCTAGTCCTTCACAAAAAATAAAAACGTCTAATTCTGACCCCAAAGAAGCAAAATGCCAAAAGAAAAATAAGGATATCTTTTGTCCACTGTGCAAGGAGCAATTCGTAGAACATCCAACTGAAGAATGGATTCAGTGCGCTTCCTGCGAGGAATGGTGGCATGAGCAATGTACGGCTTACGAACACGGAACTTTTATATGCGATATATGTGAGGAAAATACTAAATAATTATTGCCATTAATATGTTTTCCAGCTTTGGATACTTTTAGACACTGTATTACTTTTTTTATTATAAGATTTTTTCTTTGCGTTTACTTACCCCATTATGTTGCGCACAGTTACCCGCATCAGGGGTCAACTGTGCGCGTTTTTCACGGACTAATATTAGTTAAGTTTTTTTGAAAGGTTACATAACTAGGTTTGGTTTGTTCTTGAAATGTTAAAATATAATAAATCTCCTTACCAAAATTAATTATATTGTTCATATTTGCCTAGTTTTTTAATAGTTACAATTGTTTAAACATCAAAATGCGTACACTTGACCCGAATGACTCTATATTGTTATCTGTAACTTCGTTCACCTTTTTAAATAAACATGCTTTACTAAAATGTCCTTTATTTTTGCACATATAACACAATGCGTTATATGTGCAAAAATAAATAACCCCCACACCAAGTAAAACTATTAGCTTTTTCTGAATTTTGTGTGGTCTGACTTTTATGTGTCGTCTTCTTTTGGTTAAACGTGTGACTTTTAGTTTTAACCAAAGGCTTTTTTAGTGTTACTTTGTCTGCAGACAGTACAGACCGCCTTAGTTCTTCCTGTTGCTTTCTTACTGCCTCCGACTGTCTGGCACTAGTGACTGCTATGTCCAATGTAAGATTTGCATTTAGCTGTAGTTTTTCTGATAGTTTTTTATCAATGATACCCACAACTACTTGGTCCCTAATGGCTTCATCGACAAAACTAGGTGGGAATGCACAATTTTGAGCAATATCATGTAAATATGTTACAGTCTTCAACCGTCTCACCTTCCATTTGTTTTCGTGTATGAAACCGCACCCTTTCGTATATACGATTTTTAGTGGGAACAAAATGAGCGTCAAATTTTGCTATAACTGTGTCAGAATTCACCTGTTCTGCTTCTGTTAGTTTAAATGACTGTAATATAGGCTCAGCCTGAGACCCCATTAGGTATATTAGTGAGTTTAGCTAACAAGCAGATTTTTTTTACTATCTCTACATTTTATGATTCAATATTACATGCTTGATAACGTTGTTTTAATAATACATGTAATATACACATACGAGGTGTGTAAATTAAGTAACGAGAATTATTTTTTTTAAATTTATTTATTCGAATAGAATTACAGTTCAGTATTGTCTCCTTGGGAACCCATACCGTGCTGGAGACAGTTCTTCCATTCCTCTTAGCAGTGCTGGAACTCATATACTGGAATAGCCTTCAGCTGGTCAGTTACAGCCGTTTGAATGTTTTCTATGGTCCCAAAATGACGCCCCTTGAGGTGATTCTTCAATCTTGGGAGGAGAAAAAAGTCACAAGGACTCAAGTCAGGCGAATAAGGAGGCTGAGGAGCCATAGGAATGTTTTTGCTTGCTAAAAACTCGTTTACTGAAATGGTTGAGTGACAAGACGCATTGTCGTGATGCAACATCCAGTTGTTCTTGATGTTTGGTCAAATTTAACTCTTTCCCGATCATTCTTGTCGTCAACCGACGATCCGAACGCACAAGATCCCGTATTCTATCGACTAAACTTTTACATAACATAATTTTTCCTATGCAAAATTACACTTCTTAGTTTTGAAATGACCACGGAAAATATCCACTGCGAATGCAGTTAGTGCCATGGTACATCCAAATAATAAAATCATGTAGGACAATGTGAAGTTATACAAACTTAAAGGGTAGTACATCGCTTCGCAGATGTTGCAAGGTGTTTCCTGACAATTGGAGGTAGATATCCACTTCTTTTTTGTACCTAAGAGAGTGAATGAGTCAAGTCGTCCTATTGATATGCAAACATTTATGACTTTGTATGAAATAAATGCGCAAAACGATATTTACCAATAATTGAGTATCCCACTAGACTCTAGTCTAGTAGACTAATAACGCGTGAAAATGAGTTGATAAAGGGAGCGTGTTTTCTAAAGGGCCAGCCGATACCAACGGCGTTTGCCGTTATCATCCTTAGACTGTGTTTCTCTTATAAAGTGAAATTGCATCCGTTTACAATCTAAAATCGATAGCAAAGCATTTATTTACGAAAACCAAAAAGGCAACTACCACACACAAGATGGTATATAAAATGCTATGCTGCAGATCCTTAAAGTCTTTCCCAGTTACAGAAAGTTTTTGTTTGAAGGCAAGTAAGTTTTTGTCAAGTAAGAAGAACAGTAACAAGGAGTCTATAATTGAAATTTATCAGGAGGTGTGGCTTTTCTTAAGGTTTAAGTAATTCCACATCATATTACTGCACCTAAATAAGGCACTGACTTTTTTTTTGAAAACGTTATTTTTTTTTTAGTAAAAATGTAAAGCAATCTGATACATAAGCTTTAATACATCAAAACAAAAACTAATATACATAAAAAAACATTCTCTTATTCCTCAGCAGAATTACTCTTCTTAGTTTTGAAGCGACTACGGAAAACCTCCACCACAAACGCTATTAGTGCGATGGAATATCCAAGCAACAAAATCACGTAGGGCAAAGTGAAGTTATATAGACTTAAAGGGCGAAGTCCTTCACTTCTCAGATGTTGCAGGGTGTTCCCCGACAATGCGAGGTAGATATCCACTTCTTTCTGGTACCTAAGAGAGTAAACGAGTTAAGTTCTGCTATTGATATGCAAATATATTTTAGGACTGTCACTTAATATGAAAATCACCTCTTCAAATATGTTTGTAATTTATATTAATAAATGGAATAAATGTGCAAAACGATATTTACCAATAATCGAGTATCCCACTAGCCTCAAGTCTAGAAATAACGCGTGAAAAGGAGTTGATAAAGGGCGCATGTTTTTTAAAGGGCCAAGCATGCCAGTCGATACCAACGGCGTTTGCCGATATCATCCTCAGACTGTGCATTTCTTGTAGAGTTAAGTTGCATCTTCTAAAAATCTATAACCGATAGTTATCTAATATGTGAATTATCTTTTATTCTATTTTGTCAGCATAATATAGAGCCATCCAAAAAAAACGTCATCAAAGTTGGCCGAGAAAAAAAATCATACGTCTGATTGTCTATTTTACAAATTGTGACAGTCACTTGTCAAAAGTTTGACATAAACGAAAAGCTTAGACATGACCGCTATTTCCATCTCACTCGTTCATAGCCAGAGTTGATGACGTTTTTTTTGGATGTCTATATAATGAAGCAATATTAAGTTGGTATAAGTTTTTAAAACGAGGTCTCTTTCTCTACTGTGAGACGATTTTTTGAGAGTCGTTCTAGGAAAATATGAAAAAACTGGACGTGATAATAAGATATTAATAGAAGCCACAGGATAAAAACATACCATATACTGTATAGGTAGTTCAATTGCCATATAGGCAATTTTATGAGTCACACTCTTCCTTACGGAGCCACATATGTTGGAAGTCACTACGGCCTGTAGCATTTTCCGACACACATTCGTTGTGAAGTTTTCGCAGTTATACTTTAAGTAGTCAACGTCGTTCCAATCGACCTGAAAAGATAACATTTTGATTCTCTTAATAAGCCTGAATATACAGCCACTTGAGTTTAAATCAACGTAATATCCTGCATATGTAAGATGTTCAAAATCTAACAATACGTTCGTGATTACTTTATTGAATACAAGTATACTTCAGGGATCTCTAACGGGGCTATTACTGGCCTTACTTCACTGAAGGGTCTAGAGAACGGTCACGATATTTGTTTTTAATTGTTTGATATGTACCTCGAATACGAAGCCTTGCTCAATGAGACCTTCTGCATCACTAGGACCACTAGACGTGGCCATCATCAGAGCCGTCAGCTGACTCTTGTACTGCGTCGTTATGGCACAACAGCAGATCCACCACAGCAAAAAAATTCCCTTTATGTATGGTTTGCAGCGCCGCAGTTGTTTCTGGAGTTCTGCGGAGCATTGTTCAAAAACTGTCATGAGGGTCATCTGAAACAAAATTCAGAGATTGTTTTTAGGAACAGCAGGAATATGCCAGATTGTAAATATTACTTACTAACGCACAATGTATTAAGTGTACATCGATGCCGTGGAATATTTTTAGGGAGATTTTCGTCGCCATTGCTATGGCCGTGACGCTCAAGCCAATGAGAGCCAGCGTGAGTCTGTTGGCCAAGAATAGGGCCTGTAAGAATTGTACGGTGTGCCTCCAGGTATCTTCGAATGGCCTGTAAATCACCACGAACCTTTCGTACCTTATGTACCTCGTGAAGTCCAATTCTTGCACCCTCTCGGCAGTCAGTGATATACCGCTGACGGCCCAATCAATTTTTCCTTCCGGAACCTAAAAGAGACAAATTCCAAAAGAGAAAAATATAATATGTCGAGGAAAGAGAGTCTAAGAATTCCTAATCGACCTCACCCTAGAGCACTAGAAATTAGAAACTAGAGATTAGAAATTTGGTAAACTTATTATTTTACCAAAATTGGTAACTTTAATGTTATTATAAACTCTAATACAAACATAAAAATAGTTTGTGTGTACTTCGTCAAGCATGATCTCCCAACCAGTCCTGTTGCCAGATCCCGGATATTCCACAAGTCTATATTGAAAATTTAACGCACTACTCAGTGCCTTGATTATTTCGTGTTCAGGTCCAAAACAAGTACGATTCTTGCTACTGTCGTACCTTAAATAAAGAAGCGTTTTGAAAAGAATATGAGTCTTATATGCACTTACTTACTGGCAATAGAAAATTGGATAGAAAATGCTGAAACCAATAGTGAAGAAATATTGATGGAAGTTTGTAAAACTATCGATAAATTTTGTCATCTGCATCATGTCTTTGGATTTCATCCTGAGTACAGTACTTTTGTCGGTGCAGAAGTGGCAACAACTGTACATGGTGTTATTTGAATTGAAAACGAACACTGCACTAGCTCTGTAAAAATCCGTGTGAAGGCATAACTCTTTCATCTGACTTTCGATGAAGCAATTTTTTATCATCACCAGTACAACATCCCTAAAACTTAAATCCATATTCATCGATAAATCCGATCTTGTGGTATTATTTAATAAGACCATGTGTAAATATTGTAGACTATCTTCTCTGTGGGAATTAGCGTTTATTATTGCATCGTAATTTTTTACATAAACGCTCGTCTGATCCGTTTTTAAATTCAGAATGTCATCCACTGCGTTGATAGAAGAGTTATCGTAATATACATTAAGCGTATAGTGGCTGAATTGGGCTATTGCATCAGAAACCTCAAAATTTTCACTCTGAGTTAGAAGTTCAAGTAGCAGAAATGTAAGTAAGATTATGTTTTGCATCTTCACTAATTATTTTCCTTGACTGTGGTTTATACCAAAGGTGGTTTCCTAAAAACTGTGTTATTTTTCTGACCACGTTTCGGCAAAGAACCGAATGACGTGAGATACACATCAGCAGAATGTAATGATGTATTTTGTAATAAGTACAAGCAAGGAAAGTAAGGATAAAGAAAAAAAAAGAGTAATAAAATAGTAATTGAGTTTTTATATCGTTTATTCTTTTTTTTTTTTTTTGGTAAATGTCCACTTCACATGTTCACATAATTAGAATACAATTTTACACACATGATATTATTCACAGAAAAACTTGAAATACAACTACCACATACAAGAGAAAATACATAAAATACAATGCAAATCCTTGTTATAGAAAGATTTTTATTGAAGACAAGTAAGTTCTTTGCCAAGTAACGACAACAGTAACAAGGAGTTTATAATTGAAATGTATCAGGAGGTCACTTATGTGTTTTATTAAGGTTTAATAACTCCACATATTACTGCACCTAAGGCATTGACCTTTTTTTGAAAATACATATAACATTATTCACAGAAAAACCTGAAAGACAACTACCACACACAAGAGTACATAAAATAGTATGCAGATCCTTGTTACAGAAAACTTTAGAGAACTAAGTGGCCTGCCAGATCTCCGGATTTGACGCCTTTAGATTTTTCCCTGTGGGGTCATGTTAAAAATAGTGTGTTCAAACAAAGACCTCGCAATTTGGAGGACTTAAAGGTGCGAATAACTGCTGAAATGCGCAGAATACCTGCAGAGGTGTTACACAGAGCTACTACAGTAGAATTTAAATACCGTTTATGTCATTGCTTGGCTGTCAACGGAGCTCAGTTTGAACATTTGATTTGATCTAAATTTTAGATCAGATTAATTAATTTTGTGAAATTTATTATTTATAAATAATTTTTTTCTCGCTTATTTTTTTTTTCAAAAATTGCAAAATTTTGTGTGAATAGAGAAAAATATGCTTTTTTCATAACGAAAAAAAAGTATGGGTGCCATTTAAAAAAAAATTGGTTGCCATAGGAAGAAAACAAAAGAAGATATCAATAAACTAAAAAACTTAAAACACACGTGAACAAAATAATATTTATATTGAACTTTTTTTTTTAATTTTGCAAATAACAAAGTTAAAGCCATTATTTGATACTTTTGTACCACCCGGTATACTATTATGTATTTACGCTTTGGTGATACTTCCATTATACGTATGTACTTATAGGTAGGTCTATTTTTTTAAGATTACGTTTTAGATTAAAATAGCCTTGTAAATATTGAAATATGTACGAGGGTGAGTCAAATATGAACCGGAATTTCTTTCGTGTGGCCGCTAAGGCATAGGGAGGAGGCTCGTACTGCTGGGCGTGGTAGGTGGGGATGTCACGTGACTTCCTGTACTCCAGTCAGTATTCCAGTCCTGTGTTCCGGTCTCTCCGTTCTTCAGTTGGCATCCCAAACAGTAAGCAAGAGGTTCACTCTCAGGTCGCACAATGCATTATTATAAAAGTTCTCACAGTTGAAGGCGTCAAGCCAGCCGAAATCGTTGGGACTTGAAGCACAGTTGGGGACACTTCTCTGAGTGTACGAATGACACAACAAATTTTTGGAAGGACGAACACAAGTTGGAAATGAACCTCATATCCGTCGTCCTCTAGCCAGTGTGAATGAGCGAAACATTGCTAGTGCTCGGCGCCTTCTGGAGGATGACTGCCGTCTAACGGTTGCTGAAATTGCAGCTCAGATCGGGATAAGCTTCGGGAGTCATTACAGATGAACTGGGGTTTTGAAAAATTTCGGGAAAAGACGCGAGTTTCCGATCAGAAACGTGATTCTGCATCACGACAATGCCCGCCCCCAGGCAGCCAATCTGACAGGCGAAAAGTTGGAGGAAGTTCATCGGACAACACTGGAACACAGTTTCTATTGTCCTGACTTATCCCCATGTGATTATCACATGTTTGGGCGACTGAAAGAAGCACTAGGAGGTGGGCGATTCGTCGATGACGCAGGTGTTGAGGCGCAACTTGCTGGAAACACGTCACCGTTCCTTTTATGTTGATGACATTAAAAAACTTCCAATCCGTTGGGAAAAAGCATAACAAAAGCAGGAAATTACGTAGAAAAATAGTATGCATTTTCATGTTGTATATTGTACCAATAAATTTAAAAATGAAAATTCCGCTTTATATATGATTTACCCTCGTACAGTAATTACCGGTACTGATTCAGAAGAGGAAGCATTCTGATACAGAAGAAGCTACTACATAAAAAAGCTAAGCTATATAAAAAACTTTATCCTGTTCCTCTGAAGAATTACTCTTCCTAGTTTTGATGCGACCACGGAAAACCTCCACAGCAAACGCTATCGACGCGATGGCATATCCAAACAACAAAATCGTGTAGGGCAAAGTGAAGTTATATAAACTTAAGGGGCGAAGCACCTCACTTTGCAGATGCTGCAGAGTGTTCCCCGAGAGTGCGAGGTAGATATCCACTTCTTTCTTGTACCTAAGAGTGTAAACGAGTTAAGTTCTCCTATTGATATGCAAAATATTTTAATACTGTCATGTGAGATACGAAACACCTCTTCAAATCTTGTTACAATTTATATATCGAATGTGCAAAAAGGTATTTACCAATATTCGAGTATCCCACTAGCCTCTAGTCTAGAAATAACGCGTGAAAAGGAGTTTATAAAGGATGCGTGTTTTTGAAAGGGCCAAGCATGCAAGTCGACACCAATGGCGTTTGCCGTTATCATCTTCAGACTGTGTTTTTCTGGTAGAGTTAAGTTGCATCTTCTTACAACCTAAAATCGATAGTGAATTATCTTTTATTCTATTTTGTCAACATAATATAATGAAGCAATATTAAGTTACAAGTTTTTAAATGAGAAATAGATACCTATTTCTATCACAAGACGAATTTCTATCACAAGACGAATTGTATATGGTGATCATGAGGAATTAATAAAACCTACAGGATAAAAACATACCATATACTGTATAGGTAGTTCAATTGCCATATAGGCAATTTTATGAGTCACACTCTTCCTTACGGAGCCACATATGTTGGAAGTCACTACGGCTTGTAGCATTTTCCGACACACATTCGTTGTGGAATTTTCGCAGTTATACTTTAAGTAGTCAACGTCGTTCCAATCGACCTGAAGAGAGAACATTTCGATTCTCTTAATAAGCCTGAATATACAGCCACTTGAGTTTAAATCAACGTAATATCCTGCATATGTAAGATGTTCAAAATCTAACAATACGTTCGTGATTACTTTATTGAATACAAGTATACTTCAGGGATCTCTAACGGGGCTATTACTGGCCTTACTTCACTGAAGGGTCTAGAGAACGGTCACGATATTTGTTTTTAATTGTTTGATATGTACCTCGAATACGAAGCCTTGCTCAATGAGACCTTCTGCATCACTAGGACCACTAGACGCGGCCATCATCAGAGCCGTCAGCTGACTCTTGTACTGCGTCGTTATGGCACAACAGCAGATCCACCACAGCAAAAAAATTCCCTTTATGTATGGTTTGCAGCGCCGCAGTTGTTTCTGGAGTTCTGCGGAGCATTGTTCAAAAACTGTCATGAGGGTCATCTGAAACAAAATTCAGAGGTAGTTTTTAGGAACAGCAGGAATATGCCAGATTGTAAATATTACTTACTAACGCACAATGTATTAAGTGTACATCGATGCCGTGGAATATTTTTAGGGAGATTTTCGTCGCCATTGCTATGGCCGTGACGCTCAAGCCAATGAGAACCAACGTGAGTCTGTTGGCCAAGTATAGAGCATGTAAGAATTGTACGGTGTGCCTCCAGGTATCTTCGAATGGCCTGTAAATCACCACGAACCTTTCGTACCTTATGTACCTCGTGAAGTCCAGTTCTTGCACCCTCTCGGTAGTCAGTGATACAGTGCTGACGGCCCAATCAATTGTCCCATTCTGTACCTAAAAGAAACAATTTCCAAATTAGAAAAAAATGCAATGTATTTGGGAAGTAGACGTAAATATTGTGTTCAACCCGAGTAGACTTGACATGAACGATTTGCTAATCGATCTCGCCATAATGAACTAGATACAGAGATAGGGCAAATTTGGTAAGCTTATTATTTTACCAAAATTGGTAAGTTTAATATTTTAATACAAATTTAAAAATTTTTGTATTTACGTCGTCAAGCATGATCTCCCAACCAGTCCTATTGTCAGATCCTAGATACTCCACAAGTCTATATTGAAAATTTAACGCGCTACTCATTGCCTCGATTATTTCGAGTTCTGGTCCAAAACAAGTACGATTCTTGCCACTGCCGTATCTTAAACAAAGACGCATTTTGTAAAGAATATGAATCTTATATGCATATTGCATACACTTACTGGCAATAAAAAATTGGATAGAAAACGACAAAACCAATAGTGAAGAAATATTGATGGAAGTTTGTAAAACTATCGATAAATTTTGTCATCTGCATCATATCTTTAGATTTCATCCTGAGTACAGTATTTTTTTCCATGCAGAAGTGGCAACAACTGTACATGGTGTTATTTGAATTGAAGACGAACACTGCACCAGCTCTGTAAAAACCCGTGTGAAGACATAAGTCTTTCATCCGGCTTTCGATAAAGTAATTTTTTATCATCACCAGTACAACATCCCTAAAACTTAAATCCATATTCACTGATAAATCCGACCTTGTGGTATTATTTAATAAGACCATGTGTAAATACTGTAGACTATCTGCTCTGTGGGAATTAGGCCTTATTTTTGCATCGTAATTTTCTACATAAACACTCGTTTGATCCGTTTTTAAATTCAGAATGTAATCCACTTCGTTGATAGAAGAGTTATCGTAATATACATTAAGAGTATAGTGGCTGAATTGTGCTATTGCGTCAGAAACCTCAAAATTTTCACTTTGAGGTAGAAGTTCAAGTAGCAGAACCGTAAATAAGATTCTGTTTTGCATCTTTACTAATTATTTTCGTTGACTGCAGTGTATAACAGAGGCGATTTCCTAAAAACTGCGTATTTATATTTACGTTCATCAGGGAACCCAATTAAGCGATATATTTATCAGGAACATGCAACGACATGTTTTGGAAAAACAAAAAATGTCGTTTTGCCTTGTAAAGATTAATTAATGAATGATTCAGTAGGTAATAAAGTTTCTACGTCCTATATTTGTGGTATAAAAGTCTATATACTATATCTCGTATAATTAGGACACAATTGTACACAGATAACATTATTCACAGAAAAACTTGAAAGGCTACTCCCACACACAGTTGTTTTATCAGTATTAGTAGCCAATTTATCAGTGTGTGCATGTATGAATGTTACCAAGACTTAGGGTTTTTATTTTTTTCAAATATTGCAACGACATTTTGAAAAATAATTGTCAAATTGGTCAAAATTGTCAATGACTACGTTTCGGACGTTTTATATAGAACATAAAATTTCAAACTCGCTCAAGTCTAGACTACAATGGCTATGTTCAAATCATCGGCAGATCTGTGTGACGCGGTGTCCGTAGCGGTATACTGCGGGAACGATACCACCATGATGCTAACCGTCGACAATACAAACGAACATTGGATACCTTCCACGAGAGTGCCTAGCGGTCAATCGTGGTTCAAGGCCATCACCAAGGAACTCCAAGACGTAAGTTAGATCTTCCGACTTTCACAAATCATTAACTTGATATATTAACCCTTTAACGCCCAAATGCCCTCTCAAAAAGGGAATGAACTTAGAGGCTCATATTACTGATAGAAAAAAGAAACAAAAAAAACACTGTACCAGAGACATGAACTTAGAGGTCTCATTTTAACAAAAATAAAGGTTTTCTTATTAGAAAATTGTTACCCTTATAAAAAAAAAACAATAAAACCATGTATTCCTTTTGAGTTTGATCGAGGTCGTTATTTCGTTTTTTTTCTTGTTGCTGGATCATTTACGCAAAAATGGAATTTTGAAAATTCTGACTTCGGGGTTTTTAGGGCCCCGCCCCGTCCTGTGTAGTTTCAAAGCCCCCGCGGTTTTCGTTGTCAAATTCAAAACAGATGTGTGCCATGTCATAGCTACCACCCGAATTAACCTCACGTTCGGGGTGATTGGCGACCCGACCCCTGTTTCCAAAGTTTGAGGCAAAATAATCGAAAAATTTGAAATTTGATTCGGGATGGTGGCCATATTAGATCCGCCATCTTGAATTTTGAAATTCTGACATCAGGGTCGTGATCAGTGACCCCAAAAACCCCTGAAGTACTAATAACTTTTCAAAATTCTTCTTTTGCGTCAATGATCCCGCAACTGGTAAAAAACAAGAAATATCACCCTTTGCATTTTGCCATATCTGGTTATTTTAACCTCAAAAATGAGAAAATTAAATTGTTCTCGTTGCGTTTCCTTCAAGTATACGTCTCGAGTGCACGTTTGTATTTGTTTTTGAGTAGTATAAAGGACGATAACATGGTTGAAATTGCGATTTAAACAAAAAGAATCTTAAAAAAAATCGCGTTTTTTTTTATAGTTTTTGTTAAAAAGTGAATGTTACATCAATTTTTTTTGCAAGTTTTAACGATTCCAATCAAAAGAGCGACCTCGAAACCATAGGGATACATGGTTTTAGTTAATTTTTCTTAATTTTTTCTATCCGTAACACGAGCCTCTAAGTTCATGTCTCTTGACAGTGCACTTAGGCGTTAAAGGGTTAAATTGGGCAGAACATTTTGGAAAACAATTTAGGTTACAAAAAAGTATTCGAATTAAGAAATATTGACTTAAATTATAGAGTAGGTTAGTAATAACATTAACCAAGCCATTGCAATTCAAGATGCATTAAATCTTGAAAATTGCAGATTTTCGGTGGACATCACCCTAACAAAATTTTAAGGGTGTGGAAGACCTGGACACCACGTCACACGGTGCCCTACCTCATACACTGTGTGTTCGCGTTGATCGTGGATGTTGCCGGGAAAAATAAATCCAAAACTACAATGGGAAAGGTAAGGAAACATGTCAATTTGAGTATTAACCAGTAGGTATTTGCTTTGCCATACGAGACATTCTTACACATAATAAAAAAAGTGCGAAATCTATTGATTATCTAGTTTATGTAGAATAACGATTAACTTAATACTATACTCACCCTCCTACGTGAAATGCGCCCTTCTTGAACTTTTACTCCTTAGGGGTAAATTACACAGGACCACAAAAAAAGTCCTGATACAGAAAGGTGAAGTACCTTCTGGTACGTTTTTCGGTGTGCTAAAAACGAATCTCAAGTCAGAACTGACCCATCACCCTTAGATTTCGACCCAGCACACCCTAGCACCCCCCCCAAATGGTCAAGTTTTCACATCATATAAAAATTCAAAATAAATATCTCATTCTACGTTTTTCGGTGTGCTAAGAACGAATCTGAGGTCATAATTTACCTATCACCCTTAGATTTCGCCCCAGCACCCCCCAGAACCCCCCCCAAAAGGTGAAAATGTTAGTTTATATAAAAATAAAAAAAAATGTCTCATTCTACGTTTTTCGGTGTGCTAAGAACGGATCTGGGGTTATGATTTACCCATGACCCTTAGATTTCGCCCCAGCACCCCTAGCACCCTCCCAAATGGTCAAATTTTAGAACGATTCAAAAATCATAAATCACTTACATATGTCTTTGGTACAGGATCCTTTTCTATTTTTTACGGTGATAAAGAGTCCTTTTTTCCTCAAATGACCTGTGAAGTTGGTTTCGATAGTAATTTTCATCTTTTGTTGTAGTTTCTCGTTTTAGCATCCAACAATAGTTTGCTAACATATTTACGTCCCATCCACCCTGGTATCTCCTCTCCAATGTGGATGTCAAGAGGATTATCAAGAACCCAGGATTTTTCATATATCATACAAGCGGCATTCACTAAGCCAGCATATCCGTAAGATCAATTCACACTGCTGGAAACTCTTCTAGACGGACGAAATTTATCAGTAGCCATAGCAAGGCAAATTATATAATTTCATTATGATGCTTCCCATAAGCCTAATTTAGACCAACTGTAACGTTTGAGTGTTTTGCCGAAAATTCAAGGATGACGGGTTAATTAAAAAAAATTTCACCGTATTCAATTTTAACACAGGTACCTTAGGTGACGATAGGTTTGAGGCCTGTGGTAGTTTTTTTTGTTTTCATACAGGTGCCAAAATACAGTGAGATATTAATACAGTGAAATTTTAAAACCGCGGGGGATGAAGGAGTTTGCCGCGATGCCGGGGGAGATAGGAAAATTAAAACTACTTTTTATTTGCCATATTCGGTTACAATACCCCAAAAAAGTAGAATGAGTTATTTATTTTGAATTTTTATATAAAGTAAAATTTTGATCCTTGGGGGGGGGAGGTTCTAGGGGTAGCTGGGATGTAACCTTAGGGGCATGAGTAAATTCTGACCTCAGATTTGTTCTTAGCACATCGAAAAACGTAGAATGAAATATTTACTTTGGATTTTTATATGACGTAAAATTTTGACCCTTTGGGGGATGCTGGAGCGAAATCTAAGGGTGATGGGTAAATCATGACCTCAGAATCGTTCTTAGCACACCGAAAAACGTAGAATGAGATATATATTTTGAATTTTTATATGATGTGAACATTTGACCATTTGGGAGGGTGCTAGGGGTGTGCTGGGTCGAAATCTAAGGGTGATGGGTCAGTTCTGACTTGAGATTCGTTTTTAGCACACCGAAAAAACGTCCCAGAAGGTACTTCTCCTTTCTGTATCAGGACTTTTTTTTTTGTGTGCCTGTGTTATTTTTTTGATGTCAATATTCTAAGCCAAGCCTTGGGAACGAGGTCAAGAGACGGTACTTCTTTTCAGTATCGAGGAAAATTGCGTTGGGTAACCGAGGCAGATTTGAGCAAGCTGTCCAGTACTTTAGGTCTTAAGAGTCCCGAGTTGATCGAACTCTTTAATCTGTTCAAAAAGACCACCCCAGGGGCGGACTATGTGCATCCGGAAGACTATATATTTCGCCACAACTTCGCGGAGTCTTCCGATGAGATTTTAGTGACTGGAAAGGGCAATAGCTATTACCAGCTGGTGGACGCCTCAGGAATCGATAAATTGGGTATGTTCTTTACTTCCAACGCAAATACGAGATAATCCTTCAAGTTCCCGTGTTCAGTGTTCAACGTTCAAAGTTCATTGTATCGTTTTAAGCTCAGGAAAATCTCCTGAAGGAATTCATCTACTCGATCTTCCCTGCGAGCTACATGGGATTCAAGGACTTCTCCAAATTCGTACTGGAATTGGGATGGACCAAAGAAAATGTTTCGTACCTCTTCAAGTAAGATCCCTCAGCTACAAATCAGCGACGTAAATGAAAAAAATAAATGTTCTAGAGCCGCTGATTTAACCAACAGGAACGGACTCTCCTTCAGAGAGTTCTTATTCCTTCTTGCCGCTGCCGATCCGAACACAGTGCATGGAGGCGCGGCTGCGGAAATCAGATGCAAATATATGTTCAAGTAAGTCGACTAGTGTCTCGCTATATCGGAGCTTC
This sequence comes from Aromia moschata, assembly GCA_029963805.1. Lineage (NCBI taxonomy): Eukaryota > Metazoa > Arthropoda > Insecta > Coleoptera > Cerambycidae > Aromia > Aromia moschata. The sequence continues at coordinate 385,688 of JAPWTK010000014.1, read as the reverse complement.
ACGATTTTGCCAGGTATTTTGGGAAGTACATTTGGCAGTTGAGGACTTTGTCGGAACTACCTACTGGTGACCGACACACCCGTTTTTCGTTATTCGCCGACGAATATGTCACACTGACGAGATCTCATAAGATTGAGATGCTGGTCTGCGACTTTTGACGTGCGAGGAACGAAGAACGAGGAACCTTTACCGCTCAAGTCTCCTCTCAGAAAATCTCCTTCAACCCCTTCTCCTCTTCAAAGGTACTACGACAGAGACAGAGACAACATGTTGAAGCCCGACGAGTTCAAAAGTATAATCTTCGACCTGAGAAAGGTCAAGAAACTGGCCTTGGACGCAAACAGCGTGGCCAAAGACGCCTCGGAGGTTTATAAGCACGATAAGAAATTGTGTTTGTCTATATACGAGAAATTCATAATGTGATTTATTTTTAGGGCCATGGGTATCGGCGAAACCTCAAATATCAACCTGATGACCTTCTTGAAAGGGATTGCGGACCTGAAAATCAGGGGCACCTCGAGCATACTCAGGTCTTCCGTCGGCATAATAAAGTACCTGAAGGATTTAAGGTAAGAGCAGGTTAAAAAGTATGCCTCGTGTTGATAATACAGGGAAGCTGATTGACAACTTGAAGATGTTTCCTACGTAGCATCCGAATTTGAAGAAACACGAGGTGTGTAAATTAACTAATGAGACTGGCAACGTAGCTCCCGATCTAGCAAACTGCGGAGACGGGACTTTGGAAGGGCGGCAGGTTAACTCGTAATGTACCTTCAGTACAAGTTTGAACTTGTTAGAATCAATTGTTTGTTCTTTGTGACTGTTTTCGTAAACCGGTTTTTTTCTAGTGCGTTTTAAAAATGAGGAACATAAATTTTGAGCAACGGTGTGCTATCAGGTTTTGCTTCAGACTAGATCACAGCGCAACGGATACTTTTGCAAAACATCAACACGCCTACTACGGAGACTTTTAAGAGCCCAAGAGCCCAGGTTTTTCGCTAATTTAAGGCATTCTCAGAAGGAATAGAGTCGATTAGAGATGGATCACGCAGCGGAAGGCCTCCATCTTCAAGAACCGATGAAAATACGTGATCTTGTGTGATGATAGAATACGGGATCAAACGAATTGGGGATGAGAAAAATCTGGGCAAAAAAGTTTGAAGATGGATCACGCAGCGGAAGGCCTCCATCTTCAAGAACCGATGAAAATACGTGATCTTGTGTGATGATAGAATACGGGATCAAACGAATTGGGGGTGAGAAAAATTGCGCAAAAAAAGGTTGCAAAAAAACTTTCATAGGAACAAAAGAACATCAGGAGAGAAAGGTGTCTTGACTTTTTGGAATAGGTTGAAAATGATCTCCATTTTATGAAACGTGTCATTACTGGTAATGATACTTGGGTGTTTGAGTACGACCCGAAACCAAGCGCCAAAGCATGGAATGGTACACTTCAAACTCTCCGAGACCCAAAAAAAGCAAGAATGAGCAAGTCGAAGATCAAATACATGCTGATTTACTTTTTTGATAGCCAGGGAATTGTCCACAAAGAGTTTGAGAGTCTCCAGTAAATCGGTAAAACAGTAAATCAATAATTGTACAGAGAAGTTCTTAAAAAAACTTAGAGACCAAACATCAAGAACAAGTGGATGTTGCATCACGACAATGCGCCTTGTCACACAGCCATTTCAGTAAACGAGTTTTTAGCCAGTAAAAACATTCCGGTGGCTCCTCAGCCTCCTTATTCGCCTTACTTGAGTCCTTGTGACTGTTTTCTCTTCTCGAGATTGAAAAATTACCTCAAGGGACGTCGTTTTGGGACCATAAAAAACATTCAAACGGCTGTAACCGATCAGCTAAAGGCTATTCCAATATATGAGTTCCAGCACTGCTATGAGGAAAGGAAGAACCGTCTCCAGCGCTGTGTGGCTTCCCAAGGAAGGAGAAAATACTGAATTGTAATTCTATTCAAATAAAAGAATTTAAAAAAGGAGTCTCTTTACTTAAGTTACACACCTCGTATCTACTACTTTTTAAATAAAGTACCTTGCAGATATGCGTAATGATAACAAAGTCGATTGTTTCAGTAACAGAGTAGGCGTAACACAGCCGGCGTCGTCTCCCGTTGGTAATGGCAGATCGACGTCAGAGAGTAAGTGATTTTCCTAAAAATATAATACATTGGTACAAAAAAAAAAATTTAGACGTAAGAGGAAAAATGACCGCACCTTCCATGAGGGCCAACTTCAACTACGAGGTGGCGGTGCACACCGTGAAGATACAGAAGAGCGGAGAAGCCATCAACATCGACGAGATGAAAACGCTTAAAGGTAAGGATGGGATATACCCTAAGGATCCGTATCGGGGCCGTTCTGTTACGCGATTAATTTAATCGCAAATCGCGATACTCTAATATTTTTAGAAGCGGTATCTTTGACAACCCTAAAGCAACCGTACAACGAGCAGAGTAGGAAAGTGTCGGTGGACATCTTCAGCCAGCGCTCGGTCTCCAACGAGCTGCTTAAGGGTCTGAGATACTTGACGTCCATCAACAAGATACAAGACGTCAAGGCCAGTTACACGTGGGGCCAGTTGAACTCCAGCGCGTACGCCCGAAATCTGATCATTGTGTGCCAGCAGGTCAGGGACATCCTGAGGTTGGAGAAGCGACTCCTGGAGATAAATTCACCTGTCTACATCATGGGTAACATGAATTTAAGGAGAGCCGTCATTTTCTCAGTGGCAGTAGCAAGAAGACTAGAACTAAGGAGACAGAGCTGCGGCTTTTCGCTGTATAACGCGACGGGTTCGAATATGTCCGCCTCCAGAGGCGCTGTAAGCAGTTGTGTACCATAAGATAATATAGAGTAAGGTATTCTAATCCTGCAATGCATGATGGGAAATGTGTCAAGAGGTCGCGCCGCCACACGTGTGTCTTGAAAACTAACTAATACCTAAGCTACATTCATGCAACTCCCCGGGCAATAAATATTATAAAAAATAAATAAATCAACGTCGCAAAAATTATTTTTTATTATAAATAACATCTAGGAAACCGCAAAATATTGAAACCTTTTTCACTGCTATTATGACAACCCGGAAAGCTGCATCCACCCATAATCTACACGAAATGTAGCTTGGGTATAATATAAGTTAGTTTTCAAGACATACGTGTGGCGGCGCGACCTCTTGACACATATCCCATCATGCATTGCAGGATTAGAATACCTTACTTTATATTATCTTAGTGTACCACGGTATACAAATAGATATATATATACGTATACCGTGGTTCTGTACTAATCTGTGTGCGTTAGAGGTTAGAGTCCGTGGGAATGTCCGTGGTGCGAATACATGTGGCAGATATTTTTCGTTATTTTGTTATCTTTGCAATTACAAATTTTCGTAATTTTCATTATGAAAATGTACTCAAAATATTTCATGTTACGTGCTTCAACGTTAACAATACAAGAAAGGAATTTTCTGACGCTTCGGAACGTTTCTTGTATCACACAATGCAACACAGCACTTTCGGACCAGATTTATTCAACATTCGAATTGTATTTTTATTAAAGCCAAATGGCATGTAAGCATACTGTGACATTTGTGAAGTGTCATTAGTGACAGCTGACAGTTTTATAGTTTTACATACTTAAGTCCGGTTTACAGTTCGCAATTTTTTTGCCGGCAAGAAAAATTGCAGCAATTTTATTGCGCGCACGCGTATTTATGTTTATTTGTTAAGATATTGTCCAAACAGACATAAATACGCGTGCGCGCAATAAAAATTGCTGCAATTTTTCTTGACGGCAATACAAATTGCGAACTGTAAAGTGGCCCTTAGTATATTTAGTTTATACGATCCCTAACAACTATATGTTGGGACTAACGCATTTTTTGCGTATTAGACTGTTTTTAGGTATAATGAGGCAAAAATTGACTAATGCAGCGGACAATGCATATGAACTTAAAGAATTTAAAAATGTATTTTAATTAATGTTTTCAAAAAAACCAAATTAAAAGTCAACTTAACAAAACAAAAAAATGTAACAAAAATGGCAATAAATGTTCGGAAAAAAATTTGTTAAGTATTAATAAGGCGTTACGTCATTTTTTGCCTTGTTTCAACCGAGCCTTGACAGAGTTCTGGTGAAAAGATGTCCCAAATTTCGCCGATTATTTTCTTTAAAGTAGAGACCGTTCTTTCAGGATCATCTCTCAAAACTCTTTTTATTTAATGCCACCGTGTTGATCAATGATATTTAGGTCGGGGCTGTATGATGGCCACGATAGGACTTTAATATGCTGTTCCCCGTACCACTTTTTCGTCTTTGTTGCAGTATGGGAAGCTGCGCCGTCTTGTTGGAATATGAAATTATTGTCTGGGTACATATCCTGAACAGTCGGTAATAAGCTATTCGTAATCCTCATGCTGTCCCAAACCTTTAGCGGACATACATCCTCAAATCATGACACCCTTCGGGAATTTTACGGTTCGTTTAAGGCAGTCCTTATGAAAGGCTCCACTTTTTGTTCTTATGGCTCTTTTGCTATGATCGCCTACGCAGACATCAAATTTGGACTCGTCACTGAAAATTACTTTTGACCAGTCTTCTATAGTCCAGGATACCTTCGATTTGGCCCAATTCAGTCGATTTTTTTTGTGCCTCAGTTAATAAAGGCTTTTCTTTAGCCTACGATCATTAACGAAAATTGAAAAATTAAAAATTTGAAAAATAAAATAGTAATACCTTATAAAAACAGAGCCCAGACTTATGAATGTATTTTTTGAAACATTCGCGGGATATGCTTTCTCCTGTTTCAGAGTTCCATTGCGCTGTTATAGCCATTAAGGTGTTCCGTCGATTTTTTTTGCAAATTTTCACCAACAGCCTATGGCTCCTTTCAGTAACAAGTCTGGGTCTTCCAGGACTTTTACTTTTTACATCCAAATTTCATTCGCAAAATCAGTCGCACGTCGACTGCCCATTTTTATTTAAAAATAACGAATATTCGCAAAAACTATCAGAAATCACCTGTGACTGACACATCTAATTGTGAAATGAATGGTCACCGCGGCAACAACAAATTTTTATTTATTTTTTAGAGCAGGTTTCTCGATTTTCCGAACATTTCGTTGTCAGCATTTTTAGCAGATTTTGATATTTTTGGCCATAATTCATAAAAAAAAAAAAAAAAAATTTTCCGAACATATAGTTGTTAGGGCTTGTACACTAGCTGTTAGTAGAGAATTGTATGGAATGACATATTAAATATTCATCACGTGACATCGAGTACAGCACTGCTTACAGCGCCTTCTGGAGGCGGACAGATATGAGCCCATGATACCGAACGAGTTCGGTCTCCTTAGTTCTAGTCTTCTTGGGCAGTAGCTTTCAATCATCAAAATTAAAAGTTCATTTTATTTCTTCGCGTCAAGGTGATTTTCACGGCAACGTTGCCGATCTGCTCTATTTCGAGAAGATCCTCTGGCATATAGGCCCCGGCCTCTGCCCTTGCAACCTGCTCTTCCTGGGGGATTACGTCGACAGAGGCGCGTACAGCATAGAAGTGATGTCTTACTTGATGGCCTACAAGCTCCAGTTTCCCAAGAAGGTCAACTTGCTGAGGGGCAACCACGAGATCAGGGACGTGCAGAAGATGTTCACCTTCCACAAGTTAGTAGGCATTTGTAGTATGTTTGATGTTACTCGATTGAGCTGGTCTATATACAATTCCGGAAGGATTTCTTGCAAAAATGTTTTTTTTTTTTTTAATTAGGGATAAAAAGACCAAACGACTGCCCACGTAGCCTCCAACAGTGGTGGAACCAGAGGGGGTGAGTGGGGGGTAGGTGTAGCGATGGTCTGGAGGGATGTTTGAATGGTCTGCGGGTGACAATTTCCTGTGACACCCCAGACCAATTGATGTTAGCAGCAATCGGATCAATGACACCGCCAACCAGTGGTCAGAGCATGTTAAACTCAGCATAACTGCAGAGGGATGAATCACGGGGGCTGGAAATGGGTTGAAAGAGAGGGGCAGCGACCAAATGCTCAGGACTTGTTGGGGAGGTCGTAATGTGTGCCAGAATAGGGTTTTTACCCGACAGATTACTCCATCTTGTAAGACTCTGAAGTTGCCTTCAAAATCTTGCGAATTCAAATTTCGACATAGGGTTGGTTTTTGGGGTGTGGAGGGCGAATCGTTCAAGTCACAATGTGGCGACTAAAAACAACCCAATAGGCTACCGGAATTTTCAAACCGCATTTCTCTAGCTCAAACAGGACGAAAATGGCGCTAATCTAAAAAGTGTTACGCTAATTTTGACGAGATTATTAGAAACAGAGTTTGTAGGCCAACGTTATCTTGATGGTACTTATTACTTCCTATAGTGAAGTGAGATGAAAACAATATCATCTGGATATTTCGTTTTTTAATAAGTAATAATAATAATAATGAATATCATAATGATTTATAAAATGAAAACGGATGATAGTGAAGATAACAAAAAAAACGAGAGGGACCTCCAATGGTTTTCATGGATTTCCTCTTGAAACATTGATACAAAATTATGTTTTACTGAGGTGTTGGTACTAGGTTTTACTTAGGTATTGTACCTAAGATTTTGATTCGATTAATTTAGTTGAAGACGCAACTGCATCCACTGAACTTATGTATTTGAAGATGACACCTAAGTTAAATTTATTTTAGTCGAGATTCATTTCATTTCAACAAATATCTTATATCGATTAAAAATTAAAATCTGTCCGCCTCCAGGAGGCGCTGTAAACAGTAATGTACTCGAGTCACGTGATGAGCAGCGGTCAGAGGTCCACATGTGAATGTTTATCATAGAAAACCATGCTATGGTTTTATATGACGTTTATCATTAAGCTGTCAAAGCGGGTGCTTACATGCCGTTTGGCTTTAACAAAAATATATACAAAGATAAATATGGTTCAAAAGTGCTGTGTTGCGTTGTGTGATTTAAGAAGCGGTCCGAATAACCGGACATTATTTCAAATTACTGATGTATGTACGAAACGAAATATTTTCCTTTGTTGAATTGTTAACGTTGAAGCACGTAACATGAAATATTTTGAGTACATTTTCATATTGATCATTGCGAAAATTTGTAATTGCAATGACATTACTTGTGTAGATTCAATATAATATTCAACAACAACAAATTAACAAAAAATAACGAGCGTCTGTCAAATGTATTCGCACCACGGACATTCACACGGACTCTAACCTCTAATGCACACAAATTAGTACAGAACCCCGGTATACGTATAGATATCTGTTTATATACCGTAGCAACCAGAGTACACAACTGTTTACAGCGCCTCTGGAGGCGGACATATTCGAGCCCGTCGCGTTATACAGCGAAAAGCCGCAGTTCGGTCTCCTTAGTTCCAGACTTCTTGGTTATAACTTTTAATGCGGTTAGACTGAAGGGTGACAAAGACATTTTGGCAGCAAAATTACGGCAAACTTCTCATTGTGCATTGTCTATTTCGATAGGGAATGCTTACTGAAGTTCGGCGAGAAATTAGGGAACGAAGTTTGGGCCGCGGTAAACAACACCTTCGACACTATGCCCCTGGCAGCGACGATTGACGGCAAGGTGAGTGGATCTACTAGTGTCTGAGGATACATATACGAGGTGTGTAAATTAAGTAATAAGACTGATTTTTAAAAATTTTCTATTCGAATAGAATTACAATCCAGTATTGTCTCCTTCAAACTAACTTCTTTGGGAAGCCACACAGCGCTGGAGAAGGTTCTTCCATTTCTCATAGCAGTGCTGGAACTCATATACTGGAATAGCCTTCAGTTGGTCGGTTACAGCCGTTTGAATGTTTTCTATGGTCCCAAAATGACGTCCCTTGAGGTGATTGTTCAATCTCGGAAAGAGAAAAAAGTCATAAGGACTCAAGTCAGGCGAATAAGGAGGCTGAGGAGCCACAGGAATGTTTTTACTGGCTAAAAACTGGTTTACTGAAATGGCTGTGTGACAAGGCGCATTGTCGTGATGCAACATCCAGTTGTTCTTGATGTTTGGTCTTACACACACGACTATTTTTCGAAGTTTTTCAAGAACCTCGTAAAAGTGTTGATTTACTGTTTGACCTCGAGGCACAAGCTCTTTGTGGACAATTCCCTGGCTATCAAAAAAGCAAATCAGCATGCATTTGATCTTCGACTTGCTCATTCTTGTTTTTTTGGGTCTTGGAGAGCTTGAAGTGTGCCAGTGTTTCAATCGATTCCAAAAAGTCAAGACACCTTTCTCTCCTGATGTCCATTTGTTTCTGCGATATTATTCAGTGGATATTCGTGTATGAAATAATATAGGGAGTAACATGTAAGTAGAATATATAATAGATTAATCTTCTCCCTAAAAAAATGTTCTAGTTGTTTTGTTGCCATGGGGGTGTTCCACCACCTTGGCTGTGTCCCGTGATAAGCGCCATTAATGACATCCCTGTCCCCTTAAATCAGCCAGACACCCAGAGCTCTTTGGCGTGGGAACTCATGTGGAACGACCCAGTGAGGTAAGATCCAAAATATGTAAAAGGTTTGTAGATTTTTACTTTTTAGTCAATCGCCATAAAAAAAAAAAAAAGTTGTCGATTAAAATTACTTGTTCAGAGTTACTCTCTATAGTCTAAAAAGTGTCTATAATTTGTTTAAATCGACAGATGCATTAAATAATTTGATGATTTAGAATTTTTGGTAAAAGTCTGTATTACAATTATTACTGACGTACATAGATATTTTGGTTTTTAGTCCCAAACAAGAATTTTTTTTCTATTTTAGGCCAAAAGCTATGAATGACAAGCTTACGATGGAACTTCTGGCTAACGAAGGTTTTGCTGTGAACCAAAGAAGGGGGACTGCTCACGTTTTCAATGTTGAAGCTTTGGAAAGATTTCTAAAAGCCAATCAACTGACTCACCTGGTTAGGGCACACGAAGTTGCACAAGCTGGGTTCCAGGTAATGCTACAATTGCCTTATTACTACAAAAAATTAAAAAAAACAAATCGAAAATCACAATCCAATGCATACTTGATTGGGTTAAGGAAAGAAATGTAAACATCTCAACATTCACGATTTAGACTCTATATTTCAAAAGGAACTGAAATTAAGGTTATCTAGAAGTGCTCCTTGGAGTGCTCCTTGGAGTGGGTACCGGAACCTTCGGCGTAAAAACAAAGAACTGGACGTGTTCCATGAAACACCGAACTACTATACTTTCCTCCACGCGCGTTTCGCCAACTAAGTTGGCATCTTCAGGAGAAGATTAAAACCAAATTCTAACTTACACACTTGCACTATTTATACTAAATTTGTTGCCACGGTTCACTGAACCGTAACATCTCTTTGTTTATCAGAGAAAACAGTGGACTGGTGGGTATCGGACCATTGTCCTTATTCATACTACTGTTACACCTAATGATTTCTAAATTTTCATAAGCTGTCTACTTTTTGTTACATTTCTAATTAATTTTAAATTATTTATGTCTATCTTATGGTTGTTGTCAAAAGCGTGATGGACAACACAAGATTTTTCCGTTCTGCCATATTTCAAATGAGCCATGTGTTCTTTAAATCTAGTCAAAATAGATCTTTTTTGTTTGCCCAATATACTTTTTATCACAGTCTTTACAGCTTATTTCGTATATTACTGACTTTTCGTTATTGTCGATGTTGTCTTTGGAGTTACCCAAAAGCGTCTGTAGTTCATTTTTAGAATTATAAAACAAATTGATATTAATATTTTTAAGAATTTCATATAGTCCGCGGGTGAATTTAGGTTCATATGGTAACGAAACAAATTTCGAATTGTCAGTATCTCTACGAAAAGTCGTGAAATTGTACAGGGTTCTCTTACCATAAATTTATGCTTCCTTATTAACTTATCTATGACATGGACTGAGTAACCGGTATTCTTAGCTATATTCTTAATTAATTGTTTATCATGTTCAAACCTCTCTTCACTGAGGGGGAAATTTAACAAACGGTGAATTAGAAAATTAAAACTTGCGATTTTATGTTGAAAAGGGCGGTGTGAATCGTTGGGAATATATCTAAGAGTCGTCGTTTCTTTCCTATATACATAAAACTCCAACTTATTTTTCACTATTTCTAATAACTAATACATTTAAAATTGGTAGCTGTTCACTGTGTTCCATTTCATATGTAAATTTTATGGTAGAGGTAACGGTTATTTAATTTAGCAACAAAATTATCTAAACTAATTTTATTTTGCAACAACAAATTAATTTAGCAACAAAAGCAATTAGTGCTTTTGTATCAAATACCGCGAAGATATCGTCCACATATCTGAACCAGACTGTAGGGAAATACTAGAATTTATCTTTTACTTCTGTCTCAAATTTACTCATAAAAGGATTTTCAATGAAAGGAAACAAGGAGTTACTCATTGCCGTTCCCTCATGTTGTTGAAAATATTCACCATTTTACTGAAAACAATTTTGATTCATACAAATACTGGTAAGCCGAATGTGTTCCTTAATAATTTTATCGTCTAAACCATTTAATTCGAATAATTCCCTGAGGTAGTCCAAAGTTTGTGGGATGGGACACTTGGAAACATCGAGCATACATCAAACGAGATCAAAGTTTCACCTTCTTGCAATTAAATATTTTTGATATTGTCAATGAACTCACCAGAATTTTTAACTAGATAATAGCCTATTCGTGGTTAGACTAAAGCTACGAACACACTACTCTCATGTCATGAAGATTGGTACGAAGAATGGTTACATAACATTATATGATATAGATTGGTTACATAACGTAATTTTAAAGTGTTTATTTTTTTAAGTTATGGATAAAATATGAGCCATCAAATCAAATCTGGCTATGAACGAGATATATAGAAATAGCGGTCATGTCGAAGCTTTTCGGTTATGTCAAACTTTCGACAGGTGACTGTCATAATTGTATAATAAATAATATATGTATATACCATAATGAGACAGCCCATGACAGCATAATTCAATAAAGTAAAGAAACTCAGGATGAAGAATAGATTATGTCTTTTTTTGCTCAGCCAACTTTGACGATAAAAATGGCTCATTTTTATCGGAATCAAGTCAACTGCTTGCTTTCAATTTTAGTATCATATTTTTGGTGCTTGCGTTTTTAGGTGCAGCAAAAAGGAAAGCTGCTAACTGTCTTCTCTTCGTCGAAATATTGCGGTGGGGGAAACGACGCAGCCTGCGTGATGGTGGACCAGGAAAAACTGAGGATCCTGCGATTGGCTACCGATTAAATTCCGACTTTATTGATAATAAAAAGGCGTGTGTGAAATATTTTAATGCCTAGTAAATATTAAACGGATATTTGGTGTATTATCAAATACTTTTTTATTCCTGAAATTGTTGTATTTATGGTTAAAATAGACCGTACTCGAGCTGCATGCCGATGGAGAGGCTGTTGATGAACTGGGTTTTTTCGGAGACCTCTACGCATAACTTTGCCAGGCCATGGGCGGTTCCTCTTAACGGCGTGTCAAAATTGTAGACAATCTGGAAAACATAAAAAGTACTTCAATTATGTAGTCAGTATTCCACACGTTCCTTAAAAAAAAAACAAAAAAAATAGGTAGATACTCACGTACAAAAAAATCGCGGTATTCAATGAAACCATCTCCATCTTTATCGACAAAATTGAAGCGATTTTTCCTGATTTCGGGCAAACTTTCGTCTCCCAAACACTCTAGAACGCATTCGCTACAAAAAATTCAACATTATTTGACATTTATAACAACAAAACACTGCAACAAAAATGTTTTCGTTGGAACCGGTGGCAAGTCAAACTTACAACCCCTTATAGTCCATCATTTTATTCTTCTCATTCGCAAACATCAAAAACAAACTGTGCAAATAAGATACGGTGGTCGCGGTCCACCCCGGGAAGTTTTTCAAGAACCCGTCCTCTTCGTCGTCGTTCTTCTTCTTTTCGTAATCCTCCCGCCTCTTATGCAGCAATCTCTTGTTGAATTCGTTCACTAGCTTGTCGTAGTTCGTCTGAAACTCGTCGGAGACGTGGTGTTCTCTATTGACGCCCAAAAATTCACCTTAAAACGTAACCTACTCGTATTAAATTCAGTTTTGAATGTCGTTTACCTGTTGCGGTAAAGTCTTCGTGTCTGTACACGCAAAATGGTTTTCTTTTCAGGGGATAATCGAACAGTCTGCTGAAAGTTGCGCTCAAGATAGTGCCCATTTTGTCACGAGTGTGACGTTGCAACTGCTTTGACAACTGCTGCGTTGTTGACAACTGCTGTTAGTTGTCAAAAAAAAATTAACAGTCAATAGTTATGTACACGTCGATAAATTGCACGTGGTACAACTCAATAATAGTATGTTATGAAACGATCATGTAATGATGGCTATTAAGGGGGTATCCTAGTGTAGAAGGCCAAAAAAAGGCCGATTTTGTCGATTTTTTTTTTAGAAAAAACTATTTAATATATATTTTTGAGAATTTGAGCATTTATTGTGCATACATAGAAGTGTTTTTAATTAAATTTTATGCATAAAATTTTATGCAGGTTATAAATAGATGTCAGCGCCAAAAAAAAAAAAATTTTGCGGTGTGCAGCGTAGAGCCTCGTTGGCTGATCTGAGAAATAAAAAAAAATGTTTTTCTTTAGTTCATGAGTGTAGTCAATTGATGAATATTTAAGGTATTTAAAAAAATATATACAGTATGTCCCCGGATCGGGTTTAAAAGAGGAAACAATTTTGTGTTTTTGATTTCTCAGAAAAGTCACTCCTGATGATTTGCCCTGCTTGATTTCAAACCCCCAAAACGCAATTACTTTTTTATATAACTCAAACGACTCTCGAGATAATACCAATTTTCTTTATAATTTAGACTTTCACAAGATTTTATAAGTAATTCTAGTTGGCGGATTTAACCCAATAATTTCGTTTTCTAGGATACTATATGCTATAGAAACTCAATTAATTAGTTAGCTAAAAAAATGATTCGAATTACTTAGTCTCATATTTTAATCATTGAATTAAATAACTGATTATAAAATGAAATCAAAACTAAACCAGATTTTTTTTATTCAGATAATTCTCCTCCTTTTTCTGCACAAATTTCAATTCGAGCTCTAAATTCGTTTAAACTATTTCTAATTTCCTCAATTGACAAGGACTTGACTGCATTTTGAATCCTTGTTTTTAATTCGAAAATTATGAAGAAAAATGGTATTATCTCTAGAACCGTTTGAGTTATATAAAAAGTAATTTGCGTTTTGGGGGTTTGAAATCAAGCAGGGCAAATCATCAAGAGTGACTTTTTCTGAGAAATCAAAAACACAAATTTTTTTCCTCTTTTAAACTCGATCCGGGGACATACTGTATATATATTTTATATATATAAAAAACGTAATTTAAAAAAAAGTCAGTTTTTTGCGAAAATTTTAAACATATTTTTGTTTGTAACTTTTTATAAACAAAATTTTCACTTCTAAGAATACATTCATCAAGTGGCAAATTAAATAACCTTTCATTTAAAACAAATCATATGAATCCATCTGTAAAATTTAGAGTTATCTTGCACACGCGTTTCAAAAACATGGTTTTGAGAAAAATGCATTTAAAGTTTCCGAACAGGAAAAACAGTAGTAGTAGAACATAATTTGACAGCTGACTTGAAAATACGTTTAGAAAGTGTATATACTGTAGATTGAATGTATACAATGCCCTTACAAACACTAGCTGACTGAGGATACTAGTAAAAGCCGTTGCGTGGCTCCCTCTCTAGTTTTACTGTACAGTGCGCTCGGGCATACGTACTTCTCGAGCTCATTTTTATCCGCTAAAATACAAATTCATACTTGGGTCTTTGAGAGCATATTCTACAAGTGGTATACTATCAATTAAGACAAAGAAAAAGAAATCGATTTTTTGAAGCCGCTACACCAGGATACCCCTTAATACAGGAGCAGAAACGATAAGAGCCTTGGCGAGTGTCGTTACGATTGCGAGTGTATTAATAGCCATTACATGAGAGCCATTACCTGATAATAATAGCCATTACATTGAATACAATATTGATACAATAGCCATTACATGAGAGCCATTACCTGATATTAACAATGTTTTTATAACAATTTGAAATTGAATAAAAGTCCAAAATTGTCAAATGTCAAATTATCTGCGAAATGTCACTCCCGGCATATTTCCCTTGTTGTGCCAGCCCTACAATGTATTATTATGTCAATAATAGTGTTTAAATCTTTGAAAAGACAGATAATCAATATATTTCCCAATATACATATTTCCCTCTGGTCTATTCTAAATATCGGTGTTGTATTGTTATTATAAAAATAAGATTAATATGGGTATTGATTATTCCTCAGTGTGTCAATAGGATGTGCAAAGTAACTATTTTTCTTTTGGTTTTCAATATACCATAGTGCAATAGTTGAAGATAGTAATATTTCTTTTTCAGAATCGCTCATTTTTACTTGCACTTGGTTTTTAACGACTATTCGCGAACGAATTGATCTTTATCTTGATTTTAACATTCAAGATTAAATGCCTTTTAAAAATAGTGAGTCAAAGCTACAGTTAGACCCCTATTACTGTCACAGCTCCAACATTTTTGCGGATTAAGTCTTAAAACACGCTTATAAAAACAAAGTTATAAAGAAAAATTATTGGGAAAAATCAGTATGTTAGCTTTTTAAAATTTTATTACTGCCTCTCTATATAAACAAAAAATTATAAAAATCTTAAACTTAACATGTTACTTATACTATAACAATAATATTTTATCAATTATAGTATAATAATACTGAAAATTCTGCCTCCCGAAACAATACTATTACCTGCAATCATTAATAGAATATAATTCTATTCACATAGAATTCACAAAATTTAAACGCTATATCATTTTCATAAATAAGTATATTTATGTTACATTCAATATTTCAAGCTATGTAGATTTTACACGAGCCAGTTCTCATTATTAGATATCAGTACCTATTTCCCTCTAATCTCATATTTATATCTATATCTACTTGAAAATGTTATTCACGAAAATATGTATATCCTTAAGTCTTCGAAACTTTCAGAGGCCATCAAAACTTTTTCATATACTTATATGGTTTTAAAATTTTTAATAAGACAAGATATAGGTATTTGTATAAGAAGAAATCCTCTGATAATAGGAGTTCCTCAAGGAAGTATTATAAGACCTTTGTTTAAAAACAATGTTTTTTTAAACAGTTATATCACTATTTCCAATAAATTTTTTTTCAATACATTTCGAGAATTATATCCTTTATACTTCTTTTTGTCGTAAACAACATTTTTTCTACGTCACAATAAAAAAGTTAAATATACATATGCCGTTCCTAAACTAACAGTTTTTTTTTGGTTCCAAATATGATTACAGCTATTATAAAAATGACTATACAAAAATCACTAGCTCATATACAGTACTTGTCCTGGTTCCCACAAATTTACATTAAACTATTATTACAAATCAACAAGGCTATACCTCGCTAGCGTACACCAAAAATTAAGACACAGATTGATATCATTTTGATATGAAACGGTTTTTTTCTGAAAATTGAACGATATGCTGTTTTATAGTCAAGTATTTGGTTTGTGATAAAGTAAAGAATAGATGTTTTTATTGAAATATCCACTTGTAATCTTCGGTTTCTATTTTAGATAACAATTTGTTGAGGTATAATTTTATAATTTTCAATCAGTAGATTTCAAAGGGTCGTGAATGTAGGATTTAATGACTTTTTTTAGAGGGTTTATTATATAGGGTGTTATTTAACGACATATATTAATTTGAAGGTATGACTGCTGGACCAATTTTAAGTTTAAAATATCAGATAAACAAAAATGCTTTTCTAAACTCTAATAACAAGTGCTTGTAGGTTAATAATAGATGCCAGGACCGGTCTTAACGCGACTGGAATACTGTTATATTTGCCACATTAATAAGTACATAACCAATCTGCCGTGTTGTGCGCCCCACTCTAACCAAGTTACGGCACGTGCCAAATTTCGAGTCGCAAACGTAAACATAATTTACACTTATTGTTAGTATTAGTTAAACTGCATTGGTCGATGCCTAGTAAGTTTGTAAATATGTGCGTGACAGTGTATTGACGTGGCACGTAAAAATAGGTGTTTTGCAGCATGTTGCTACAAACATAAAGTTCGTGTAAGTGGTAGTGTGAGTGCGCGAGACAGAGAGAGACAATTTGACTTGGATTCAGTTAAAATTATGGTAGCGTGTAATATTCCATGTGCCAAATTAGATCACCTCGAGTTTAGACAATTTGTTAAGAACGCTGCGAGTGGTAAGTATGGCGTAAGATAGTTTGCCTCCAGAAACAACTCTTAGACGATTATATATATATCACCACTGCGTGAGGATGTAAAAAAATATCGTCTCGGCATTGCTCGATAAATATATATGGTTTAGTATTGACGAAACGACGGATGTTAAAGGAAAGAACATACCTAGCTAACGTAGTGGCTGGCACTTCTAATAACCTGTACCAAAATTTTGTTTAATATCTCAAACCGTTTTCGGTATTTTTAGTGAATACTAAAAAAAATACTTTGTATACTGTTTATATATATATATATATATATACTTTTTGACTTATGATTGGTCCAGGAGTACCATCTTATATAACAATAAGTAACACCTTGGATCAGATTATGTAACACCTTGTATATGATTATTTTGTCCTCTATCATCTACATAAATGAAGAAGAGGTTATTTAGAAGAGGATGTTAAATATTGTAGGTCCTTATATTACGTTTTTCCCTATATACCATACAGGATGATTTTTTTTCGTTGTAACTAACACTATAAGGAATTAAGTACCGGCTTTTAAGAACCAAATTACATTTTGTTTAATTTCATTTCTAAATCCCTGTAGTTTTTTTTCTAAGAGACCAATAACGTTAACACACCTACGACTAAAACAAATCATCCTGTATGTAATTTATCGAAAGTATACGTTAAATATTGTCTCTAATTAGACCGTCTTAAAACAACTTCAAGAAAAAAATATAGGCATATGACAGTATTTAATGTGTGTTCAGTGAAACAAGACGAAAATTGACAGATAATGTAAAAATAAGATTTTATTTAATTGGTATAGAAGGTAACGAAGATTACACAGGCTGACAACATTTGACGAAATTCCACACCCAAGAAGCAGATCATAAGTACTTTAAAAATAGCCAAAAACAGCATTTTTTGCCCTTTTAGGTTAGAATTACGCGAAAACCTGATGTGATGGTGCAAATCTGGGGTTTTGAGGAATTTGTTTGCGTAGAACACAATGCGCGGGGTCCGTAGACCTGAAACCGTCCGCTAATTTTTTAAATTAACAATTTGTGAAAAAAAAACGTCTTTTTTCACATTTTCGCTTATATCTCCGTTCCTTGGCATATTTTATATAACATATGCATTTAAGAAGTTGTAGCCTATTGAATTTCCAACATTTTAAGCCCAACCCGAAGTATCCAAGTGCTATTGTTAACTTGCAAATGACTGCTGAAGTTGAAAAAGGTTTTTTTTTCACCATTTTTTTACTTCGAAAGTAGGGCGACTATGATCATGAAATTTCTTGGCTTATTTCTTTGAAATAAAATTTTGGAAATTCAGTAGGCTACAACTTAAATGCATATGCAATATAAAGTATGCCAAGGAACGGAGATATAAGCGGAAATGTGAAAAAAAGACTTTTTTTTCACAAATTGTCAATTTAAAAAATTAACGGACGGTTTCAGCTCTACGAATCCCGCGCATTGTGTTCTATGCAAAAAAAAACATAGGAAACCGTCAAAACTAGCCCAATTTGTTTCAAGAACTGGTTTTGATGATTTTAGCTCCCTGCCTTCTGGACTAAAAGGATAGTCTGGTTCTTGGGTGGTAAATTTGTCGGCCTGTGTTATTATCCCTATTAACACATGAAAGATTCCGTCAATTATGGCCTGGTCTCACTGAACAGGCTATAATTACGGGCCAAACAAATCGTCGTGAATTGTGGGTAGTTTCCGGTCGTCACGTCCGCCGCTTAGAAAGGTAAAAAACTTCTCGCGGGTATTAAAACACGTCGGGCAGCTGTTGGCGGGGTCCCGGGGGGCGGTAGTCGTTTATCTCGTCTCCCGCCGGAGAGCACTGGTGCGGCGAACACGTGACCTTCGCCCCCTGACCGCAGATGCACTCGATGCAGTTGCCCGTGTCGTGCGGCAACTTGTCTCCCACTTGGTAGTCCCTTCCTGAAAGACATCGCGCGCGAATGAGGAATTTTTCGGATTTACAGCTTAAAAAAATATAGTTTTTAAAAAACCCTGACTATTTTAACCCCTGCCAACACACTATCAACTGCGTCAGCAATGCTAAAGTCGAACCGTTATCGACTATTAGTCGAAAATCATCGAAAGCGTTGTTGCCATATTAAAATTTTAAATGTCTATACATTTTAAAATAATTCCGTAATACCTAAGGGGGTAAATACAATTAGGTGGTCAAAAAACCCGATTTTTTTTCTCTAAAAAGTTAGTAAATTTCCCGTAGAATGCACTCGTGAAAGTTTCAGGCGAAATTCGAACTCCTTATATTTTTTTTCGTCACTTTTCGCGACCGCCTTTTTCAGCGCGCAGCAGGTATAATATACGAGAGCGGTCGCCCCTAGTGAAAGTTTTATCTATTGTATCTTACTCACAAAGAACTACAACAGATGAATAACAGCATGTACGAAGAGACTGAAGGCCTTTTGTACTCCCCTGGAATCGCTGACTGAGTCGTAAGTACCATTTTTCGGTATTCAAAACTTTAAACGAATTTTACTCAAAACAACATTTTCAAAATTGGCAATCACGATTACTCAAAAACTACTCGGCCGATTTGGCTGAAACTTTCAGGGTTTCTTTCTTTATATTCTTAGCTTGTCTGTAAACCTAAATGTTTTGGAATTTTAAGTTGCAAAATTTAATTATGAATGCAAAAGTGTCTGAAAAATCAGCGATTTTCTTGAAAAACTTCTGCCAATTTTTTGAGGTTTACCGACAAATTATATGTATTTTTAACATAAATTTTATTTCCTGGACTGTTACAGATGAAAATTACGACGTCCAGAGTGGTTGCCATTTTTTTTTTGTAGGTCCACTTTGCGCCAGCGTGCAGCCGCCATTTTGTTTTGAAAAATATTTTTTTTTTTTAATTATTCATTCTTATCTTAACAAATATACAAAGTATTGAAATGATTAAATAAAACCTTCTTGGTAAAAAAAATGTTTTTCAATGCGTAATTTTAGCTCGTCTAATTGTATTTACCCCCTTAAACGTATACATTACTTAGGTATAGCTGTTCTAATAAAAAATGAAATTTTAGAACTGATTATATGCATAAGACACTGGGCAAATAAATTTGCTATGGTTAGTAGTGTCCAGTACGGATGTATGTACTGTGGATTACGAGGTGTGGCTATTAAACAATGGCTGTTATTTCAACAAACCTTGGGATGCTTAGACGACGATCTTCGATTCACCAATTTTTTCAATGTTTTCGTCCGTTTTTGACGTTGAGGGCAGTCCGGGGCGCGGATCGTCTTCGGTCATTTCACGTCCCCCTTTAAACCATTTAAGCCATTCAAAAACTTGTGTGCCGGATAAACATTCATTCCCCTACACTTCTTTTAACATTGCATAAGCTTCTCTAAAAGTTTTCCCCAGTTTAACAAGAAACTGAGCGACCATCTGGCTTGTCCAGCGAGCTCAGGGTGGGGAAAGTATCACCAGACACAGTTCTGTTCAAACTTGTCGCGACACGCTCGCAGCGCGCTGGTAGCAGCATCGGTTCGGTTATTTAATAGCCACACCTCGTATAGCATTGTGTCTTACATCTCAAAGTGTGTCCTGCGGAAGCCTAGAATTCCATAATTTTACGTTTCTGTGAATATCTGAACAAAATGATCGAATAAAGGTTTGGTTAAAAAGAAAAACATGAAATTGTGGTGTTTTAATACACTACAGATATCTACTATAGATACAAATCCTTTTAAAGTAAACATATACTAGGTATTCATTTTAACATTGGTCAGGTTCCACACAACTTTTATTTGCAAAAAAGTGTGGCACGGAAATGAAAATTTGAAAACCACTGGACTATAGTGTAGGATCGTATTATATTATTATAGTCGCGGTATTTCTGTGACGTTATCACATACATTCATAATTTCGTAACTTGGAATTGAAATATTTATGAAGTAATTGTAACCTTATAGTGTATTTTGGAACAAGTTTCTTCGCGTTTTAAGTTAATTTTTTTATGAGCGTTATTTCTTATGACTTATGACGCAGGCGTTACCGCACCTAAGTACGTCTCTGTCATGGAATAAACAGTTTGTCCCCTAATCGACATATTCAGTAGATATCTGATTCCCCTTCAAAATCACTATTTTCCAACATTTTAGCAAAATTTACATGTGAAATGTATGTTTTTTGTTAATTGAACTGGATCAAAATTTTGCGTATAAAGTAAATTTTACCAAATATGACGGGCATAATTTCGACTTTCTCTTTAATCACAAGGTCCGGATATTATTTGGTCACACTCACCCATGACTACGCAGGTCTTGGGCTCTCCGGAAGTGTTGACTTCCGGCAGCTCGCTGGAGTAGTCCGGATCGGTCTGGTCGGTGTACGTCGAAGAGGAGTCGGTTAGGTTCTCGGAGGCGCTCCCCGCGTTCTCCGTCGACTGGTTGGAAGACTCTTGTGACGTCGTTTGCGCAGTGCTCGATGAACTCGCCGCGTCCTGCTGCTTCGTCGGCGTCGAGGTGACGGTCCAGGAAAGCGACGAGCTCGCCAGGGGATTCACCGGGATGCTGACTACAACAATACTGATGTCAACGGGATGCCAGCGCCGACTGTCACCGAAAATTTTAACGAGAATATGAAACTCCAAATTTACTTCCTTCAAATCTCCAAAAAGCGATTATAACTACTAGAGGGACTACTACACGAGGGATGGTTAAAAAGTTCCAGTACCGATTTTTTTATAAATTTGTTAAACAAACTTACAAGTTATTGGACATTATTCCCTTCAAAGTACTTCCCTTGGGAAGCTATACACGTTTCCTACATCCGTTTCCACTTGAGAACTCATCTTCTGGAGTGCTGTTCAGTTCATCCAGCGATTTTTCTTTAATCTCTTCAAATGACTCAAATCTTTGCCTTTTCAAAGGTTTCTTGAGTTTTAGAAAAAGGATGGAATTGTGTGCCAGTGTGTCCAAAGTGTGGACAGTATCCAATGAGTTTGTTTTATGAATTTATAAAAAATCAGTCCCGGAACTTTTCGATGGTCCCTCGTATCGTGGTATCATATTAGGGTTTTACCATCATTAAGACTTACTGCATGGAGAAAAGGGTCCTCTATCCCTGCAAGGACCCTCTAATGTGGGTGGACAGTCTTGCCACCAACAGAACATCTCTCCGTCCAAGCAGAGGCAAAATTCACATGGATCTTTTCGATATATCTGAAAAAAGGGCAAAGTTTGGTGTCAAAATGTAGGACACAAAATAAATACAACATACACAAAAAATGTATGTATTTATATATAACTATTTTCAATTTTTTTTTGACATCCAATTTAAAAAAAAACACGAAGGTCACCTGTTCAAAAATATGTACAGTTTTTTTCTGGGAAAGATACTTTAAACAAGTACATTAGATACTTTTTAATGATACTCAAGAAAAAATATCAAAGTTACTTAAGTATCTCTATACCCTTAGTATCTAAAAAAGTAAGAAAATGTATCTAAAGATGCAAGATGCTCGATAAAGTATCTAAGATACTTTCAAATATTTTACTTTAATTATTTTTAATTTATTATCTCACTGTTGTATGAAAATATGCTATTTCAAACTGACATTGTCAATAGCATTATATAACCTCGAGTATAACTTTTTTTAATAACTTATTTTTTAAAATACATTAAAATAAAAGGTAACAGGAAAGATAGTAAACATAAATAACAAATTATAGTAAATATAAATAACAAAATTGAATAAATAACAAATTTTTACAAGCCGTTACCAAGATTTTCTGGTAACCAAGGCATTTTTTCGATTTTTTTGTTGCGTCATTTCTTTTGCTATTATATGGGTTTATATTTTGTTGTAAGGTTCTTCTATCTGAGTGTAATAATTAGGGTTCTGAAAGTTTGTTCTCACACATGGTAAACTGCATTTAACCATTAAAAGTAAGCATTTTTTTTGTGGTTTCATTAATATTATTCGTTAAAATTATTTTATTATTCTTTATTTTAATGTTATGGACTGTAATGCACGTTGAAAAGTTACATAAATCTCTGGCAAAGGTCATAAGTCTGTGACTACTACTCCAAAAGACAGCCACATCATCAACCATCATCTGATAATGTAATTACAGTTGCACAAATTGCCTTTTGGTTAGAAGTCTAGTGAGTACACTTGGGCCAGCCAACGGATATAGTAGTTATGTGGTGGGGTGGACCTAATTATGATATAATATACACTACTACTAGTACATCAAAAATTCAATTTTTACATTTATAATTTTTACGTAAAAATTGTAAATTTGTACCCAGTTTATCCACCCTTTGCCTTGTCGAGTTCATCCTAATTCGGCGCAGAAATTAGAAGGTGCCATCTCCGTTCACGACCTTCCACCTTTCCGGGTGTATCCCGAAAACCGTCAAGATGATTTATAAAGTTCCCTGCGTGCTACACGTCGCGATCGGCCACCTCCAAACAGCGCCCCCCTAATGTAAATGGGCAGTAATTATTCCCCAGAATGCCCGGGCTCTGATGGGTAAACACTAAAAGGGCAAAACAGCGGGGCAAACATAACGGACGGCATTTGCGAAATGTTCGGAATTAGGCGCGCTGATGACGAACGCGTCGGGGAGCGCACAGGGCCGGAGTCAGCCCGCTAGTCACGTAGAATCCGGCGAAGAATATAATAATTCCTTTGAGTTTTTTTTTTAGCTGGTGGGATATTTAATTTTCCCATTAGGTGTTTGGGTTTCAGTCAAAACCGTAATAAAACGAAGACATTCAATAAATGAATAATTGAATTTTATGTCATTTATCCACCTCTAGAATAGAATGGCTTACAGTTTTTGTTCATCGGAGAAATAAGAACTATACGTAAATAACTATATCCCTGTTTTCCATTTCGTCCTTATTTTAGCTACAAAAAGTTATACAAAAACCCTGAGTAGCGTCACCAAGTGAAAGTTTTAAATAATGCATTACCCAAATAGTGTTTTCCAGGGTGTTTTGTGAGGAACCATGGTTTGTGCTTCCAATGCTTCCAGTTCCTTCCTCCTAATAATTTTGTTGTGACTCCAAATACATTGATGCAGTGGCGATTTAGCTGAGGATAGTCTAGGTTCTCTGAATTAGACGAGGAAGGGGATTGCGCATTTTTAATACAACATATATTGAAGAGTCTAAGAGTAAAACACAATTTTTACATTTTTGAGGACCAAAGAACATTTTCTTTGATCGTCGAATTTCGAATGTATTTCCTACATCAATCTTTCCTTTCAATTTAATAGCAAAGGGGTAGATTTTACAGCCACTAAATTAATAAAATATCTGCTATTAATTAAAAAGTCCTCAAAAACAAGATATGTGCACTGTGGTCAATGCGCATTACAAGTATCACACTACGAGCGACGTACGAAGTTTTATGCTGTTAGAGACAAGGTGCTGGACCGTCAGCCATATATCTAATACTCCTATATTGCTAGCTAGTAGGGGTTTGGAGATGGACGAAATCACCACGGTGCAGACATAAATGGGTCTGTCTCTCTCTCGTAATTACTTCGAGTCTTACGCGCATGCCCGAGAATTGAACATGCCTGCAAGCGTGCATCAGTTATAGCGTCACACACAGCCAATTGCCCCACCAGACTCGTGACGCTTGCGCACAACAGGTCAAGTAGTCATTTGCTGTCTCACTTACCCCGTCACACCTCTACTTACGGGCACCAGCAATATATATTAGTATAGTATTAGATATATGGCCTAAGCTGTGCCGAAATGCTACAAATAAAGAACACGCAGACCACCCGCATCACGTAAATGCAGTGCTGGTTGCCGACGCTTCAGCTAAATGGAAATATGAATGGAATATGTTTATGTATTAAGCTACATGGAAAAATCTGGAAAGTGGCAGTAAAAAAAATAGGACCTCTATTGTTTAAAACTGTTATTTACGTAAAACGTCTTTTTCGAGGAGTTGGACGCACCCAAGAACACTAGAACTAAGGAGATCGAACTCGTTCGGTGTCATGGGCTCATATCTGTCCGCCTCCAGAAGGCGCTGTAAGCAGTGCTGTACTCGACGTCACGTGATGAGCAGCGGACCACATGTGAATGTTTATGAATGTAGGCTGTCAAAGCGTATGCTTACGTGCCGTTTGGCTTTAATAAAAATACAATCCGAATTTAAAAAAAAATTGGTTCGAAAGTGCTGTGTAGCATTGTGTGACACAAGAAGCGTTCCGAAGTGTTGAAAAACAATGTCAATGTTTTCAACGTCAATCAGATCGCTTCCAAAAGTAATCTCCCATATAAGTTAAGACTTTTTTACAGCATAAATGTAGTTTTTAGTCAGACAGATGTAAGTTGGTGAATGTTCTAGAAGTAGTTGTGTTACATGATATATAATAAGGAAATAAAGGTTTTGACACGAGAAGAAGAACGTGTATAATTTCCCCAAAGATAAATTCAACACGAAGCGTCAGAATAACCGGACAT
Organism: Aromia moschata; assembly: GCA_029963805.1. Classification (NCBI taxonomy): domain Eukaryota; kingdom Metazoa; phylum Arthropoda; class Insecta; order Coleoptera; family Cerambycidae; genus Aromia; species Aromia moschata. The sequence goes on along the minus strand of JAPWTK010000014.1, from coordinate 360,827 downwards.
TATTTCAAATTACTGATGTATGTATGAAACGAAATATTTTCCTTTGTTGTATTGTTAACGTTGAAACACGTGCCATGAAATATTTTGAGTACAATTTCATAATGATAATTACGAAAATCTGTAATTGCAAAGATAAATTAACGACAAATATCGAGCATCTGCCACATGTATTCGCACCATGGACATACATACGGACTCTAACGGGCACTGATTAGTACAGAACGACACTGCTTACAGCGCCTCTGGAGGCGGACATATTCGTCCTCGTCGCGTTATACAGCGAAACGCCGCAGCTCTGTCTTCTTAGCTCTAGTCTTCTTGGACGCACCATTTCGTATAGTGCATAAACAAATTATTAGCGAGAGCCTCGGGCCGACCCACAGTGATTCAGTAAGGCATTTTCATAAACCAGAAAAAACCTAATAATTGAGGCATTATAGTTCATTCAAAACGCGGGGTGAAACGTTGCAATTTACGCCACAAATAGAGACTACTTCTAATATACATTTCTTGAGTCACTGATTACGAAAATTGGGGTCCCCCAACCCTAGAATGGTAATAATACCCCTAAAAATGCCAAAAACACCCCTTTTAGGGGGTTTTTAGCAAGTTTCTCGCAATAATCTTTTTATAAATGTTAAATAACCTTATTAAATACTGTTTTGTTGCTAAAAATTTGGTCTTTGGTCAAATATAATTAAATTGAGCCAAAATTTAATCGTGAGGGCTAATTACAAAGGGGTGAAAACCACTCAGCAGAAAAAAAGAGGAAAATCCTTGATAAAACAATTTTAATTTCTAATCCTAGAAAGTTTTTGATAAAAAATCATAAACTTTCCGAACATATTTTATAATCTTTTAATAACCATGCACCTTTTCCAGTATATCTTAAACTTTATCCTAAAGTTATAACATAAAAAAGTAAAACGCTTTATTGATAACCTTGAATGAATGAATGAATAAATAGAAAAGAAAAGTTTCCCGGGTTTACCTCTGTTTTTTCGTGGGAACAACCCGCACTACACTTGTCCGCCCTGACTGCCCATTGTGCACCCATTTCCATGAGTTTTTTATTCACCCAGGTATGCCGACCTCTCTAGCAAAGGCGCATAGTTTCCTGGGATGAATTCTCTTAACATCCTCTGGGTTCAGAACACAGCTCCCAAAGTGCCGTTCTCTGACCCTTGCAATTGCATGGCATTCTGTGAGGATGTGAGATGCAGTCTCCTCATCCTCCATGCAGCATCCACATTCAGGATCATCTATGACCCTTATCATGTGGAGGTGCCTTTTAAGGTGACAGTGGCCTGTAAGGAGTCCTGTCACCGTTCTAATGTCTCTTCGGTTCATACCTAGGAGACTTTGAGTTAATTTGAGCGAAGGCCCAATAATATGGGTCTTCGCCTGCCTCATACCCGGGGGTTCTTGCCATGACTTTTCGAACTCCTTATTTAGGAGCTCTTTCATGGTTGAAACCCCCATTGAATAGGGGACCCCTAATATAGGTTCAGGTCCTATGGGGTACCCTATTGATCCTGCTCTTGATAACCTTACAAGATTAAAACAATGTAATTTAAAAATGAAATGAACCTGGTTTATAGAAATTTAAAAAAAAATATAAAAAAAACCTTCTTTCTGGTTTATAAAAAATGCCTTACTGAATTTCAAATTTTTCGCACTTCAAGAAAGATAAAAAAAAGTTCAAGAAATTACGATTAATACAGCCACGAGGGTCGAATTGTTTCCATTTTCCATCACTGTGCGAGCGGCCGACGGACGAACGGACATACGGCCGGCCCTAATAAGCCCTAATTGCCGGCGACCCGCGTTAGAACCTTGCTGCTGTAGCAGCAGGACGGTCTCAACACCGTCGCCGATTCTACGAGAAGCAAACCCGCGAGTTAGTCCTACCCGATACGGTTCGAGGGAGCTGTTTGTTGACGGATCAACCCTTCAGACTTAGGGCTAGATAAAGGGCAATGCGGCGATTTTCCGGTGGTTGCATTAGGGCGCTAAAAATTAGGACAAACTGTCGGGTTTGTCCTTGTGACATAATTTACTCGAAGTGGCCCAGTTCTTGAAGTATTAAGCATGGTACATAACACCCAAATAAGAAATAATAGTAATAATATTAAACCTAGAAATTATACTAATAATAAGTTAGCTACTGGAGCTATGTGGGGCAATATAATTTGTATTTTAAGAAGTACAATAATAGTTAAAATAATTATAACAATCTACAAAATAATATTACAAATATATAAACTGTCCATTGATACTGGAAATGTATCAAGCAAAACTTGTCTGCTTGCTGTCCCATGTATTTATTTATAGTTGCTTCAATTTTACCCAAAATATATGGAATGCAGGGCTCTGCCATTTTTTGCGCCCAGAACAGCAGGTGGCTTCAGAAAACAGTACTTGAAGTATTACAAATAAATAAACTCAAAATTTTAATAATGTCCGCTGAATTGAGTTTACATTTTATACTACGTTTCAATTTATTTAACTCCAAGTTAAAAACACTATTCACAGTGTGTGTAAATCCGAAACAACTTCGTAAAATATCACTGGACTATATTATTACAATTTCAATAATACATTTTTTTTATTTATAAGGTTCAAGACCCAAATTATCTCAAATTATTGAATAAGTACAAGTATTACATAGGTCAAATTAGACGAAAAATGAAGCGCAGTACTAAATAACATAAAATATTGCACGCTAAGACTGAGTGTTGGGAAGTAAAGAACTTTTGTACTCTAAAAGTCATTTCAGTGTTGGTTAAAATATTTTAAATGTTCGTTCTGGAATAACACACCCGGTATACAGTGTGGAACAGTCAAATGGAATAAATCTAGTAGCTAAAAATAAAAATAGAAAAAAAAAAAAAAAACAAAAAAAAAAAAAAAAAAAAAAACACCCCGGGAAAAAAAAAAATCCCAAAAATCCACCCCCCCAGGGGAAAACAAAAAAATTTCAAATGTGATACTTCATTTGAAAGGTCTTTTCATTCTCTATTCAAAATTGCTATGGTTTCAAATTTTATTAGCAGAAATTAACAAAAAAAAAGTGTCTCCAGCGTAGGAAATTCGTTACATTAAAATAAAAAACAAATCATTATTAATGCAGCAGATGTCCAAAATACATGCCTCCAACATCTTGGCAGCATCCTAGACGTAAATAGAAATGTCTTCTAACGTTAGTTAACTTCTGCGGGGTAATCGACTTAATTGCAAGTGTTATTCTTCTTCAGTCAGCTAAATCGTCGGGTTTGATTTTGTAGACCATACTTTTTACATATCCCCATAGGAAGAAGTCTAACGGCGTGAGATCAGGTGATCGTGCAGGCCATTCTACAAAACCACGTCTCCCTATCCAGCGATTTGGAAAGATTGTGTGGAGATATTGCCGGACATTGACTTTGTTGGCACACCATCCTGCTGGAACCATATTGTATTACCTGGAAGTTGTGGGTTTCCTTCAGCTGGATACAAGTTTGCCATCGTCGGTACAACATTATTTTGGAGCAGCGCTAAATAAGTTTCTCCATTCAAATTGCCGTGAATGAAGAAGGGACCAATGATATTTTCTCCAATTATTCCTGCCCAAACATTAACTTTCTCAGTGTTTTGCGCGTGTAGTTCCCTCATCCAGTGAGGATATCTCTCGATCAGTAACTGACAGTTTTGACGGTTTAACATTTCAGAACCTAAAATTGACAAATAGTGTTACTTATAAAAGTTTTATTTTAATGTAACGAATTTCCTTCGCTGGAGAAACTTAACTTTTTTTCTTGTTAATTTCTGCAATAAAATTTAAAACCATAGCACTTTTGAACAGAGAATGAAAATACCTTCCAAATGAAGTATCACAAACCCCTACTTCCAATTTGAAAATTTAGGGGTTGTAGCTGTCACCTGAAGGGGTTGAATTTAGGGATGACATTTTTACGTCGCAAGATGTCATTTTAGAATTACAAATTGACGTGTCTCTGAATTTTCTAAAAAAAATGCATAATAATGGAGCTACTGGATTTATTCCATTTGGCTGTTCCACGCTGTATAATTATACTTAATTTTCCGTTCGTCTCATTTTTTTATCAAGGCCGAGGAAACAAAGGCATATCGTTTTTGACAAATTATCGTCATACAAAAAATGCCAGGATCCTTTTGTCCTCTCGCCTACAAAATCAGCCTTGGCATACCTACAAAGCAAGAACAGAAGTGTGTTTATATAATTAATGATCGAGGCGCGTCTTTACCCTTTTCTAATCCTATAATGGCCGATCAAAGTTGGCATTTATATATAAAAGCCGTTAATGCCGTTTTGAAGGGGAAAATAAAGAAAAATCAATTCGGGTTATTTAGATTTTACTCGTAGTTGGAGATTTGATATATAGAACAAAAAAAATGTTTTAGGACAGACAAAACATTGATATGGAGAGTATGTTTGAGAAAAAAGTGTGTTGATTAAAAACAATTTAAATGGGTACGAACTAGAGATAACACTAAATCATAAAAGTCAGGGCCGCACTTAGTACATAGCACATCACTGTGAAAAATATGAAATCATATAATTAAAAAAAGACTATATGCTAACACTAAAAACATGTACGTGTTATAGACGTATTTTTTTACTGTTGATAATACTGCCTTACGAACCTTTAGTACACATTTTTGACGGATATACACTGCGTTAGTAACAGGCAGCTGCTCGTTTTGACGCGAGTAACAAGTTTTTAAAATTTGAGAATTTTTTGTTTTTGCGACAACCTGTAACTAAAGGTTACAGGTTAAGAAAGGCGTCAATATACGCCATATTTAATAAAAATCTAATAACATCTTATAACCTGTAAACCACGGTTTACTGTAGCTGGTATTGGTTTGATGAATATGTTAGCAAGTTCGGTTAACCTGCCTGTTTTTATAATTTCCATAACAAAATAAAAGAAAACTTGCAAATTCGTGTACATAGTACCTACATTAATAGTTTTTCTTACTATTGATGATACTCACCATGATTACTTTTTTTGAATAGTTATGAATACATCAATAGCAATAACCGTCAACAAAGTGAGATTACGTTGCCATTTAAATATTGACATTTTTCATATAATTTCTTTGTTCTAGCGAGGACCTACTGTTATCGATAGTTAGGGACAAAGACAGCAATCAGACAAAGACAGAACAATAACTCAAAAATCATAATTTATTACAGCTCTTATCTCGTGAAAAAAACCTCATATATTTCTTCCAGGAAAACATACGGAAATGCGGATTAACCAGAAAGTTAAATGATAAATTTCAGGAACATATCAACACGCATAAATAAATTAAAAATTTTGGGATACCACGCTGTTATTGTGTTGTTTTTGTGTACAATTCTGTTGACTTTGAAACTCTCTGAAACTTTGATTATATGCAAGTTGGCCTAAATCGTTCTGTTTTGGACCGAGGAGTCTCTGGTATTATATTGTACACTCAATTCCCGTACACCCTGTATTATAGCACATCTCTAGTCTTAATGAAAACGGGCCAAGTCCTTTGCCTTCATCATCGTCCATCTATAATAATAATATCGGCCTGCGCTCAATACAACACAGGACCAAATCATGGGGATGATTTGGTAAACAACTCAGGCGTAAGAAACAACTTTAAAATGAATATTCAACGTGGCTTCCTCAGGGAAGGCTTAAGGGGTGATAACTTTGCGCCCTGTTCCACGAAAGTATGCTAGCGTAGGCGGTACGGCCACGGTTAAAGTTGCTAGGGCTTAACATAATCGATTATCGGGTTTGTCGAGTCGACAGAACGATCCGTAGCATAATTCAAACAAATGAAATTGTCATGTGGTGTAAAATAAATCAACAGTCCAATACATTGTTAACTAAAATAAATAGTTACATGCAATTATGTATGTGTGTATTGATAAATAATATTATTGTGGTAGATGTTTTATGGAATCCCTGTGACGTATTTTCTCACTGCCATGTTACAATACACTAACAATTAAAATTAAACAGACACACAGATAAAATGCCTACCATACTACTGGAGTGACAGATCTATAGGGTGGGTCATCAGATGGTTTCTTTTTAAAATTGCTATTAAAACTACATCGTTGAATATTTTTAAATGATTGTTGCTTTATTCAAGAAAGTATGCCTTCCCATTATTTATGAAAAACAATTTCAGTTAAATGCCCCCCCCCACTGGCCTTGGCAGTAGTTCATTCTTTTCACCCAATTTTGCAATACATTTTCGATTATTTGTGGCTCTATTGCACGAATAAACTCGATTGATGTTTTCCTTCGGTGCATCAATCGTTTGTGGATCGTTGGAGTAACAACGGTCCTTAACATGTCCCCATAAAAAATAGTCCAACGGTGTTAAATCGCAGCTGCACGATGGCCAATTAATGTCTCCAAAACGGCTGATAACACGGTTACCGAATTTAGTGTGCAAAAGATCGATTGTTTCACGACTTGTGTGACACGTTGTTCCATCCTGCTGGAACCAAAGCTCGTCCAAGTCCAAATCGTCCAATCGCGGCCACAACAAATCAGCTAACATGTCTCTGTAAAGCATTCCATTTACTGTAACCCTGTTACCATCTTCATTTTGAAAGAAGTACGGACCAGTGATGGCCACCACTCCAAAACCCACACCAAACAGTCACTCTTGCAGGATGCACTGGCTTCTCTATGACTACGTGTGGATCTTCGCAACCCCAAATCCGTACAGTTCTGTTTATTAACATGTCCTCCAAGATGAAAATGAGCTTTGTCCGAAAAAATGATTTTTCGATTGAAATCGGCGTAATTTTCAAACTCATTTAAAGCCCACACGCAGAAGCGATAACGAAGTGGATGGTAATATTCCTTTACCTCTTGAGTAAGTTGAAACTTGTAAGCAAATAATCCGAGGTCTTTATGCAATATTCTCCTCAGAAGTACGATTGCCATTAAGTTGTCCTCTGTGAAGAGTTGAGGTTCTTGGGGTTTCACGCACACTTTGGGCAACAGCAGCAATTCTTTCAGCTGTGCGCACCGGATGAGCACGTGGATGACTTCTGTTATCCATAAACATGCCAGTTTCATGAATTTTCCTTGAGAACTTTCTTACACCAGGCGCTGACGGAGCTTCATTTCGACCAAAAATTGTTCTCAATTTTCTCACTGTTTCTGCAATACAGCATTCACTTTGGAAATAATTTCCCAATGTTGTTCAAGCGTAAAACGATCCATTTCTTACAGCGGAGGTTACACACCACATCGTTTAGGCAACGTCTAAATTGCCGCTAAGAAGGAGGGTTGTTATACATTGTACGTAAGTAAATTCGCCTAACTTTGACATAAAAATGTACCATTTAATATGTATTTAATATCCACCTATGTACGCAGTATGGTAACTCTTACAGTATAGCATAAAATAGCCTAGGAGAGCGAGGGTCGAAAATGCCCCGACTAGATGCCTCTGTCACTAACTTTCACAACAAGCCACTCACCTCACAAACAAGTTTCCTTGTTGCCTCTGAATTGCGAAAGTCTTTTCACCCAATAAGCAGAAACGATGTTTATGAGAGAAGCATCCGCAAGAGCTTGATGGCATTCTTTTACTGCCCTTGTCGTTATTTTGTCTTCTGTAGGGCTAGTAGCGACAGTCTACTACCTGTATAGATTGTTGCTTCTTCCTTCCTCTCTGAAACATCGTGAAGATTTTGATTCTCACTTTTCATAAGATTCGAAAATTAATTAGGGAGGGATGTTGTCAGTGGCAACCTGTAGCAGTGACAATCTGCTGATGGCGTCATTACACATGTGTGTATGTATGCTAACAGCTTTGAGTCACAGCTATGAGTTACAAGTCTAAGGGCGGTAGACCTCCATCACCTCCATCGTTCTAGTTGGTGGTGTTGTCCGCATTGCGATTTTCTTGTCTTCCCTCTTCCATCCCTTCGGTTTTATGATGAGCCGCCACTGCCACCGTTACAATGCGAAGAGGCCTCAAACGGATAACCGCGACGTCTTACATCGCGCTCGAGAATCATTAATTACAGTTGCCCTTTGTAAGATCCAAGGGTTCTGACCATCGTCTGCTCTCTTACTTCAAAGGGATCATCGGTCGCCTCCTCGAGGTTAGCACGTACTCGCCTGCGGTTCCGAGCGGCGACTACCTAGTGCAGTAAACTATGCCGTCTTATCGCGACAATTTCAATTATCCGACCGGGGATTAATAAGGGTATTAATTAAATTCGATCGGACTTAGTGCTAGGCGACACCCAACCGGCGCGATACGGTAGTACTCAAAGGCACGATACACGCAACTAGGCGCGATATGGTCGCAAACACATTAGCTATGTATGGAAAGGTAAATCTAAGACCAAGACACGGGAAAATATTAATTTCTTATAAATAGAGGTACCTATACAGTGTACTGGAGTTCTCTTCTTCATTTGTTGTGTTGCACGTAGCAGATTCCCCTTTTAAAAAAAACCGGGGATTTTTGGGGGAAAAAAAAAGTTTTTCAAAAAAAATGGGAATTTTTTTTTTCCCTCCTATAATTTGCGCAGCTCCGTCTTTGTCGCACGCGGCGCGGAAAGCGGTCGATTTGCATGCACAAACTTTTAAGGGATCGCGCAGTCGGGTGCTTCGTTTTTTGGTGTTGAGGCCCTAAATCGGAGAATTTTTCCCAGGGCATCTCTTTTTACTGAGGGCACAAATTCGTTAAGACCGCCTTTTAGAAACGTCGCTAAAAATCACCTTTAACGTGATCGATTCGATTTTCTGCGGCGAAACGAGTGGTGGAAGGTAAATTTTTTCGACGACGGGGACCCGAATTTTTTTTTTCCTCCCGGTTTTCCAAGTGACAAACGTCAACGGCGACAACTGTCAACGGCCAGGTAGGAATCGTCATTTTGCCCCTTTTCGAAGGCTGGCCCTATGCTTGTTGGAGCGCCGGGACGGCGAAACTTGCTGTCTATAGAATCGGCAGAACCTCTACTTTAGATTTGGCAGCTGCGGAGATCAAACGTTTTCGTCCGATATTGGAGAATGATGTTTTAGTTTGTAACCTCATACATTGTGTGGGGAAGAAAATTTGGGATTTTCGGGGGGGAAAAAAAGGGGGTCGCTTAGTTTGGACCTTTTAGAGACGTTTTTTATAGCCCTCCTCTTTCTATTTGTTGAAACAAGCGGGTCGTGTTTTTAGATGGCCGAATTCTCACGACTTCATATGTTCGTGTACAAATAACTCGAGTTTTTGACGCTATATAAATAAGATGTTCATAACAACTTGCAAACTTTTTGACACTATAATATAAGATATACAACTTTCGAACCAAATCTATCCGAACCACCCATCATCGTCCCCGGATCCATCCCAAAAACACTCCCTTCCTTCTAAACAACGCGGCGGTTCACGGTCCATGACGCCGGATCAAGCGAGGACGGGGGGGGGGGGCCGGGCGGCCGCTGGGGGGGGGGGGGGGGGGGGGGGGGCCGGGGGGGGGGCCCCCCATCCCTTGTCCATTAAAATAAGAAAAACAACTTTCGAACTGCTACCTTGAATTATTTGTGTCAGAAAAAGCACCTTGTATTATTGTTAAATAACTTATTTTTTTAAAAATCAAAAGAGAAATGGTAGATGGTATATACATAGATCTAAGATTTAAGACTCTCATTGCTTTAAACGGGAAAATTTGGAGATATTTTCTTATAAATAGAGGTATACAGTGTGACAGAGAGTTTTCTTCTTCATTTGTTGGGACAATGTTTTTAAATTCTCAGAATCTCATGTTCATAACAAGTGGCAATTTTTGACATATAAATAAGATATTATACAACTTTCGAACTGCTACCAACTTATGGTTTGGTCAGATCAAGCACGTTATAGTACATGGATGAATTCTCTATGTTTGTCTATTGTTAAATAAGTTATTTTTTCAATATTTAAAAGAGAAATGATTTTAAAACTCGATTTATTATAAAATTGGTTGACATTGGTTTGTGCATAAATATGCAAGTAAAAAAAGCAGGTGCATTAATTGATAGTAAAGCAAAATTTATACCAAAAGTTAGTAAAGATGTTTTTTCAATAGAAGGAAAAATTCTTATAAAAATTAAAAATTTCTCACAAACACCATTTAGTTACAAATAGCGCAGTGTAGTTGTACATAAGTCAAATTAAAAGTCAATTACAAAAAGTCAATTATTATAAATGTTACGAATAGCACGTGTATTCGATGCTACATTATTTGTAACCCCTCTTGGTAGGATTACCCTTTCTAGGTGACTTTAAAAGTTCATTGTTTTTTGCTGTTTGTGAAATAGAAGTATCCGTAGAAAAATTCAAGTTTAGGGCTGTTGATAGACGCTAAAACAATATACTGGACAATAGTTTTAATTTATATATTAATTTTTTATCTATATTATCTTTCTAACATTTATTAAGGGCAGCAGTGGACCATTATTGTCTCGTTATTGTTGAAAGTACCTTATCAAAGATGCTACTAACTCTTGGTAGCAGCTGTTTAACTGTCTTGGTTTAAATCTGACAACTATAATACTTTAATTGTTCTGAAAATAGCAGTTTCTCAATGCAACATAAGTTTGAAGCTCGAAAAAGACACAAACCACTATTAAAGCCAATGTAAGAATCACGAGAATTCTCACGACTATTGATTCGCTCACTTTTACAATTCGTTAACATAAAGGGAATCTATCGGTATGATATTATTAAATCCCTTTGGCATTCGGCCAATCAAATATTACATATAGTCAATGTTCGCATGGTAAAGATATTTTTTTACAGCCGATATAATAGGTACATATAAAAATCAAAGCATTAATATACAAGGTGTGTAAATTAAGTAATGAGACTGGCAACGTAGCGCTCGATCTAGCAACACTGCGGAGACGGGACTTGGAAAGGCGGTAGGTTAACATGTAAGGCACCTTCAGTACAAGTTTGAACTTGTTAGCGTCATTTGTTTGTTCTATGCGACTGTTTTCGTAAACCGTTTTTTCTAGTGCGTTTTAAAAATGAGTGACATTAATTCTGAGCAACGGTGTGTTATCAGGTTTTGCTTCAGACTTGGACGTACCATTACTGGTGATGAGTACGACCCGGAAACCAAGCGCCAAAGCATGGAATAGCACACTTCAAACTCTCGACGCATCCTTGGGGCACTCCATCTAAAATGTCGCTCACAAAAAGTCGAGAGTACCTCCTCTCTCTTTTTACTTTTGCTGTCTACCAATGCCCACTTAAAAACCGACTCCTCCGCACAATACGAAGCCACGAAAGCTCTCGCGACGTATTTCCTTTCATTACACTCTTTTGATTCGCCGGCATTCCGGGGCGGAATGAAAAAGATCCGGAGTGCCCGCGCGCCAAAAAAACCGTCCGACAATACATCTCCATTAGTTGTAGGACGTTCGGCGCGAAGAGATAAGTCGAATTTCGGATCGTTAACTCTGCCCAGCGCGGCGCGGAGTTTACTCCCGCCGTTAATGCTAATCAATATGAAAACACGGGCGGCCTATACGCTTCATTAATTCCATACCGGAATATACGGGAGTTTAACAGCGACCCGGAGCCGACGAGATAAGTCCGGGAGGACGGGGTAATGCCCACGGTTATTTTCGATTTGACAATGTTCTCGTTCAGTCTTTCGGTAACGTCAAAAGCCAAAAACGTAGGCACACGGTAAACTGTTAATTTCAGGACCGTATTTAGGGTTATTTTTAGGGTTTTAAAAGTGAAAAAAAAAAAACAACACACGAAAGTTCCTCTAAAAACTATGTATTACTGGTGTAGTTAAATCTAAACTTGCGGCATTTAGTTAGTATTCACGAAGTTTATGTACTTTGCTCTTTGTAGTTCCCACTCTTGTACGTGTTTGTTCCAAAACTCCAGAAAAACTCCTGGACTCCTTAAAGGTACAATTTCGTTGCGATGTCTGCAATCGCTCATATAATCGACACAATAATGGCATATCTAGGGTCCGAAAAGTATGCTACAACGCAGGTTCGGACTCGTAACCCGTCATGTCTTTGAAGGAAGGACATATTAGAGACCAAAGAGACAGGGGTAAAATGTGTTAATAATGTGTTAATGACCTATCGCTTGTGTCATTCAGAAACACCGACTGAGTTGCCATACAACCAGTAGTCTTTCGCCATTTCTTCTCGTTAAACGTGAGCGATTTGGCCTGTACATATGGTTGTAGAAGGAAAATGATCGTTCCACGTCTACTGAAGTTAAAGGTGCAAATTCAAAATAATTCACATGGACAGTCGCGACACACCACGCATATCATTTTCACGAATTTACCACAGTTGTTTGTTGTCACTAACATCAGTACAATATTACATATTTTTGATATCTACGAAAATAAGTTAGAGTTTGATGTATATATGAAAGGAACCGCGACTCTTAGATATATTCCCAACGATTCACACCACCCTTTTCAACATAAAATGGAAAGTTTTAATTTTCTAATTCACCGTTTGTTAAATTTCCCCCTCAGTAAAGAGAGGTTTGAACATGAGAAACAATTAATTAAGAATATAGCTAAGAATAACGGTTACTCAGTCCATTTAATAGATAAGTTAATAAGGAAGCATACATTTAAGAGAACCCTGTACAATTCCACGACTTTCCGTAGAGATACTGACAATTCGAAATTTGCTTCGTTACCATAGGAACCTAAATTCACCCGCGGGCTAGATAAAAATTTTAAAAATATTAATATCAATAATAATAAAATAATAATAAATTTCACAATAATTCTAAAAATAAACTACACACTCTTGGGGAACCCCAAAAACAAAATCGACAATAACGAAAAGTCAGGAATATACGAAATAAGTTGTAAAGATTGTGATCAAAAAATATATTGGGCAAACAAAAAGATCTATTTTGACTAGATTTAAAGAACACATGGCTCATTTGAAATAGTGCAGAACAGAAAAATCTTGTGTTGCCCAACACGCTTTTGACAACAACCATAGGATAGACATAAATAATTTAAAATAAATTAGAAATGTAACAAACAGTAGACAGTTGGATGCTTTTGAAAGTTTTGAAATCATGAAGTGTAACAGTAGTATGAATAGTAGTTTTAAAAAAATTTCTACAGAAAACTGTTAAAACTCACTAAATTGAGTAATTGTTTTCAAGTTCTCCCACATTTTCGGAATTAAAAACCGTGATTTTTTAAATCATAAATTCGATACTTTTTCAATCCACAAATAGGGATAGCTTTAATCTTTGAAGGGATGAAAATATTTACCTTGCGATTAAATGGCTATTTGTTTAAGATAATATGCAAAGAGTAATAAACAACATTTTTTCTTAGTACTTTTTACTTTACAATGTTTTAGGGGTAGTTTTACCCTTTAAAAGGGTGAAAATATTTCAGAATTTTTTTTTAAAACTAATTCATTGAGCAATCAAACAAAATGCCAAAATGATATATCTAAACGAATTTTTTCAAGTGCATTTGAATTCTGGGGTGTTAGGGGGTAGTTTAGGGGTAGTTATAATATAATAAGGGGTGAAAATAGTAGTTTTAATTTTTCAATAAGTTTTTATCAAAATCTTTCTAGGATTAGAAATTAAAATTGTTTTATCAAGTATTTTCCTCTTTTTTTTCTGCTGAGAGGGTGGTTTTCACGTAATTAACCCTCACGCATAAATTTTGGCTCAATTTAATTATATTTGATTAAAAGTATAAATTCTTAGCAACAAAACAGTATTTAATAAGGTTATTTAACATTTATAATAAGATTATTGCGAGAAACTTGCTAAAACCCCTTAAAAGGGGTGCTTTTTGCATTTTTAGGGGTGTTCTTACCATTTTAGGGTTGCGGGACCCCAATTTTCGTAATCAGCGACCCAAGAAATGGATACTAGAAGTAGTCTCTATTTGTGGCGTAAATTGCAACGTTTCACCTCGCGTTTTGAATGAACTATAATGCCTCAATTATTAGGGTTTTTCTGGTTTATAAAAATGCCTTACTGAATTTCAAATTTTTCGCACTTCCCAAAGAAATAACATTAAATTCTAAGAAGAATAAAAAAAAAAGTCCATGAAATTACGATTAATACAGCCACGAGGGTCGAATTGTTTCCATTTTCCATCACTGTGCGACGCATCCCCAGCTAACGGACCCTCCAACTCAAACCGGAATTTATAATCGGCCCCGCGGGACCCCCGGACGTCGGCAGAGACGCTCCCGCAAATAAATCCGGCCATGTCGGCAATAAAACACAAGCAAATCCAAAGGACATAAAATCCAGACGACGACGAGGCCGTCGACATGCAGAAATGGAAACGATGAAGACCTGGGAGGGTGCGTGCGGGGTAAGACGGCCCGACGACTTTGTGAATAAGGGGAGTAATTGAAACAGAAGTTCTGGCCTGGATCCGTTTTTAATATAAGTCGGAAGCAGGGGCGTAGACGTAGTGGGAGATAAAGCGAGAACAGTTTTTTTTTTTCGTGGGAAATCTTCAATAGTGGGGACAGTTTCAATATCAACATTTAAATTTTAGACACAAAAAAATCTAGTCCTTGAAAAACTCCTTTATAACATCCTTACTATTTTGACGTGGTGAATCCGAATTCGGTGACATACGAGGTGTGTAAATTAAGTAATGAGACTGGCAACGTAGAGCTCGATCTAGCAACACTGCGGAGACGGGACCTGGAAGAGCGGGCGGTAGGTTAACATGTAGTTCAAGTTTGAACTTGTTAGAGTCATTTGTTTGTCGTTTGTGACTGTTTTTGTAAACCGGTTTTTTCTAATGCATTTTAGAAATGAGTGACATTAATTTTGAGTAAAGGTGTGCTATCAGGTTTTGCTTCAGACTTGGACATAGCGCAACAAATACTTTTGCAAAACTTCAACACACCTACGGAGACAGTGTTTTTTCAAGAGCCCAGGTTCTTCGGTGGTTTAAGACATTCTCAGAAGGAAGAGAGTCAAGAGTCATCTTCAAGAACCGATGAAAATGTCGATAGAATATGGAATCTTGTGCGGTCAGATCGTTGGTTGACGACAAGAATGATCGGGGAGGAGTTGAATCTTGAATCACACTCACTGTTCATCAGAAGTGGTGTGGGTAAAAATCAACTTCAGCGACCCGTACCAACCCACCAGTACAAGTTACATTTTCGCTGCAATGGACATTTTTGTAGAGTGTTTTATTCTGAGTAAATCGAGACCAAGACCAATGTAATAGCATAAAATGCGACTAAATTATAGGAATTTGAAAAAAAAAATCGATTTACGTGTATTTTAAATGGAAAATCTTTTCACGCTTTGGGAAAGTACTTAAAATTAAAATTAAGGGCTGTAACTTTCAGGATTTTTTTTTTGACATATTCAACAAAATTTCAAGTGGGGACGGAAAAAATAAAAAATAGTTGAAAAAAAAATCACACTATTATGTATAATATATAATATATAATTACAATCAGAGCAAAAGAAAATAATGCACAAGTATGACCAATGGCTAACAAAAAACGAGCAAACTACCCATGTACGTCGAAAAAATAGCAAATTTCAAAAATAGGACGGCCAACTCCGATTGCATCTTATTCAAGTCGGTACGCCTATGACGAGTGTGTTTTGTCCGCGCCTGCTTCCCCCGAAAGCTTCCCCATATCAACACATAGCATTCCCCCGTTTCCTATACCTTTGCTTTTGTTTTTGGCAGGTCGGACTCGAAGTCGATCAAATTAAACGTTAACGGTCCTAATGGCCCTCGAAGAAAGAGGGCGTATTGGGAATACAAAGAGAGAGCGCGGCCTGTTCTGGAGGTCTCCTCTTTTAATTCGAAGTGCGAGAAAGCGAGATTATATCAATATTTTCGCTTTCTGTTTGAAGTTGAATTATTACTTCTATTACGGTTATTCTATAGCGTTTTGATGAGGCCATTTGAGAAACGGATGTTCTGTAGTTAGATTGGAACTCCAATACTGTTTGATTCTCTTAGGTTTTCCATTCGGGTTAATACACGATTTTATTTCTTGCCCGAGGCGATACGATAGATCTTTTGTCTTTTATTGGAAATGTTTTTTTAAATAAACGAACATCGAAAGGCTATTTTAACAAGACTAGACTAAAGGGATACATATACATATAACTGTGACATATTAAAATATATTTATAGTAAACTGAGAAACCTTGTACAGTATCAACTAGATATACGATATTAGTAAGGTCCGGAAAGAGTGCCAAAACGCAGGGTCGGACTCGTAATCTGTTATACAAATAAATCTGTTGCGTATGTCTTCTTTGAAAATGTTGATCTCATCCATGTTAAGACATGTCGTGCATCGAAAAAAATGAAACTTTAACACCCTCTATAACTAGCAAGCTAGATAGACCATATATATGTTTATAGGAACTTTTTTTCTTAAAATATCCAGAGAACCACTTTTTTGCAGCAGGACAATTTTTTTATTTTTTAACAATCGATAGAACATGATATTTTGAGAGATAAAGGTCCTATAAACATATGGTCTATCTAGCTTCCTATGGGAGATACAGGGTGTTAAAGTTTCATTTTTTACGGTGTACATCTTAACATGGATGAGATCAACGTTTTTAATGTTTAAAAAAAAGACTTTTTTTTTTAACACCGAACTACTATACTTTTCTCGACGCGCGTTTCGCCAACTAAGTTGGCATCTTCAGGAGAAGATTAAAACTGAGTTTTAATCTTCGCCAACTTTGTTGGCAAAACGCGCGTCGAGAAAACTGGGTACTGGAACCTAGTAGAAACAAAAAATTGAACGTTTTCCACGAAACACCGAACTACTATACTTTTCTCGACGCGCGTTTTGCCAACTAAGTTGGCGAAGATTAAAACTCAGTTTTAATCTTCTCCTGAAGATGCCAACTTAGCTGGCGAAACGCGAGTCGAGAAAAGTATAGTAGTTCGGTGTTTCGTGGAAAACATCCAGTTTTTTGTTTCTACGCAGAAGGTTCCGGTACCCACTTCAGGGTTAATGTTTTTATCTAAAATATTATACTGGATGTTACTTTTTTTCGGATGCCCAGGTCACTTGTTAAAAAAAAAAAAAAAAAACTAAAAATAAATTTTTCTCGTTGCCATGTAAGGAGATGCACCATCAGACTAAAAATGACAAATATCTGGAAAACCGTCACAGTTAGCGCAAAAATTGCAAGAGATCAAAATTGTAGCTAAAACATCATTCTTTTATAAATGTTAGTTAAATAAGGTTAGTGGCGTAAGATACAAAAGTTCTGTTAATCTAAATAACCTGGGCACCCGAGAAAAGCAACTTCCAGTATAGTGTTTTCGACAAAATCAATATAAATTGTTGCCCCTGTTGAGGTTAAAGCGTGTGTAAAATATCAAGCGAAAATACCATTCCGTTCAGAAAATATGGTAAAAAAAACTTAAAAAAAACTGAAACTTTAACATCCTGTATCTCCTTTATGAAGCTATATAGACCATATATTTGTAGGAAATTTTTTTTCTCAAAATATCGTATTCTATCGAATGTCCTGCTAAAAAAAAGTGACTCACCCTGTATACTAACGTTTTTCATTTAGTGCTGCAGAAATCCGGCAAAACCGTTTTAGCTTCCTCGACACTTTTTTTTAGCAATTCCCTCTGCTGCAGAAATTATACCGTGGCCATTGGATGTCTCCCCTCCGTCCGAGAGACCGGCGAATTGAATCGTGTCCAATAAAATAAATACGGTCGACTCATTTTTCCGCTGAAAGTGCGTCTAGAGGGCGTAGTTTATGGTCCAGTAAATTTTAGGGTGCGATGGAAAATTTAATACCGGCACTCGAGGCGACGAGCTGCTGTAAGAACTTCGAATTCAGATTATTCTCTGCGGGTTTTTCTTGTGGAAGCGATAATACTCATCGCAGGAGTCTTTTTTTAGAATATTCTTCTTATATACACATACCTACGTGTACTTTTTTTCCCCTTCCGATGTGTCTGGTTTGGGGTTTGTTTTGCCTCCAACACTGCAGCCTTCAGGCTTATTGTATTTCCAGTTTACATCGTTATTTCATGTGAATAGGTTTGTTACCTTTATGAGGTTTAGTAGCCCTTTCACAAGATTTTTCTTTGGAAAGGCCTCCTGGGGGGTTTTCTATTCCCAGAAGACCGTATCTCCAGTGTGTTAGTGCTGGGCACGCTAGTATAATGTGTCGGGATGTTTCCTCCTCCTCATTATACAGTCTACAAATAGGTTCATCTGAATATATGCCCATTCTGTGTAGATGTTTCCTAAGGTGACAATGCCCGGTTATGAGTCCCGTGACAAGCCTTATCTGATTCTACTCAATCGCAGAATCTCGTCTGTCAGTACTTTTGATGGTGTCTTTACCATCCATTTACTGTTTGTTTGTCCTGGTATGTGGTTCCAGTAAGACTGGTGTTCTTTATTTTTCCACCGAGTCAGCCAGAGGATCACTGAGGACTTTGGTATACCACACATTGGTTCAGGTCCAATGAGTGTCGTTGCAGAGCCCTTTCTCGCTAAGGTATCTGCTTCTTCGTTGCCTTCAACCCCTTTATGTCCTGGTACCCATTTAAGTGTTACCTTGTTATGGTTTGCCAGAGCTTGGAGGGTTTCTAGGCAATCCCAGACCAGTTTTGATTTTATTTTTTTTACATGCTAAAGCTTGTAGGGCTGCCTGACTGTTAGAGTAAATGAGGATTGTTTTCCCTCTATATCCTCTTTCAATATTTTCTCTTAAGCATAGCTCAATTGCATGTACCTCTGCCTGAAATACTGTGGCATATTCCCCTAGAGCTGGGTCTTTCGCCATAGATTCCCGCGCCAGTTCCACTGCCCATTTTGGATCCATCAGTGTACCTACCACACTAGTGTTCCTTCCTGACAGTTGGTTTCTTCTTTTGCTTCTCAATTTAACTGAATGTTAAACGGTTTTGCATAGTTAGTTCTTGGTGTCATTTCGTCGTGTACTTACAGGGTGTCTACTTTTATTTATGTGCAAATCCATAAAATCCTCATTTTTTTAAGATAATCAGATTAAATTTGTTTTTTTTGAAGGGCATCGAAAGCTGCTTCTTCTAACTATCGCTTTTTATATCATCCCTATGGCCTGCTACGATTTTTTTATACCCCTGAAGTTCAATGTGACCATTGAGCGATTTTTTTTTAAAAGGTGTACAAATTTTCAACAAAAAAAGTTTCCGCCGTTTAACAAAAATTGGCGAAATCTGTAAGGTGTGATTAAAATTGTCAGATGTAAACGTCATTATCGTAAGGTTGGACATCAGGCAACAACATAACCTTAACATATTACTGATTTTTTATCAGTACAATATATTCTTTTGTGTGCGAAAATGTCGAGTTTTGAGCCGAATAAGAGTCATTTGCGGGAAGTTTTGATTTACTTCTTCAATTTGAAGAAATCTGCAGCTGAGGCGTATCGGTTGCTAGTAGAAGCATATGGTGAGGCTGCCTTAAGTAAGAGAAGTTGTCGTGAGTGGTTTCAAAAGTTTAAGGATGGCGAATTTGACATCGAAGACAAAGAACGTAGCGGAAGGCCGAAAGTGTACGAAGACGCGGAATTGGAAGCATTATTGGATCGTCGAAAGATTCGTGCCAAATGCAAGAAGAACTTGCACTTACATTAGGAGTGACTCAACAAGCAATTCCACATCTGTTGAAATCGACAAAGAAACGACAAAGTTATTCTCCTGCATGATAATGCCGGATCACTAGACATTGCTCCTTCTGATTTCCACTTGTTTCGATCGATGGTGCAATTTTGACCTAACTGTAGTAGACAAAAAATAGTTCTTTGTCTTTTTCTTGTATGTGCATATTATTAATAAACACATATACATAGTAGACCAAAAATATTTTTTTTGTCTGCGACAGTTAGGTCGATATTATATTTAAGTGATTCTAGATAACATTCAACTGTCTTGACATAATTCCATGACACACTTGACTTGTCTAGCAGCTCTCAAACTCGATACTTTACTCAACTTTGAGATTGTATAGAATGAAACACCTTGTATATTTTTTGTTCATTTCGCATGTGGGGGTTTTTGAGGGTTTTTTTATGCCCTTTGAATCAAATAAAAGTTTAATAGATTATCTTGAAAAATGAAAATTTTATGGATTTGTACATAAATAAAAGAAGACTTTTTTTATATCAGCAAAACTATAGGAGATGTAAGAAACATTATATTGTTGAAATAAAAAAAATCATGAGAAGTTCGGATTTCTAGTGATATACAGGCTGATTCATTTAAAAAGTAAAAGCGTAAAAGTATAGAAAGTATAAAAAGTATCAAATAAGACAAGTTAAGTGTAGATTTCACACATTTTTTTATTATGGTTCTGGAATTTCTTCAAATCAGTTCATAAATAACGAAATTGCAGGGACGGGAGACATTTATGACATATCACCCTTTGTGATACCCCTTGGTCGTAAAGTTTGGAATAAATTCGACATTTATTTGTGGGAAAGTTTTTGCGAAAAATGGTTAGGCAGGTCGTTTTTGTTTTGCAAAAAGAAATATTTTTAAAAAATGCTATTTCCCGATCGTTTTGGTTTCAAGCTATAACGTAATTGTAGATTTTTTCAAATTACAATCCATTTTTTTTACCTGATTGTATAACGAGACATAAAAAAAATGTCATCAAAGTTGGCCGAGCAAAAAAATACGTATTTCTATTCTTAATCATAAATGTTTAACCTTGTCTTTAATTGTCAAGGCTGTTACATTATGTGATAGCCATCATATAAGTAATACATATGTCGAAATGGAAATATTTGGAGATAGCCTAAATCACACCGCTACTCATAACGTCCCGTTTCCTCTCCTTGATTTGTCACTTTGTTTTTATGGAGTTTACACTGTATAATTCGGAGTTCGGTTCGGATCTCTTTTTAAGTGCCTTTTGTGGTGTTTTGCGGAATTTTTTATGTCTACTATCAGTTTGTGGTCGGTTACAAGTCATTGTGACCTTTTATCAATATACGGTCGATAGCCAATGTACAACTGCAAGTGGCAATGTAAAATGAAAGCATAATATACCTCAATAGTAGCATAATTCATTTCACAGTTTTCATTATGTGAAAAGTACACTAGCTGCAGAAATTAGTGCATATAAAAAAATCCCATTTTTTTTGGTGATTTTAATAGAGCTGTAACTTGGGAAAAAATGTTCGTATAGAAAAAAAAAGAAATTGAAGCTCAAGTTTCTAGTTTCTGGATCTTGAATGTAAAATTTATTAACGTTAGTAGTTTTTGAAGAAAATCATCGAAAAATAATTTTTTCGAAATTTTTATTTGTCTTTTAGCCACGGATTTAAATTTTTTCGATAATTTCATCATAAATCTATTTTAGATAATTTAATTTCCATTGATTTGACCTTTTTTGAGCTCTGTGAGATGATTTTTCTCTGTCAAATTCATAAATATCATTTTAAAACAAAAATATCATTTTTGAATTTGGAAATAAATTACTCGGGAAATAATGAACGTACAGAAAATTCAGGTAGGGTTTTGAAAACTACAAAGTATCCTTTACAAGTTGTAGTATATTGGTTTTTGTTAAAAAAAAATTCGAAGCGAAAATGTTTGAAAAAGAAAGTAAAAATTGCATAATTGGGGATATTTGCAAAACTTGGCATAACTTCGTAAATAATGGATAGACTAAGATTATTGACAGCAGCTTTCACAAACTTAAAATACCTCAAAGACACCCTGATAGTTTCAAAACGCTGTGATTTTTTTTCATAGTGCTTGGAATGGTTGAAATTGTGGTTTGTGCTAAAAAAAATCAAAATAAGGATCGAGTTTTCACTTTTTTATTGATTTTTTAAGTTACAAAGGTTTTTTTAGCAATATTCTATATTTGCGATATCAAAATACGTTAATTTTATTGTAAAATTTCAATATTGGCTCTTTATGATTACTCACAAACTGCTGACGCTAAACAATTTTAAACTTTATATTCAAAAACTAGAAACTCGGAGCTTCAATTTCAAGTTACACCTCTCCGAAAATCACCCAAAAATTTGTGATTTTTTTTATATCCCTAAAATTGGCCTAGTGCATTAAAACTTAAAGTTTCTGGTCTAAGAAACGGTTTATTGAAAAAAAAAAGGGCCTGTATCGAAACGTAAAGGCTCGAATAAAAGTTTGACTGGACGCTGCAACGGACAGCAGTAAAATTTTCATCCCTCTCGCGATAAGCACAAAGGGAAACTCGTTTCGACCGGACCATTAAGGGCCGCTCCAGTAATCCAGTGCTTAGGAGGGCAGTTCCGGGACAATCTGTCTTTATCCGTTTCCTACTTTCAGGCACCCTCGCGCCTGACAAATGTTTAGCCAGACGCTCTTATAAATATTACTCGCGAAGAAGCAGGCCCACCCTCTCCCGTAAACTCCCCTAAGGCCATTTCCCCTTACTACCTGTTACTTACGACGGAGAAACTTTTAAGCCGATCTACGTCACTTGTTGATCCGCGTCAGGTTGGATCTATTAAATCTTTCTATCACTCCGACAAGCACACTAGAACGTAATATGATGTACGTGATATGTTGATGAATTTTCTTCCGTTACTAGTAGGATCCGGAAAGTGTGCTACATCGCAGGTTCGGCATTATACAACTATATGATAACTAAAGTATAAACCGTATTTTTTAATTATATAAGCGTGTATTTCTTGCCCGCACATACGTACGCCACTGACCGTGTCTAGTAACAACCATTGGGATTCGCTTGGTGCGGGTTCGGGAAATGCTATATAGGTACAATTTATCCGTATAGCGTAGTGAATATATTTCTTTGTTGAAATTTAGTGTCTTACTTTCGCTCGATGCGAGCGAACGAACAGTATAGAATGCTGAGCTTAAAATAATTGTGTGTGTCGTGAGATACTAACTAATAGACGTGTGTACATATTATGTATTTTGCACCGTG
The DNA here is from genome assembly GCA_029963805.1 of Aromia moschata. Classification (NCBI taxonomy): domain Eukaryota; kingdom Metazoa; phylum Arthropoda; class Insecta; order Coleoptera; family Cerambycidae; genus Aromia; species Aromia moschata. The sequence continues at coordinate 337,848 of JAPWTK010000014.1, read as the reverse complement.
TACGTATTTCATTTAGTGTGCGTATACCTAGCGTATTTATATATTATCTGATTTTGTGTGGATTTTTGCAAAAATGGCACAGTCGTTACCAAACGGCACAGTATTTGTGATTACACTGAAAAATATGATTATGAAAATTACGATAATTTTACAATAGACGAATCACATATGTATTTTATGTACTCCTTGCAATCGTCGATATATATTTCGTAGACGCTGAGAGTGTGAAAGACATTTAGATTCGAATATCCAGCAACAAAATATGATGGTACTGTTACAAAAGAGGAATTTTGATTTGATTTGTGCATGTAGCCTTTCCTGGAACGTGGTCGACAATATTCACCTTGGACGTTTTTTTGCCAAATACGCATCCGATTTTCCATTGTCCAGTAGCCATACATTGCGTAAAACATATTTACAGAAAACATATCAACTTGTCATGGGAAATATCAAAGAAGAAATACGCAATAAACTTTTGTGATTTTTGTGGTAATAGGGTCGTTAATGTTCTGATACGAATTTTAGGCGTTTGTGTTTCTGAATGACGCAAGCGATAGGTATGTACATTATTAACACATTTTTACTCCTTTATTTTGGTCTCTCATATGTCCTTCCGTCAATGATATGACGGATTCGAGTCCCACCCTGCGTTGTAGCATACTTTCCGGACCCTAGATTAACTACATATTTTTTTTTGGAAGGCCTCCACACAGTAGAAGGTTATTAAAAAGAGATCTTAACTAAAACACCACTAAAACGTGTATTTTCCGTGATATCGGTCGAGAGGGAGGAAGTTAGGAGGCCGTGAAACAACCCTTATCTTTTTTTAGCACCAGGAACATGTACATAACCTCGAAATTTCAAGAGCTTGCTGGGGCCGATTCGGTTATTTTATCTTGAGGTACCCTTTATAGGTAAATATGGCGGCAGAATATAAGGTCATTGTTGTCGAGACTTTTTTTAAATTAAAATTTCTCTTATCTCTTTTCTAATCAATGAATTAGCTTTATTCAATTTCAGACAATACGGTAGATTTTGAAAGATATGGTCACCAGTTAAAAAAATGCATTTAAAGTTTCTTTATCCATTCAAATAATGATACTTATATTCAATCCGCACTGTTATTCCTTTCGACCACTTATTTTCCATTATAAATACAGATTTTTTTAAATCCTGGACTGGAATCCCTTCTTAAGTGAAATTGGACGGAAGCAATTTCAAAAAAGACGCGCGTACCGTACGCAAATTTTGACAAACGACCGCGGAAGTTTGTGTTAAAACATAGTTAATTAACCGAGGCAAGTCCTAGTGAAAAATTTCGATTGATCGCGCCAGGCTGAAACCTTTTTCATGTTCATTAATCACCTGCTGCTCTGAGAATTTGCAATGTCGGACAGGGCGAGCGTGGAAAAGGAGACGATAGGCGTTGCAGGGAGAGCGTTGTGTGTACTGAGGGCTCTAGGGAAACAGTTAAAGTGTAAATAGCGATAGGGGTTTCGGGATCATCGCACCTGCTTCTGCAAATGCAGGACGTAATCATCTTACGGTCTTTATAGCCTGCCTCCCTCATAGTCTAGTTCACAAGTTCAAAATGGTGTTAATTCTTGCTACTGCTGGTAAAAATATGAGTGAAGGCTCATTGGATTAGTAACGACATCTAGAAAAATGTGCCGAAGTTTCAAACCCGCACATTAACAATTATTAAAGTTATTGACAAATTAAGATTAAAAAAGGGGGTTTACATTATTGCAAATACCCTAGAAACTAACAATATTTAAGAAAAAGAAATTTCAATAAAAAAAGTCTCAATTCCAGAACTCTATTTATTTATTAACGATTTTAATATACGAGATGTAAATTAAGTCTGAATGAGACTGATTTTTTTAATATTCTTTATCGAACAGAATTACAATTCAGTATTGTCTCCTTCAAAATAACTTGGGACGCCACACAGCGCTGGAGACGGTTCTACCATTCCTCCCAGTGCTGGAACTCATATACTGGAGCCTTCAGCTGGTCGGTTACAGCCGTTTGAATGTTTTCTATGGTCAAAATGACGTCCCTTGAGGCGATTTTTTAATGCCGGGAAGAGAAAAAAAGCCAGTCAAGGACTCGAGTCAGGCGAATAAGGAGGCTGAGGAGCCACAGGAATGTTTTTACTGGCTAAAAACTCGTTTACCGAAATTGCTTGTGACAAGGCTCATTGTCATGATGCAACATTCAGTTGTTCTTGATGTTTGGTCTCACACGCATGACCCTTTTTCGAAGTTTTTCAAGAACCTCTCTGTAAAAGTGTTGATTTACTGTTTGGCCTTGAGGCACAAACTCTTTGTGGACAATTCCCTGGCTATCAATAAAGCTTCTTTGACTTGCTCATTCTTGCTTGTTTGGGCTTTGAAGAGCTTGAATTGTGCCATTCCATGCTTTGGCGCTTGGTCTCGGGGTCGTACTGAAACACCCAAGTCTCATCACCAGAACTGACTAATGACACATTCCATAAAATGGGGATCATTTTCAGTCCATTCCAAAAAGTCAAGACACTTTCCCTCCTGATGTCCTTTTGTATCTGCGAAAGGTTTTTTGCGTAGATTTTTCTCATCTCCAATTCGTTAGTCAAAATCTGATGAATAGTGGTATGATTCAAATTTAACTCTTCTCGATAATTCTTGTCGTCAACCGACGATTTGAACGCACAATATTATTTTCGTAACAATCACTCGAACACGTTAAAACATACAGATACATTTTTTATTAGGGTTTTTAATGTTTTCGGCACTTCGACACAACAGGACATAACATCTAGACTTTTTTTAATGACGGAAATGACAAGTGCACTTTTTTCAGGTACAGTAACGTAAATATAAATTTAGGTCATAGAAGAACTTTTAAGGAAATCGACTAAATAACTAGGAATAAAAGAAAATTCATACTGTGCATATTAACATCCCAAAAGCGCGCAAAATACACATGAAATCTTGTTTACTACTTATTTATAAATATTACATGCATCGGCATTTAGAAATTAGGAATTTTGTAATTAATTTAGTATGAATTTATAATCACTAGCGCCTTCGCCATATTTGAGAATTATTTTTTTTGTGTTTTAATTTCTGTTATTCAATATTCATTATTCAATGATTATATTTTCTTGAGCATATTGCGCGCTCTCAGGACATCAACGGCGTACAGTTTGAGGATTGCAATTTTTTATTTTTCTTAATTCTCTTCCGTTTCTAGAAAATTTAATTTTTAACCATAACCTTTTAAGACAATTTTCTTAAAAAAATCCTTATATGACCTACATCGGTATTTACGTTACTCTACGTGAAAAAAAACATTCTTTCCAGTTCGGTCATAAGAAATAAGGTTACTCTTAATTCTCGTTAAAACAAGTATCGATGACATCTTTTGACAGTGGCCAAAAAAAATTCAAGACCTCTATCAAAATTCAAGACAATTCAAATGTATCTTTTAAGTATCTTTTAAATTCATATGTTTTAGAGATTCATTTCTCCTTCTTCAGGGCTTAATCAATGTTGTTATCAGTGTATTAAGCCATCAAGAAGGACAAATAAATCTCCGAAACGTTGGCGAAAATCGAATAGTTGTTGTTTATTACCGGACCTAAAATATAACTAACCAAAAACTAATAAAGAAGGTCGTCAAATTCCCCACAGATATTTCAAATTAGTATTATTTATTTCTTTCAGTTGCAGTTAGAACTCTACCGGATGTTTTTGCGGTCGATACAACAAAAAAATATCAAGTATTTAAACACCGCCAGTATTTTTTTATTCTCATTTCCAGATATAAGAAAAACTTATTTGTATATCACCGGCCAATTTCCGATTCTATCCCACTTTCGGTAAGCTAAATTTCAATATTTGTGCAATAATTAATTCCTAGACTGTGTGACTGATTGACCACCTTCCGTATTGAAACAGGAACAATATAGTGCAGTCTGGTATTGTCTGTTCTGTTTGATTCCTCTCCACGACCAAATTAACCATGATTTAGTTGTTCCTCTCCTATCAGTGCTATATCGGTTTCAAGGATTCTATTCTAACAGTGGTAATTACCTTTGAGTTACTATCCTTGTAAATGCCGTTTGTTTGGTTAATTAAATTTTGATTTTTAGACAAACGTCGTCTGTATTGTGAAATTGTAACTAATTGATGTTATGGTTACAAACAAATACCTAACGCGAAAATTTTAACATTAGCGTTAAGAATAGTTTTAACGTCATCAGCAACTCAAAGCAGTCATTATAATTGTCACTTTTATTGACCGTTATGTAGTATTTAATCGAGAAGACTAGAACTAACGAGACCGAACTCGCCTCCAGAAGGCGCTGTAAACAGTGCTGTACTCGACGTCACGTGATGAATATTTAATATGACATTCCATACAATTATTTACTAACAGCCAGTGTATAAACTAAACAGACTAAAGGCCGCTTACGCTTAAAAGCCACATGTACTCTCCCCTCTCCCTACAGGAACAATTTGAAATAATAAGTGAAGCGCAAAAAAATGTATACGACGCCAATAATATATGCCCAGTCAGTAATACAATAAAAGAAAAAATGCAAAGCGTTTTAAAAAAATCCAGGATATTTCATTTTGGAAAACATATGTAAAGTTAGTTGGTACATATCAGGAGTTACCAGAAAATATTATTATATAATTCATGCCTCAGAATTTCTCATACTCCTGTCAAGAGTAGACATTGAACGTCCTTTTCCATGCACAAGTTAATATTAAAGATACGTCGCGTTTTCCAGAACACTTAGAAAAGCACATAATAATATGTTTTAACCAACGCCAACCTGCCATGGGAACCTTGTCTCAAACTGACGTTTGTCGGGTAAGTGTTGCCATTGGTATGTGTTATCTCATTGATATATGTATTTTATCCTTGACTTAACCGTACTATTTGGTAAAAATAGTACTATGTTGCTACATAATTTATGTAAACATTTTAATATTTTCATTCGTTAACTGATTACGGTCCTGTTACAATTCGCGCTCGACGATCTCTACTAGGGATGGGCACATTTTTAAAAACATCGATGTTCATCATCGGTACCTACTATCGATGGTAGTAAAAACATCGGCTAGAAAACATCGATGTTGGGAAACATCGATGTTTCAAAATAATATATACATATAAAGTGACTAATTTTTATGATCTCTGAAAAAAGTGTTTAGTTTTGTAGTAGAAACTAGAAAATAGGAACAGATTGCGATACAAATCATTGCATATATTATGTAGATAAATAATATAAAAAATAAGTGGCAATAAAAATAAATAAATGTTTATTGTTCTGCAGTAAAACAAGAACATAATGCGTAACATAAAAATAGAAAACTAAACTTCTAATAGAAATTATAATATATAAACTAAACTTCTAATGCTAAAAACGTTACCTGTTATTATACAATAATAGTTTGTTAGGAATTTAATACTTACTGCCTTGAGGGATAGATGTCGCGAATAGAAGCCACAATGTACAAAGAGTAAAACGAATCAATTAGTAATTTTTTCGTTTTTTTACAACTTAAAAACTTACGTAGCGTACTGAAAAATTAAATGATATTTGTGGGATACGTATTACGTAACGAGTTTCGTGTTTAAAGTAACATCGATGTTGAAAATATAAATCGAAATTAAAACATCGATGTTAGGTGCCCATCCCTAATCTCTTAGTGACACTTCACAAATGTTACAGTAGGGGAGACTGTTGTACCATGGAACACTTTTTGGTTTTTATTTTTTTAAATCTGAATATGAATTTTAAAGGCTATATGAAGACAATATTTTGAAGAACATACTTTTAGATAACTAATTCAGTTATTTCAAAAGTTTAAGAACATATTTTCGATTTTACACCCTACTTGAAATTGTAAAACAATATGTTCCAAGGTACATGATAATATTGTACCTTGGAACTCCACCTCTTGTACCTTGAGAGGATGTTAAATAAATGAGTAAAATAAGTCAGCAATTGTACTTAGTAAATATTTAATACAGATGAAAGCCTATTTTATTTAGGTTGACATTATTTTACATTATATGTATTTGAAATGAGTGAAATTAACTTCAAAAACAAATTCTCTTCTAGTCTTTTTAACGCCAATTTTTTGGATTCGGAAGCTTTAATACTACGTCTGATTGTGCTACATCAAAGACAATTCAATTGATTCATTAATTCGTTAGAAATTTAACCTGTAGATCAGTATCCTGTACAGTACATACAGTGTTTCTCTAATGTAATGTTCTGCGGGTCTTTTTCTTTAAAAATTGAACTAAAACAAAATACCAATGCAAATCCTACTTAAACTTTTTCTGATCTTCAATATCACCAGATACTTTCTAAATCATATGAAGTGCCTTTTTCAACTCATGACAATTAACCTCGTCTTATCGGAATCGCTTTATTAATTTTTGGGTCCGCTTTTTGCGATTATTGTTTATTACGATATAGAAGTATATTGCTTTGATGCCTTTGAAAAACGTGAACATTGTCCTTGGCGTTCTAAGGTACAGGAGGTAATATAATGTTTAAGGTAGGACTACAATATGGAAAAAATGCATCACAATATTGTTATCTTTAAAATTGAAACAAATCATATCAAAATACTCACCAAATATACGTTTAGCACTACGCAAAACAAATTTCAAATAAATGACAAAGTATAATGTAATAACTCGAGAATTGATTTTGAAAACTGTTACTTTTCAAAGCCAAAATATTATGCACATAGCTTGAAGCGCGACAACGATTTCTGCTAAATCGGGGTACAGAGCCCTGGCTAAAGATAGATAACTTAATTATACTCTAGACAAAGATGTTAGCACAAGGAAAAAATTACAGAGTGTTCCAAGGTAACTGTACTCAAAGTACAACAGGCTCCCTATGCTTACATGTCGTTTCGCTTTAATAAAAATATAATTCGAATGTTAAATAAATATGGTTCGAAAGTGCTGTGTTGCATTGTGTGATACAAGAAGCGTTCCGAAGCGTCAGAATAACCTGACATTATTTCAAATTACTGATGTAGGTATGTGTGAAATGAAATATTTTCCTTTGTTGTATTGTTAACGTTGAAGCACGTAACATGAAATATTTTGAGTACATTTTCATAATGATAATTAGGAAAATTTGTAATTGCAACGATAACAACAAATTAAAAAAAAAACCGGGGGGGCCCCCCCCGGTTTTCCCCCCCCCAAAAAAAAAAAGGGGCCTTACCCCCAAAAGGCCCAAGGGTTAAAAAAACAACGGTGTTAAACTTAAAAATTTTTGCGGAATAACCAAAAAGCGCGCGGGAATTTTTCATAACTTTTGTACCGTGGATTTTGTATTGTGTCATATGCGTCGAGTTGTTTTTTGTACTATTTTTGAATTTGGGAAAGAAATCACAGTGTTGCAAATGTTATTAATTGCACGGGGAAGAATTTCTTGATAAAGTAAGTATAATTTTCACGAGAATCATATTTACATGTTGTGTTGAAACTGTCTAAACTATTTGATTTATAGGTTATGAATGTAATTTTGGAAACTGGATTTTCGGACATCAAATATGAAGTGACCAGACGTCCTTATTTTGACGGACAGTCCGTCATTCAGAAAGCTTGTCCGTCTTCAAGAGCAGTCCTTCAAACTGTCCGTCATTGAAATTTTTTTATTAAAATGTCCGCAATTACGTCTTCTAGGTTAATCTGAAGACGTATCGCTATCGTATCGTGATTAAATATTAGTATTTCAAAAAGGCATCAAATTCCAAAAAGTATCCTTGTGAAAGTCTATATTTTTATGTAAATGTATGTTTCATTGAAATTCTGAAGTGCCAGGAAAACGCGTGACCTTGAAAGTTTTAAAAATTTTCGCCTGCGGCGCTATTTAGCTCGCGCCTCAAGGCAACTCTAGCTTCGTCGATGTGAATCAGCTGAACTGTCTGTCTTTAGCAAGATCAAAACTGGTCACTTTAATCAAATACAATGATATTTTCTGTCAATAAAAGAAAAGGTGAAAAATGAATTGCTCCAGCACCTTGTGCGCGTGAGGGAAATTGAACAAGAAAAAACTGTTATAATTGAAGCTTTCTGCATCCGACAAACAACTGCCACTGCAGCACCATATGTGCAATTTTATGTAAGCATTATTTACTGCCTTAAATATTGGTATTTCTTAACAGTAAATTGATAAATATATTGCGTATTTTTACAGAGTTTACTATGCAACAAACCTTTCCGTTCGTACATTTATTCATGTTATGAGCGTGAGGTTATGTAGCGCGACACAAAACGCTGCACTGCTAATATGCCCGATGGTAATTCAAGATGTGGCGTCCACAGTACTTCGTGTTCAAGTTACAGTTTATTACTTTTATGAATTCGATGGCTTCCGCAATGATTACAATGGCATAATGAGCAATAAATCGTATTTTGCGTATTGTCTTCTTGTAATATGCCAGCACGAAACTTATAGAGTAAGCCGCCGCGAGCGCTGTTGTCGCGAATCGCTAAGCTCCGCCTTTCTGCAGATATCTATTTGTATGCCGTGGTACACAACCGCTTACAGCGCCTCTGGAGGCGGACATATTCGAGCCCGTCGCGTTATGCAGCGAAAAGCTGCAGCTCTGTCTCGTTAGTTCTAGTCTTCTTGTTCTCAATAATATTATGGCGTCAACACGTTCTTCGAATGTGGAATTTAGAGTTTTTATTGAATTTTACGGCGTCATTCCACAACGAACCACCTGACACATAAAAATTTTCAAATGCATTCTCCAAATCAAAATTCCGTTTGATTTTTAGTTTTATTTATAAAGTTTAGAATTTCTTAGAGCGTGCTATGTTAGGTTAGGTTAATTTAGATTGGATTTGGTTAGATTAGGTTAGGATAGGTCGACTTGGCTATGCGCATGCACTCCGAGCGAATTCTGCGGTCTAATTGCGCGATTTCTCAAAAGAAAACCGTATCTAATTAATTTAAAAGTTCAACACGTCCTCCCGCACTTATTATATTTCGCTAAATTGAGTGTCGGCCGCTGGGCTGAGGGATAAAGGGGGGGCCCTTTGCGCTTGCCACCGAGATAAAAGACGATAGTCTGTCGCTGCGGGCATTTACCCAGGGTTTTGCGAGAAACTCATTACAATAATTAGTGAGAGGTGCTCGGAATTATAACTAGGAAAACAACTGCACTTCCTTCGCAGACGCCCGTGGAAAACTCGGATGACGCAGAACGCGTCAAAGGTATTTTCCGCGTTCATAACGCTTTTCCCTTAGCGGGCTCTCTTAATTATATCGGCGGGTGTTGTTAATTTGTAATGTATATGAGTAATCATTTAGTTATTTGCTGAAGTAGTTTTCTTCCGGGTTCTGCTGCGGTCGTCTAACTTGTCTTGACGTTTCTTATTCATGCTGACAGCTTCTTCAGAAGTTTTCCAAAGACTGCTGTTGTCGACTTCTGCTCATGGTTAAATACCTTGGTTTTGTTACGCTTTGCTGCTCATCCGCCGTGCTCGATTGACCATGACTTTCACCAGTCCCTAATAAAGCCCGTCTCCATGTGTTGCTAAGGCGGTATCTATGTTTCCTACTGTAACATGTGGGAATGTCAGCATGAATTTTATCTTCGACTTATTTGTTCATTCTTGCTTTTTCGGGTCTTGAAGAGCTTGAAGTGTGCCATTCCATGCTTTGGCGCTTGATTTCCGGGTCGTACTCAAACACCCAAGTCTCATGACACGTTCCATAAAATGGGGATCATTTTCAATCGATTTCAAAAGACACGTTTCTCTCCTGATGTTCTTTTATTCCTGCGAAAGGTTTTTTGGAACCATTTCTGCGCAGATTTTTCTCATCCCCAATTCGTTTTCTCATCCCCAAATCTGATGAACAGTGGTGTGATTCAAATTTAATTCTTCCTCGAACATTCTTGTCCTCAACCGACAATCTGAACACACAAGATCCCGTATTCTATCGACATTTTCATCGGTTCTCGAAGATAAAGGCCTTCCGCTTCGTGGTTCATCTTCAATCGACTCTCTTCCTTCTGAGAATGCTTTAAACCACCGAAAAAACGTCTCCGTAGGAGTGTTGAAGTTTTGCAACACTATCCGTTGCGCTATGTCCAAGTCTGAAGCAAAACCTGCTAGCACGCCGTTGCTCAAAATTAATGTCACTCATTTTTAAAAAGCACTAAAAAAAAGGTTTACGAAAACAGTAACTAAGAACAAACAAATGACTCTAAGTTTAAACTTGTACTAAAGTTGCATTACATGTTAACCTACCACCCTTCCAAGTCCCGTCTTCGCAGCGTTGCTAGATCGGGCGCTACGTTGCCAGTCTCATTACATAATTTACACACCTCGTAGACTTGAAACATTACAAAGTTAAAGACAATTTTTAACAAAACGATAATTCGACTTTCTCTAATATAGACGTAATTCTGTCTTGGGCCTGTTATCATAATGACAAACTCGAAGTTAAATATTTCCAAAGCCATGGACGTAGGCCTGAGCTCTTCACTCCGTTGGTATTTACGCGGCTTGCATTGGTAATTCTCCCGAGTTTCTGCTGTAATTAATAACTACGAGGGACTTCGTATCGTTGGGGCTAATTAGTTTTAATTTGGATATACGCCGAGTTCCGTACGTTTATCGCTCGAGGGTCCTGTCGGAGTCAAGCTGCGAAAATACCGAGTTAACCGCTTCGAATGGATAAAAATTCAAACGTAACTAAGGATAATTTTCCCTAAACTTTTGGGCTTTATGCCAGTTACATTTATGGTATATACGAGATGTGTAAATTAAGTAATGTTTTTTTATTCGAATATAATTACAATTCAGTATTGTCTACTTCAAAATAACTTCATTGGGAAGCCACAGCTGTTTGAATGTTTTGATGTAAATGTTGTTCCCAAAGTGACATACCTTGAGGTGATTTTTCAATTTCGGGATGAAAAAAAAAGAACTGAAATGGTTGTGTGACAAGGCGCATTGTCGGGATGCGACATCCAATTGTTCTTGATGTTTGGTCTCACACGCATGACCCTTTTCGAAGTTTTTCAAGAACCTCTCTGTATAAGTGTTGATTTACTGTTTGGCCTGGAGGCACAAACTCATTGTGGACAATTCCCTGGCTATCAAAAAAAGCAAATCAGCATGCATTTGATCTTTGACTTGCTCATCCTTGCTTGTTTGGGTCTTGGAGAGCTCGAAGTGCTTTGACGCTTAGTTTCCGGGTCGTACTGAAACACCCAAGTCTCATCACCAGTAATGACACGTTCCACAAAATGAAAGTCATTTTCAATCGATTCCAAAAATTCAAGACACCTTTCTTTCCTGTCAATTTGTTCCTGCGAATGGTTTTTTTGAACCATTTTTGCGCAGATTTTTCTCATCGCCAATTCGTCGTCAAAATCTGATGAACAGTGGTGTGATTCAAATTTAACTCTTCCCCGATCATTCTTGTCGTCAACCGACGATCTGAACACACAAGAACCTGTGTTCTATCGACATTTTCATCGGTTCTTGAAGATGAAGGCCTTCCGCTGCGTGGTTCATCTTCAATCGACTCTCTTCCTTCTGAGAATGCCTTAAACCGCCGAAAAACCTGGGCTCTTGAAGAAATACTGCCTTCATAGGCGTGTTGAAGTTTTGCAAAAGTATCCGTTGCACTGTGCCCAAGTCTGAGGCAAAACCTGATAGCACACCGTTGCTCACAGTTAATGCCACTCATTTTTAAAACGCACTAGAAAAAAAACAGTTTGCGAAAACAGTCACAAAGAACAAACAAGTGACTAACAAGTTAAAACTTGTACTGAAGGCGCTTTACATGTTAACACACCGCCCTTCCAAGTCCCTTCTCCGCAGTGTTGCTAGATCGGGCGCTACGTTGCCATTCTCATCACTGGCCCGTGTTGACTTAGATATAGCAAGTATTACCAGCTAAAAGAAATTCTGTGTGGAAGGGAAGGTGGTCAGTTTTCAATATAACGTTGTGACCCCATGATTTCAAAGAATGCGTCCAACTCACTACGTCTATAATTTGAATTGTAACGTTTTGTCCACCTCGGACAAAATAACCTACACTACTAATTTATATACAACACTATTACTAATTTATATTCAAATTTATATAGGCGTACGTTTTACAAAATCCGAACCGCACGTATTAATTTTAAAGACTGCCTGTTTTGCCGCCGCTGCGGTTTATATATTTTCCGCCGGTCAATCCAGAAGTCGCTAGTTCGCCTAGGCTTTTCTGAAATCCCCTACCCGTTTAGAAGCGATTCCGGCTGTCGGCAGCACCTGGCCAGTGCCCACTCGAGAGGTTCTCGCTACGCTGTGAGTCACTTGACGTCTTGTTGTTGTCTCGATTTAGAATAAAGACTAAATCGACTAAAAGCTATAGATCTATTGACACGCAGTTTGAAAGAATGCCTTAGGGTTCATTTTTCTCCCTAAAATATAAAATATTTTTCATTGTCACTATTTCGATTTCTACCCTTTCTTATGCGAAAAATATATTATAGGAGCATTTCTTGATCATTTTCTCCCATTTTGTCGCAATTCCTAATTCCTTTTGGGTGGGCAAAGCGAAAATTTGTAACGCAGTGAGAAAGTGCCTGTTTAATATTGAATTATAAAAAACGACCGATGAGCATTCCTCATTGGGCCAGGGATGCTGAAAAATTTATGAAGGGATCCGGAAACTAAAAGCAAACGATAATTTCCACTGCAGGACCATTTAGGTAATGTGGGTACTTTTCCGTGGTATTTTATATGGCTCCTCGTTCGATTTTAGCGCTGCAGTTTATAAGCGGTTGCCGCAGTTATTAGCTAATTTATTTCTCAGATCGGATAATATGGCTTCCTATCTATAATGTAGTCCATAACATCGAAATGAGGAATAAAAAGAATACTAAAGGAAGCCAACTTTAACTATTGAAACAAAGCGGAGCAATATATTTTTTATTTAAAAGTTCAAATAGTCAAAATAACCATAATTGTCTACAAAATAATATTACAAAAGTGTAAATTATTTTTTATTAAGGCACTTATGTTGGGCCTACCAATTTTTGCACCCAGACCTGCAGGTGGCTTTAGAAAACAGGACGGGGAGTTTGTCAAATGGTCGTATGTCTGTGTGTGTAGTGTTGTGAACAACTGAGTGCATACTTTTTGGTGGTTTCATTGACTATGCTTTTTCATATCGTATATAATTATAAAAATAACATTCAGACCGTGGGAAGATCAACAACCTCGAACCAGCATAGTTTATTCTAGATGACGAATACGAGGCTTTGGGTGAAATTGAAAATTAAATGTCTCGAGAATAGTTACGTGGAAGTCACAAGAACTAATATTTAATTTATATAAAAATATAAAAACTGTTGAATAAGAGAGAACTCTGTGAAGAACTGAAAGTCATAGAAAAAACAGCATATCTAATATAAGTGCCGGAGAAAACGTAAGACAAGGTATGACAAAGGAACAGTAATATAATTTGATTCGTCTGATGTTAAACTTTTGAGAAATACAATTTATGACAAGAAAGTAGATAGAGAAAAATGAAATATCGACTGTAGAATTTCTGCATAGGGAAATGGAAGTCTGATGCATTTCTGGGTAGAGAGCCGCTTTTTAATTTAAAAAAATAAAAGAAACTTTAAAATAATACGTTAAAAAAAAGAAAATAATACCTTCACTGCTCATCCTTTACAAATATTACTTTCTTTGGGACATATCCACATTCTGTAACATTTTTTTTAACTTGAAAATTCACAAATAGAGTTACAACGATCAAATTTAACACCAGATTCCACTCTCTTCCTTTTATCGGCCTCTACACTGTGCTGTCTCCGCTTTTATTTCTGCTTTTGATTTTTTTTTTATCCGGAACAGCCAGAATAAAAATTATTTCTAACTGTGCCCTGGCAGACTCGTTTAAATAAAGGCGTCATCCTCTTCTGTGTACGTAAAGATAGGGCCCGAGAATTCGGCGAAAAAAAAGAGGATCGTTCGGAATCGTACGTGACAAATATCGAAATCTCCGGAGCCTGTGGTGTTTGCATAGGCGTCACATAAATCCTGCATTGGTGGGGTAAGCCTATATATTTTTTATCCTCAAGCCGTTACTTATCGGATAAAATATTTTAGATGTAAAATTTTTTGAAAATAACGCTTACACCCTCGAGTGTATTCACAGTGAGGCAAACATTCTACATAAAAAATCTCGTAGCTACTTTATTGAATTTGTTCTATGTCACGTATCCTAAATTAAACTACTCACTGTAGAAAAAGAATTTAAAATGTAGGTATGTATACTAGAGAAAAAAAGTGCACCACCAAAAGAAAACGATAATACACTAGTAACAAAAATTAAAGGATATTAAGAAAATTCCAAATTTTTGGGTTCATTTTCAACAAGGGATAACTCGGAGAAAAATGGTCGAACAGAAAATAAAAAAAAAGGAACTTGTAGCCTCAAGTGTCTAGTTTTCAGATCTGGACTTAAAAATTTTTTAGCGGGAGTGGTTCTCACGTAATCATCCGAAAACCAATAAAAAAAAATCCAAATTTTTGCTCGTCTAAAATGGTCTGTGGACTGTGTGGGGTCGTGTGACCATAAAGTCACCAAATTTTTTCAGAATTTTTAGAGATGATGTGATTTCAGATTTGATGTGATGAAAAATTGCAATTTTTCGCAATTTTTAAAAAAACCAAAAATCATCTCTAAAAATTCAGAAAAACTCTGAGGGTATTCTTTGACTAATTCTAAGACATCTTTGTTCTTAGATAATTTTTGCTAAACTCAATTTTTAAAAAAAAAATTTTTCAAAAAAAGTTTTTTTTTCGATTTTTTCCAACGAGTAATGTTTTAGAGCAAAAAAATATGGATTGTCGCCAAAAAAATCATATTGAAGTTGAAAAAATGCATAAAAATCGAAAAATTGCTTGTTACGGTGATTTTTTGGCCGAAATGATAAATTTAAACCCTCGGGGCACTAAGAAAAATCGCAGCGCTTTGCAACTTTGAGGGTTTTTTGGGGATACTTTGAGGTTAAAAAATTACCGACGATATACTTCGTTCATCCACTATATCCAAAGTTATACAAAATTTTCCAAATATCCTTAAATTCGCAAATTTTTAACTTTTTTCAGCCAACATTATCGCTTGAAATTTTTTTTTTAACAATCGCCCCCGATTGTGTCTTATAGAGATTGTTTTGCAGTTTCCTAAACCATACCTCCATTTTCTGTACGATCATTAGTTCCCGAGTAATTGATTGTCAAAGTTGAAAAGGACTTTTTTGCTTTGATCGACGATAACTCCGCGGCAAATCATCGTACGGAGCTCGTTAAGAGGTCAAATTAAAGCTGATTAAATTGTCTAAAAGAGCTTTATGGTCACACGATGAAAAACAATTTTTTTGAAGTCCACATACCATTTTAAAGACGAGCAAAAATTTGGAATTTTTTTTTTTTGGTTTTCGGATGATTATGTGAGAACCACTCCCGCTAAAAAAATTTTAAGTCCAGATCTGAAAACTAGACACTTGAGGCTACAATTTCCTTTTTTTTTTATTTTCTGTACGACCATTTTTCTCCAAGTTATCCCTTGTTGAAAATGAACCCAAAAATTTGGAATTTTTCTAACCTAACACTTTTAGAAGTATTATTTATTATGCTCTATATTAAAATCGTAGGGCTTCTAGTTCCATCTTTATATTGCTCCCAGTCATCTCCAGACAAAGAAGTTCTACATGTAAGCTACTATTTCAACGTTACAAAATGCCCCAGGTAGACAACAAATTATTTTATAGCCCCTCTTGTAACCCCCAAGCCGACCCTGTCTTCGACGTCACTGCAACCGTGTCGCCGGCTCTAATTATTGTTACTAAAATAGTGAAAACGTATCCAATATTTGTAATCGATCAACAGTTGCTCATATTTAATTATTTTCTAAAGTTAAACATCGTAAATTTTCATGAAAAACAACTGGAACAGAGGGACGTGACGTATTAAAGTGCTGATAAAAAAGGTAAAGCGACATCTAGGAAAAAGCATTTGAACTGATGTGTCCCTCGTTCATTTATTTTGCGTACTGCGAAAATACGGTTTTTTGCCGGATCCATGTCGCGAATTATTCTGACAGATAAACGCGATGTAGTTTTTACAGTTCAAATTGTATTAGCGTGATTTGGGTCGGGACCGTAGGTCACATTATTTTAGACTGTGTTGGTGTAAACTGTCGCTGAAGAAGTAGTCGTGTTTTCGTTTACCCCATTATTAATTAAATCTATATTTAGCTCGGGCGTGCGAGTCTGGTTATTCCAAATAAGCCTTCAAAATTGTAGCTTTGTAATTCTTTTATCCATTTTTAAGACTAATGTCTAATTGAAATTACTCTAAAATCTATAAAACCCACCTCTTGCATTCTGCAACTGATCCTTGCAAGACTACCTAATCATCTAATAATATTGTCACGATTTCCCATGTTGCGTTGTAAACGTAAATTTAATTTGGAAAGGTAAATACATAGAAGCCTTAAGGTAAATAGAGCCAATCTTGTAGACACCTGAGCAACTGCATCGGCAGAGGCAACAGAGCCCATTACTTTTCAATAAAACATGGCTCTGGAGAAAATCTGTTTGCCTAAGGAACTAATGGAAACACATGTGACAGAGAATCCTCGATACACAAACAAGGTAAATGGAAAGGCGAAGACAAATAACTTTTATTCCTTCGTATTTTTTTGTGTAACTCGTTTTCATTGCATTTCGCGTAGATAAAAACCAGCAAGATAAAAAAACATGTTTAGGATTGGTCATTTTTCTCTGATTCCACTCTAGCACATACGAGGTTAAGTAATGAGACTGGTTTTTTCAAATTTTATTATTGGAATAGAATTACAATTCAATATTGTCTTCTTCAAAATAACTTCCTTGGGAAGCCACACAGCGCTGGAGATGGTTCTTCCATTCCTCATAGCAGTGCTGGAACTCATGTACTGGAATAGCGTTCAGCTGGTCGGTTACAGCCGTTTGAATGTCAATGGTCCCAAAATGGCATCCCTTGAGGTGATTTTTTCAATCTCGGGAAGAGAAAAACGTCACAAGGATTCAAGTCAGGCGAATAAGGAGGCCGAGGAATGTTTTTTACTGCTTAACCACTCGTTTATTGAAATGGTTCTGTGACAAGGCGCATTGTCGTGATGCAACATCTAGTTGTTCTTGATGTTTGGTCTCACACGTATGACTCTTTTTCGAAGTTTTTCAAGAACCTCTCTGTAAAAGTGTTGATTTGCTGTTTGGCCAGGAGGCATAAACTCTTTGTGGATTCAATCCCCTGGCTATTAAAAAAGCAAATCAGCATGCATCTGATCTTCGACTTGCTGATTTTAGTTTTTTTTTTTGGTCTTGGAGTACTCAATTTTGGGTACTTGAGTACTCAAGTACCCAAATTTCATCACCAGTAATGCCACGTTCCACAAAATGGGGATCATTTTCAATCGATTCCAAAAAGTCAAGACACATTTCTCTCCCGATGTCCTCTTGTTTCTGCAAAATGTTTTTTGGAAACATTTTTGCGCAGATTTTTTTCATCTCCAATTTTTTATACAAAATCTGATGAATAGTAGTGTGATTTAAATGTTCCCGATCATTCTTGACGTCCGCCTTCCGCTCAGGCGCCTTCCGCTCAGACGCCTTCATCTTCAATCGACTCTCTTCCTTCTGAGAATGCCTTAAACCACCGAAAAACCTGGGCTCTTGAAAAAACACTGTCTCAGTAGGCGTGTTGATGTTTTGCAAATGTATCCATTGCGCTGTGTCCAAGTCTGAAGCAAAAACCTGATAGCACACCGTTGCTCAAAATTAATGTCAATTTTTAAAACGCACTAGAAACAAACGGTTTATGAAAACAATCACAAAGAACAAATAAATTGTTATAAAGATATATTTAAAGCAAATTTTTACTTTCAGCCATAATTTAATAGTTGATAAGATCGCAAAACAATGTTACATTGATTGCTAATTTTAACAGATTTTTAAAATATCATACGGCATATACTGCTTTGAAAAGTAAGTTACACGCGCCTACGGATGGCATATGTTCGAGGTCGGTGCAGCTGTTCTTACAAAGGAAATGCCACGCTCTGTTTTTTCATGTTTTAAACTGAGATTGGGAATACTATACTGGCAACATCGAAGACAACAGAGTCTTACAAATTCTCCCTGTTTTTTTTCGTACATTAAATGAACATAAAATTAAATGCACGATGAATTAAACGTACGTAAATTATGAAAGATTATATCGTAAAAGACTAGAATTACTGGTATATTATTTCCAATCTCAGTTTAAAATATTATAGATTCAGCGTCTCTATCAGGGATTGCTATGATACTCTACAATGGCACAGAATAGGCACCGTCTGAGTTGTCGATACTTTCAGCCATAATTTAATAGTTGATAAGACTGCAAAACAGTGTTACATTATTTTTTAATACGTAACAGATTTGTAAAGCATCGTAAGGCATGTATTGCTTTGAAAAGCTACACGCGCCTACGGATGGCACACGTTCGAAGTCGGTGCAGCTGTGCTTCAAAGAGAAAGCTGTTTTAAACAGAGACTGGAAATACTCTGCTGGCAACATTGCCGTCAACGTGCGGTTCAGTATCTTAAGGTGCGTACAAACCTGCACACGCATGCGGTGAGAAGCTACGCATACACATACGTATGCAAATGCCGAAACAGGCATACCGTGAGCCAGACTGGTGTCGGTTTTTTGGTGCACATCAAAGAAACATACTCGTACGTGAGCGTTCGCGCTCAATTTGGACGGGTTTTTGTGCCGTTCTAGTTTAAAGCGAGACTAGTGCGGAGTTGTTGACATATTTATATGTATTTGTGGCTGGACGCTGGAAAATGGAGTGGTCAAATGAACAGTGTATGGAATTAATAGATCTATATGAAAAAATCCCTATATTACGGTCTATCCCTATCCAAAAAATAAGTTCTATTGTTCAAAAACGAAGAAAGAGGATACATGGGAAACAATTTCAAAAGAATTAAATATGGAAACTTAATGTTATAGCTAGGCGCTCTTTAGCAGATATGGCCTTTCTTAACACTGTATCTTTTTCATTACATTAGGTATTTAAAGTCTTCTAATGGCATACGTACAAAGTTCTGAAATTGCCCGGTATTTGGTTCTAGAGACCAAATCTACTAATAAATCGGAGATCATATGTCGAGTTCTTCTTTTAAATAAATGCGTCATCCACCATCGTCTATATTTCTTATCTTTTTTCTTTTTTTTAATAAACCACTAATGACTACAAATGCGGCACTGACCATAACCAACTCTTTAGACATTTTTACCACGCATGTATGGATCGATTTGAGCACGCACGCATATGCGGCGATAAAAGTTTCAACGAATGCTCTGAGCGCGAATGGATTGAGTACGCACGCATATGCGTAGCTTCTCACCGCATGCGTGTGCAGGTTTGTACGCCCCTTTATAAATTCTCCCCGTTTTCTTTCGTATGCGTAATGACGCGCAAACACGACACATGTAAATCCTGATCGTAAAAGGAAGTCGCAACATAAACGTACGCGTAAAACAAAGCAACGGCGGCGTGTATCGTCGCGACGCCGGAGAACAAAGGAAAAACATCTGTGCTCATGCGGCAGTAAAAATCCCGTGTAGGCGCAGTGTTTTACGGCGGATGAACACGGTCGTGTTCCCTTCGAAATCTTACAGTAGATAGACTCCTAAAAGTGGATTAGGCACGTGGGGGCGTGGCGAACGCTGGAAAGGGACCGTTTTGCGGGGAGAATGGGGTACAGGCGCGTACCCGACGAAAACAGAATTAGGCTCATAAAAACTTCGGCAGTGAATATTTCCAGTGGAGTCAAAATAATACTATGTATGTTTTACATCATACAGTGTGGAACAACCAAATGGAATAAATTCAGTAGCTCCATTATTATGCATTTTTTAGAAAATCATGAGGCACGTCAATTTCTAATTCTAAAATGACATCTTGCGAATGTAAAAATCTCATACTTAAATTCAACCCCCTTCAGATGACAGCTACAACCCCCAAATTTTCAAATTGGAAGTAGGGGCTTGTGATACTTCATTTGAAAGGTATTTTCATTCTCTATTCAAAACTGCTGTGGTTTTAAATATAGCATCGCAGAAATTAACAAGAAAAAAAAGATAAGTTTCTCCAGCGTAGGAAATTCGTTACATTAAAATAAAACTTTTATAAGTAACACTATTTGTCAATTTTAGGTTCTGAAATGTTAATAATAACAAAAAAATAAATGTCTGTAATTGCCGACATTCCCTACTATAAGATAAAAACTTACTAATAAATACCTACAATGTTTTGCTTTGCAATCGAACGACAAAAACGAGAAAGCAGCAAAAAAAAACAAGCCTGGAATTTAACAAGTTGGCCATTATCAGTTTCAGTGAAATTACCTAGAAACGTGCTTGTCATTGTAACAGAAGTTAACAGTTATTTAGCGCTGCTCCAAAATAATGTTGTACCGATATGGCAAACTTGTATCCAGCTGAAGGAAACCCACAACTTCCAGGTAATGCAATATGGTTCCAGCAGGATGGTGCACCAACACATTATGAAGTCAATGTCCGGCAATATCTCCACACAATCTTTCTAAATCGCTGGATAAGGAGACGTGGTTCTGTAGAATGGTGTGCACGATCACCTGATCTTACGCCGTTAGACTTCTTCCTATGGGGATATGTAAAAAGTATGGTTCACAAAACCAAACCCGACGATTTAACTGACAAGAAGAATAATAAATAATAACACTTGCAATTAGGTCGATTACCTCGCTGATGTTAACTAACGTTAGAAGACATTTCTATTTACGTTTAGGATGCTGCCAAAATGCTGGAGGTATGCATTTTGAACATCTGCTGCATTAATAATGATTTGTTTTTTATTTTAATGTAACGAATTTCGTACGCTGGATAAACTTTTTTTCTTGTTAATTTCTGAAATAAAATTTCAAACCATAGCAGTTTTGAATATAGAATGAAAAGACCTTTCAAATGAAGTATCACAAGCCCCTACTTTCAATTTGAAAATTTAGGAGTTGTAGCTGTCACCTGAAGGGGGTTGAATTTAGGGAAACATTTTTACGTCGCAAGATGTCATTTTAGAATTAGAAATTGACGTGTCTCAGAATTAAAAAAAAATGCATAATAATGAAGCTACTGAATTTATTTATTCCATTTGGCTGTTCCACATTGTATAGAGCCGTATTAAAATATAATTTATTTACCAACATTAGCATCGTATTCGTCGCCTCCGGAATAATAATCTGCGGTGGCAGGAGCGTGTTCTCCATGGAAGCTGCCTCTAGGTAAAAAAAAGCTTGCCATTCCCAATTATCTCTATATAATAAATCACATATTATTACTTTTTTTAAAATGAAATATCGTTTATTAATATTTTGTCGAATTATCAACCTTCCCGTAAAATGTAATAGCGTTCATAATTGTCATAGTGTCAATGTTTCACTCAACAATATTCGCCCGATCACGAAACCGTCGAATCTCTTCATGCACTGTACGCTGTTTACTCTCCAGCTTCTCGTAAAAGCGGCCAAGTCATTGCCTTCAGAGTCAAGACAGCGGGTGCGGTGCGGGCTGTATTCGTAGCGTATAAATTATATTATTTATGCCACGGTTATATGATAGCCAACTCGAGCAGCATGTAATGGGGGTTGCTTCAATTTGATTCGATTGCAGTAGTCTTGTGACAGCTGTAGCTGTTGTACAACCTCCGCTATACGCAATACGTTGAGTAGTGTGATATAATTTCGTATAGTTTTCAGTGTGATATATACAGTGTGTCTCGTGTAATACCTCAAACTAAATATAATGTGAGTGCTTATCACTGGAAATCAACGAGTTTAATAGTAACTACTCGTAACGTAAAAATTTTCAAATTTTTAGCTCTTTTTCTCTCTTCACGGGCTCGGAAAATTTTTTTTCGGTTGAACGACCATATGGACCAGATAGCCTGTTTATTCAGCTTCAATTTCCTTTTTTTAATTTTTTGCTACGTCCATTTGTCTCGGAGATTTCCGAAATTGAATGAAAAAGGACCCTTTTATCTTCAATCATCAATATCTCAGCAACCAATGATCGTACAGGATATTGAAGGGCAGTTTCGGGAACTGGAACAAATTTCCTATAAAACCCTGTCAAGACATTTTTTTTTAATTCCACCCTCAATATCGACTTGAAAACAGTGAAAAAAGTGACTTATTCCCTTGTTTCAGTAAATCGACTGCATATTTCTATTTCTATCAGCAAATATTTCTGTTAATAAGTTATAAAATACCTGTTGAAACGGTGTCCATGTAAGCTGTGGACGGCTCAGCATACATGTACTGACTCATGGATCGGTCGATTCCAGCATTGCATGTTATGTTGACTATTTGTACTTCATGAAAGTTACCTTATATTAATTACGGTTAGCATAAAACATATTTATTAAATCACAACGTTTCTTGTAAATAGTTGTATTCTAGAAGCCTCTTCTAGAATAGGTTGAATCTCAAGGTTGAATTTTAATCGTTTCGTTCACTATTTAATACCACCTGATTACTTACAAAAGAAAGTATGTATAACATTATTTCTATTTGTAGATAACTACTTTTGTTTAGTTTCACCTATACCTATTATATTATTATGTGTTAAATTTGTATTTTGAAATACGAATAATAATAAACAATATTAGTTACCTAATTTGTAATAATCGTTAATTTATTAAATAATAATAATAATAATAATATAATATCCAGTATTGTTTTTATTACTGATATTACAAAATGTATAAACTATGAAATCATAGAATTGCCATTGAAAACACTGTATATATTTTTTACATTTTCGACGTCAATGTTTACTATCGTATGTATATAATTCGCTTTATCTACCTTTCAGCTTTGTTTTGGTGGTTGAAAGTAATTGTTTGTCAATGTTGTTTTGACTGCCTTATTTTCGGATGTTTGTTCAAAGTTGACGCCGGTCTGTGTTTAAAACTATGTTGGTATTTTTTTAATCAACCACAAAAGGCAAAAAACTAATTTATTTATGTTCTTTGTAACGTGTCTTTTCATAGTGCTTGTTGCTTTAGATGTGACCGCTTTGTGAACTTAAAACTCCAAAAGAAAGTTTAAATAACACTACTGTTGCTTCATTGTAATTCGTGGTACTGCACAAATACTTTTAATACGCTGTAAGTACAACAATTAAACAATACGTCTATACAGAAAGTAACTTTAATTTGAAGAAATATATACAAATTATTTGGACCTCTGTGAGAAATTGAAATTTGAGATTATTCTCTTGTTCGCGATTGCACATCTATTGTCATTTGCTCGTAATTGTAGGACTTCAGACTAATGGCCATTATATTTTCAGACCTAAGCCTACCGTTTTTTATGGAACAAAAGTGTATAGCATGAGTATTTAAGCTTAGCTTACTTGTTGCCCATGTGTATACTCGACGCCTGCTACTAAACACGTTGCTGCCGAGCTTAACCTCTCTAGGCCCCGCGTCGTGAAATCGTCGTTGACTAGAGGTACATCGTCTTCTTCTTCTTCTTCGAGACTGTTAGACACGTCGTCGTTTAACACCGCGACAGGTGCTGAAACAAAAGTAAACGGACAGTTGAGAGATTTTTCGATGTTTATAGGCAACCAGTGGTATGTTTTTGAATGAGCGTGTATTGTTGGTTGCCTAAGCGGAAAAAAATGGCATTTTGGGTTGCATAAATACCTGGGGCAGTATCATATATCTAATACTCCTATATTGCTGGTGCCCGTAAGTAGAGGTGTCACGGGGTAAGTGAGACAGCAAATCACTACTTGACCTGTTGTGCGCAAGCGTCACGAGTCTGGTGGGACACTTGGCTGTGTGTGACTGGATGTCAATTCTCGGGTGCCTAGACTGGAAGTAGTTACGAGAGAGACAGACTCATATACGTCTGAACCGTGGTGATTTCAGCAATCTCCAGACCCTTCTAGCAGTATAGGAGTATTAGATATATGGTTTTTTAAAGGGTGTGTATTGTTGGTTGCCTGAGCGGAATGAAAAAATGGCATTATGGGTGGCATAAATAACTGGGGCTGTATATATACCCTACCAAACTGCCTTGTGATTTAAACTGAAAATTGTGTGATAAATTTTCACCTTTTATAGGCAACCAGTAGTGCACTTTTGGAGAAGAGTGTATTGTTAGTTGACTAAGTTGAAAGAAAAGTTTGTATTTTGGGTGGTATTAGTTATTGGGGGGTCTGTATATACCAATTTCAGATTTGTTTACAACTGTCTTTTCAAGTGTTCGTAGTTACACTGAAATATGTATTACATCTCAATATATCTTTATTATATACGTATATAAGTACGTCATTATGCAAATAATCGCGTGCATGGAGTGAATGCGAGCTACCCGGAACGGAATTGCGGCAGGTAAGGGTAGAGATACACATATATAGAGATAACTGTCGTGCCGGGGATGCCGACCCCATCCCTTACAGACGCGGCCGCACGCTGGCTGCAAAGGGGTCGGAATTCCTCTGCCATTCGTTCTCGACTTATTGCCGACTCGTTTTTAATAAATAGTCCGCATTATATCCGCAGATACACTGATAGACCTTAACAATGACTAGATGAATAATACTGAGTGATACTTCTACAATGTGGAGCTAATACCATTTGCGTTGGTGTTTTTTTTTTATTTAAATGTAATCCATAGTCGAATGTTGTCTAGATGTTTCTTAATGAATATTATTGGAACATCTCTAACGGTTACACAGGCCGACAATTAGGCAGACCCTCTAACCCAAAAACCAGGATATATTTTTCTGAAGGTTTTTGATGCGCTGAATCCGAATCCGAGGTCCAAATCTCTCAATTGGCTCTGGTTTTCGAGATATTCTAAACTAAAAGTGCAAAAAAGCGATTTTGGCCAATATTTGAGGTTATGTAGCATCGCAAATTTTATTTTCTCAAAAAACTATGACCAACATCTTAAAGTACATGCCTTGCCCTTTTTAAATGACGTCGAGTTTACTCAAATATCTTTTTTTTGCTGCGATATCGCATTTTGAATTTTTTAAGTTTGCGAATTTCTCTATAATATTATAGAGGCCGACACGATTTTAACACAGAAACCAGAATATATTTTTGCAAGGGTTTTTGATGCGCTGAATCCGAATCCGAGGTCCAAATCTCTCAATTGGCTCTGGTTTTCGAGATATCCTAACCTAAAAGTGTAAAAATAATGATTTTGGCCTATATTTGAGATTATTTCCAAATTTGGCCTATATTTGAGATTTACAAAATTTTCCTCAAAAAATTTTGAAATTCTGACCTTGGATTCTGAACGAGCAAGTCTTTTTACATAAGAAAACAGTGACCTGCTATTGAATTTCAAACATTTTCAGTGTTTCCTAATCAAAAAACCAATCGACTCTTTGATGTACACGCGATCCTTAATAGGTTTTCAATTATAGAGAAATTCACAAACTTAAAAATTTCAAAATGCGATATCGCAGCGAAAAAAAAAAGATATTTGAGTAAACTCGACGTCATTTAAAAGGGCAAGGCATGTACTTTAAGATATTGTTCATAGTTTTTTGAGAAAAAAAAAATACGATGCTACATAACCTCAAATATAGGCCAAAATCCCTTTTTTTGCAGTTTTAGGTTAGGGTTTCTCGAAAACCAGAGCCAATTGAGAGATTTGGACCTCGGATTCGGATTCAGCGCATTAAAAACCTTTGTAAAAATATATTCTGGTTTCTGGGTTAAAATCTTGTCGGCCTGTGTTGAAATTATTTCATAGACTCATAGAGATATTGATATGACGTTCATCGATGATTATTTTGGGAACATTCGCAACGGTCGTTGAAGTTGATTCATGAATATTCCTTGATAAATATTACAGAAATATCCTTAACGGTCACCGACACTGATTTACAGATGTATAGATGAATCTCCTGTCCTGATGTTCTCTGATTAATATTCTTGGAACACTCTTAAGGGTCATTGACATTGATTCATGAATTCACAGCCAAGTATTGTCTTGATGTTCATTGCTGAATATTCTGGGAACATCCTCAACGCCTGAGGATCTCCAGAACATTCAATTTAGATGATTTTTGAAATTTCAAATATCCCGCGAAATGAGGGGGGAATTATAAATGGGATACACCACATACTGTATTTTCTTTCCTCAAACCACTCCATCAAACCCACTCATTTCTAGAAAACTCGCTTATAAAGAATAGATCGTAGCTCTGAACCCGTTAGCTTCTGATTAGTTAATTTAGAGGGGGTAGATAGATCCCTTTAATGCCTCTACTTCCAGACAAACAAAAACAACTGACGGCGTGAGACGGAAGCAATCAAGTGTGTTTAACCCCTAGAATTTGTGTGTCAAATACTCCTCGGGGTGGTGCAGTCTTCAAAACATTGCTCGTAAAGGGGGCGGACCAGCGGCGGTTTCTGAGAATTTAATACGAGGCGGCGAATAAAAATAGAACCCGGTTTCTTAGATTGTGACGGGAAATCTAAAATAATTTCAACATAAACGAGGCGTTTATACCAAATTGTGCTATGAAATTCTAATCGTAATAATTAGAGACCTCACTTCGTCTGAAAATTTCGCTAAAGAGCCTGTCAATTTAATATTACTTGAAATATTTTTTCAAAGTAAAGAGGGTGAAAAGTTTTATGTTCTTAAATTAGTTGTCAGCAAGTTTTGTAGACCTCAAATCACTCCAACGCCAAAGATCCAGAATCTATTTAAAACCGATAGCACCATCAATTTTAATAGAGTGGTAGAAATTAATTATTTAGCAAGTTGAGTAAATTATAGCAGTAAATTTTTTAAATATTTTTATATTATTAAGTATGTAACTAAAAGTATAATAAGAGGTTGTTCGAAATGATTGACAATACTAAAAAACGAATCCGATTATAATTATATTTTAGTAGGTTGAACAGTATAGGTACTTGGGCAGTTTTTACTAGATATTATTTTGGTGCTAAATATAGAAAAGAGTTACAGGGGCTTACGAAGAATGAAACAAGTTGTTATATAAAACAGATATCAATAAAAGTGTAGTTACTTTACAGACACATATTTACAGATACATTTTTTCACAATTTTCTAATGGACGCTTCAGTTTTCGGGGGTTAGAACCCCACTCTAAATGCACGACGACCCGTCATTGGAATAAATGACGAACGATCCGGGATAAGAATCGCGCGACGAATGGAGGATAGCTTGGCCGCGGGGGGCCCCGGGGGGGGCAAGGGAAAGGGAAAACATGCCCAAACCTTTTTTCCCCCTGGTGGGGGGGGGGGGGACCCTGGCCCCTTTTTCCCCCCCCCCTTCCACCCCCAGTGCCGCAGTTGGAACGATCCGGACTTATGTCCTTGCGTTAAACACACAGCCGTATTAGAACGAACTAGTGCCCTATTTAAATCTTTTTATTTTGCTTTTTCGATAAGAGTTGTACGGTAAGTTGAAACGGGAAAGAAACATTATTTGAAGAGCCTTAAAAAATGCAGTTTTTCAGAAAATTGTGTGTGTTGCCATCTATTAAGAGTCGTCTATTAGGACTCTTGTTATTGCTATTTACTAGACTTGCTATCACTACTTGATATTGCTACTTTCTAGGTTTGCCAGATTGCTGAAGCGCCGGCAACCAGCAGTACATCTACGTGCTGTGGGTGGTCAATGGTTTTCTGCAACGAATTTGCAACAAATTGACACACCTAGTCTCAAGCGGCGGTATTGGTGTAACCGTAAGCAGCAAAATATTTTTGTGATTTTATTTGGTTTTGTATATTAAAATTAGTGCATGGTAACGGTGATCTGTCTTTTTAAAGGCTAAACACTATTACATAATAGTACTAAATGTATAGCGGCACAACAACCGTAAAATATTCTAGGAGTGACATTGTTTATTATTAGGTATTATATATGATGATTGAACACAGAAGCACTCTTGAGGCTATAGCCTTTGTAATGAAATATTTCAGGGCCAATTTCAAGTTTGTTTCTAGCCAAGCCGCCATATTAGTGTCACTAAACAGTAGCCTCCTCCTTCACTCGTAAGGTGATACTTGTATTGTATATTAACTGCAGTATTATTATCTTGTATTTAAGGACTTTTTAATTAATGACAGTGGTTGTATTAATAATCTATATTTAGAGGATAAAATTAAAATTAAAACAAATAAAGAAGCACTACTTTTGCCGACGTTTCGTCTTATGTACTCAAACTTCTTCAGGGCTTAATTAGTGTTTTATATAACGGTTTATGTCATTTAAATGTTTGATCATTTTATTTACCTGCAGGTATATGTGTTTGAATATTCTAATAATTTTGTGATATTTGTTTCTTTTGTTTGGTGTTTGTATAACTTCACATTGAACGGATGTTAGAAGTCTGAGTACATTAGACGAAACATCGGCAAAATTAGTGCTTCTTTATTTTTCCAATGTGCCCAAAAACATGGACGATATTTTATGGACGAAACTAATTGCACTAACTATTAAAATTAAAAGGAATTTCCTTGCAGGACATTCGATGTTTCCAAAAAATGTTCTTTGCTCTTCAAAAAATGTAGGTTCATCAGTAACAGTAACAGTCAACAGTAACCTCCTTCGTCTAATTTTGTTGCTGGGCTTGTTTTTATAACTCGTGGAAAGTAATCGTATATTTACGGTCATCCGTCTTTTATCATCGTAGCGCAAGCGATTTTGGCGTCACAGGCCATTAGAGGCAAGATTAAGGAACCATTAACTAACCGAAACAAACATTATGACCTAAACGGAATAGATTCTTGATACAGACCGCGGTAATTTAGCAAACTCTAAAGATAAATTGTCAGCAAGATGTACGGCTTATTTGTTCGCTATTCTCCGCTCTTCGCAATTCGAGAAAATTAATTAAGAGTCTCCAGCTCCGGGAAAGCCCCTCATCCGGATTCGGTGGCGCAGTAGACGGCGAGCTGCGGTCCGGATTCCAATCGGACGTTTTTGTAGCGAAAACAACAGGCGGTTGATCCATTTATGCATAATTTCGATTCAACGTCGTTCCGTTGCAAGAAGTTTTCTATTCGCGATGAATACAAAAACGATCTCGCGTCTGCGGGGTTTTTATTCCTTTTTCGCTTTAATAAAAACCCGAAGCGGACTCCCTTTTATCCAATTATGCCGCAAAGTCGGTCGTTGGGCATTGACCCAGTGAACGGAGTGCGAAAAACACTCTGAAGCAGTGGCGGTGAGCTATAAGGTGCGCTGGTGCGCGCGCACTACCGACAATTTAGCATTAATAATTTTATTTAGTAATTAATGGATGCATTCTTAATCTATCGCCTTGCCGCATCCCTAGCGTTAATACCATCTTAATATTATTTGACAGCAGCGTTACGAATCCACTAGACGCTAGGTCTCTATCTCCAAGGCCACTGGTTTCCGATCTCGGCACGGGAATCGACACGCGCAATACGAAGAAGCGGGACGACCATCGCGCTTCCGTGCAATACGAAAGAGCGAACGCGTATTGTTACTGCTTGCCCCTCCACAATTACGAAAGGAGTGGGCGAATCCTATAGATATGATGTGCGGAGTTTAAGAGCGCACGAGAGTGATCGATTAGTTTGCGAATTGTTTTCGTACACAGCTGTTTTATCGCTCACGTTTTATAAATATAAACTCGGGTTTTCGGTTAGAATCTAGTTTGGAATAATGAATTCTATTCAAAACTTATTAAAAACTCCATTCTCTAGCTTGAGTTTGGAGGAAAAAGTGCAAATTAAAACTCTAGGTAGGCCCACTCCACAAATTAATTTAAAATTAGCCGTGAAAGGAAAAAAATAAACAATTTGTAAGAACATTTAATAATGACTTATTTAAAAAACATCTGTGGTTAAGTGGATCCGATGTATTGAACGCAGTGTTTTGTTTTCCGTGTGTTTTGTTTGGCGGAGAAACACCTTGGACCAAAACTGGAGTAACGGATTTAAATCACATAAACGAGAAAATAAAAAAACATGAAAATTCTGCTGGACACATGAATAATGTTTTGAATTTAGCCATGCTAGGCACTGCAAATATTGCGACGATGCTCGATTCTGCTCATCGACGAGCAGTGGCAGCACACAATGAAGCGGTTTCAAAAAACAGGTATGTTTTAAACATTATTATTAACTGTATTCGTTTTTGTGGAAAATTTGAACTGGCCCTAAGAGGACACGATGAATCGGAAACATCATCCAATACAGGCATTTTTCGTGGGTTGATTGATTTCAGTGCCGAATTAGACGAGGCTATGAAGTATCATTTACAAAACGCGGCGGCTTTTAAAGGAACTTATAATACTATACAAAACGAGCTACTTCAGTGCATGCTTGAAGTTTGTCACGATGAAATAACCATTGAAATTAAAAAATCCACTTTTGTTGCTATAATAGCAGACGAAACTACAGACGTTTCTACAATTTTTCAGTTGGCTTTAATATATCGTTACATGGTGGGTGGAAAGCCTGTAGAAAGATTCTGGAGTTTTTTAAAACCAGTAGGACATGATGCAGAGTCATTGGCGGAGTGTTTATAAAGTGAACTAGACTAGATTATCGTTATTTTTATGTATGGTGCACCCCCAATCTTAGGATCACGCACCGCCACTGCTCTGAAGAGAATTTCCTATGGAAAAATGCATCGTCTCTTGGCTTGTTTACTTCATTCGACTTTGTTGTGAAGCACACGTTAAATAACCCTGAACGAGTGGACTATTCTAATCTCATTAAAGCAATGATGACATGGAATTCGAAAAATTACATTATTAACAAGTAGCGATTTATGCCCCGCTTGTATTCACCATTTTATATTTTATGAGACAAATTTTATCAAATGAGGCACCACTGCGAAGGAAACGATTCAAGAAGTACTCAAAAATGGTTTGGTAGCCACCCCATTGTAGAGGATCCATGCAGAAACATAAGAATAATTGTCAAAATTTTATCATTCGATGTGACATTTCTGAAACCAGAACCAAGTCGCCATATTTTCGGAATGATTTAGAGAATTTTAAAGCTAAGAAGTCGTACTTCGAAAAAAATCAGGAATTGGACCGGAACAATTAGAAGTCTGTCGGTAGAGCATGAACGGACGTTTCGACGACCTCTTCTTAAGTCGGACCGTTGATTCCACTGGGCCGCTATGTAAAAAAATTCAATGCGATGAAATGTAGATGTGCATTGCATGCAAAATGTAAATGAAAATTTCGTCCAGTTCCTCCCACCAGCCAGGCACTACAAAAAGGACGCGGTCAGCTGCTGTGCCACTGGGCCAGGAAATTTTTGTTCCTCCTAACTTTTTCATCCGAATGATGGTTTAGCGTGAAATAATTAAAGAAATATTTCATTCATTTCGGGTAGTTTGGCCGTTTGACTAACTGATTAAATGTCTTGTCTATTATTCCTATAGTATAAGACATTTAATTTCTAACACATCCAACTCTATTTAATTATGAAGACGTAATCATACAGTTGGACTATTTGTAGGACATACTTCATTTCTGAAGGTTAGTTATGCTAGTAGGTCGAAAATGGATCACTATGATTGTGGTGGGTTTGCTTTTGTTCTGTTCCAGTTGGTGTTTCTAACCATCATAAGTAGTCATCCATCTGTTTGTAGTAAACGGAACGAGTTAAAAGTTAGACACAACTGGTTCAGTATTTTTGATGGTTTAAGACTATCAGAAATGCTTCTGACAAAATATCTTTTGTTACCACATTTAAATAAAGCATTAAATTATACATTAGTGGCCATATTGTGAAACCATTTCCCCTGAAAGGATCTTCAGATGTTCTGAAATTAATGATGGCGTGGAATTTGAAAATTTCAATCACAAGTCTAGGGGAAATCTACTCGAGATGATCTTGACAAGACGTCACTCAAACACTTTATGTCAAAATTTGTGGTATTCTCAATCTGTGATCATCCTCATCAAAGCGCTTAACTCCCGGAAGTGTTTCGAACGATGAGAAACCAGTGACGTCCGCGCGAAGAACACCGATTGGACAGTCGCAGTATGCGCCCAAAACTCTCTTTTGCTCGTTACCCACTACTTATTGCGTATTTGCAGGACGGTCCGATCCGAGCTAAATGACACAATAAAATGAATTTTTTGCGATTGAAGTTCACTACTAAACCCGACAAGGCGGAAACTGCTTTCCACGAACACTTACAGAGGACCCAAGGTATGAACAACAACAAAACAAAATCGCTAAACCAGCCAAATTTTAAGTGATAACCGGCCGTCAAGATGATGAAGATACCGTTCGCAGCAAAGGTCATAACCCCCACACAAATTAAAACAACAGTTCAGTACTATCGGTAATAAAATAGGTCGTTTCTCTGTTGAATTTTAGAAAATCATAATATCATAGCAAACCCAAATATGTCGAGGCACTCTTCATCATCCGGCGTGTTAATGGTAGGCCCTAATTTTAGGGTGGGCAAAAAGATAGGGAGCGGAAATTTCGGAGAGCTGCGTCTCGGGAAGAACCTCTACAACAACGAGCACGTCGCCATCAAGCTGGAGCCGCTCAAGTCCAAGGCGCCCCAGCTGCATCTGGAGTACAGGTTCTACAAGATGCTCGGCCAACAGGAAGGTAAAACTCTTGAAAAAATGCCAACCAATTCAATACAGTCTCCAAATCATCTCACTGAATACATTTTAATAACTTTACTGTATCAATTAAGGTAATGGCATGAACACAAACACTACATTTATAGTAGAGTAGAATTAGTCGATTTGTACCCCTAAACGAAAAGTAACTGACACTTTACAAAAAAAAAATGCTTTTTTGTTGACGAGGCTGAAAATATTAAATATCGTATTTTGGCAACAGTTTAAAAGTATTGCTTCATTGTTGTTTAAATAATTCGCAAAGGTACGAAAATCAGGTTTTTTTTTGAAATAAAAAGAGAACCGTAAACTATACAAAAAATGTTTCAGATAAAAAATGTAACTATTAAAAAAACCTTATAAAACCCATCAAGAAATTTGCAAATCGGTTAATTTGTTTATCTGCAAAATTGAAAAAAACGTCAAAATGGCCCCTTATTTCAATTGTTTATAAATAATTATAAGGTAAGCCTTGTGACTTTAAAAGTTTGGAAAACGTAGGTATCGGTGTACTTAAAAAAAGCTGAAAATTTCAAATCGATATATTTTTAAGTTTTTGCAAAAAGTAAATTGTTTATTAAAAATATGCTTTCGAAAACAGCCCTTAATTTTTTTGTAAACATC
Organism: Aromia moschata; assembly: GCA_029963805.1. Taxonomy (NCBI): domain Eukaryota; kingdom Metazoa; phylum Arthropoda; class Insecta; order Coleoptera; family Cerambycidae; genus Aromia; species Aromia moschata. Next base: position 304,432 of record JAPWTK010000014.1, on the reverse strand, counting down.
ATAGAGTAACGATTCAAAATGTATTCTCTTATTGATGAGTTGGACTATCAAGTATATTGAAAAATTAATCGAATTTCACAAATTTAATTGTTTAAAGGTAATGGTAATGACAATCGTTGAATAACATTATTATATATAAAATAAGTCGCTTAGACTAATTTGATTAAAGTTGTGAGTATTCCCAAAGTTATTCTTTTCACGAGCTACCCCGAATTAAAAAAATATATCATTCTACGATGTATAGTTTCGGAGATAATCCGATTGTTTTCGTGCGCTGTGATTTTGAAGCGACCGAAAGAAAATCTGCGCGCAGGAGAACCACACTGCTGCCGCTGCCGTGCCGTCATCACTCATGCATCCACGCGCGTTACTAAAATAACGATGCACATTATTATAATGCTATAAACGAAACCGACTACTACATACTTTTGAAATTCTTACATAATACAAAGCAAGATTTGATCTTATTACTGAGTTAATGTAAAAAAAAAATCAAGAAATTGAACAAATTATGAGTGCAAGAAAAAAAACTCGGCTCCCAAGTTACTTGGAGCATTATTTTTTTTTTAAATTCGCAGAAAAACCGTAGCTGTAAAATGATTCTAGTCTCAACATTGTACGATAAAAATCGAACGAGTTATTTCATTTGTTTATAACTTTAAAACGGACGTACTTTTCAATGTCAATTTTAAACAATTAAATTTGTGAAATTCAATTAATTTTTCGATGTACTTGATAGTCCAACTCATCAAGAAGAGAATCCATTTTGAATCGTTACTCTATGATGTTAACAAAAAAATAAAGGGTTGTTTTACAAAAGCACCTTTTTTAATAAACAATTTACTTTTTGCAAAAACTTAAAAATATATCGATTTGAAATTTTCAGCGTTTTTTAAGTACACCGATACCTACCTACATTTTCCAATACTTTTAAAGTCACAAGGCTTACCTTATAATAAGTTATAAACAATTGAAATAAGGGGCCATTTTGACGTTTTTTTCAATTTTGCAGATAAACAAATTAACCGATTTGAACATTTCTTGATGGGTTTTGTAGGGTTTTTTACTAGTTACATTTTTTATTTGAAACATTTTTTTGTATAGTTTACGGTTCTCTTTTTATTTCAAAAAAAACTGATTTACGCACTTTTGCGAATGATTTAAACAATGTAGCAATAATTTTAGATTGTTGCCAATAAACGATATTTAATATTTTCAGCCTCCTCTACAAAAAGCAATTTTTTTTTTTGGTGAAGTGTCAGTTACTTTTCGGCTATATCCTAATTCTACTATACCATTATACTCAGTGGCGGTGCGTGATATTTCGTTAGCCATATCTTGAAAACGACGCACTGGGACCTTTTTTGGTGATGACTATACTCTTACAGAAAGAATTTATAGTGAAAAAACCGTCAGCAAAGTTTGCGAAAGAATTTTTCAAAAACACTGGAGCATCCTGGTTTCAGTAACTCTGTGGGATATTTGCAGTATATTTTTTCATAATCTAGAAACAAATATAAGACGTTTTGATTGTTACAAAATATTTTTGTTTCAAAAAGTTATGGCCATTTTAATTTTGGGAAACAAAATGTTCCTATAAAATTAAAATTAAAATGGCCATAACTTTTTGAAAAAAAATATTTTGCAACAAATCGAAAAACGTCTCCTTATATTTGTTTCTAGATTATGAAAAAAATATACTGAAAAACCCCCAAAAATCTAAGTAGAAAGGAGGGAGGAGTTCTGTTGTTTTGAAATCTTTCGCAAACTTTGTTTTTTTCACTATAATCGGCTGTAAGATGCTAATTCATACTATACCATTATACTCAAAACTCGGTGTTAGTGGAAAAAATGTACAAAACGGTATTTGTTTCTGCGCCTAATTCCCGAGGAATCCACTGAACTGAATGCCTCTAAGTAACTGAAACGTTTTCCGTTCAATTTCTTTTCAAAAGGTCAACTTCCAGGCATTCCCAAGGTGTTCCATCTGGGCACGTGCGGAGGTCGATACAACGCGATGGTCATGGAGCTGCTGGGTCCCAGTCTGGAGGACCTCTTCTGCCTGTGCAGTCGCAGATTCCGACTGAAGACGGTGCTGATGATAGCGGACCAGCTGCTGTCCAGGATAGAGTACGTTCACAGCAGGCGGCTGATATTCCGCGACATCAAGCCAGAAAACTTCCTCATAGGTAGGTCGAAGGCCAAGAAGGACAAGACCATCTACATCATCGACTTCGGCCTGGCCAAGGAGTACTTGGATCCGGACTCAGGCAACCATATTCCTTACAGGTAATGGCTGACGTAACACCCTCAGAACCTATTATAAAGTAGGGTTTTCTTATTCCTCCCTTGGTTTCTAGTCTCAATTCCCTTCTCATGTGAATCACGTTATGTTATCACGTCAAGTTATGGTGACAGGGATGTAACTAGTAACGAATTCACTACACTTACAATAAATTATACCAATGTATGCAACACTTATCCTCTTAACTAGCTTCCGTAACAACCGTACACCAGAAACATTAGGTACGTTTCAAATAACTTCGTAAAGTTTCAACTAACACAGCGGAAAGTCTAACGTAGACATACCTCGATAAATTAACATCGACAACGGCTAAATGTAATACGTTGGTACCCCCTCCACTTCGGTTCATCGATCGTCCACTGACCTGTATATTTATAATTTTACTTTAGCCTGTTCCTATTTTAGGGAGCATAAGTCCCTGACTGGTACCGCGCGATATATGAGCATTAACACCCACCTAGGTAGGGAGCAGTCTCGCAGAGACGATTTGGAAGCAATAGGGCACATGTTCATGTATTTCCTAAGAGGTTCATTGCCTTGGCAGGGGCTTAAAGCAGACACGCTTAAGGTAAGTGAATCAGATTTTCTTAGTCGATCCCTTTTCCTGACCTCGTTCATTTTACTTCTCATGCTTATTAGAAATCTGGGTATGCCACGTTTTAAACTCGCCAATTAGAGTTTCTCATAAAACGAGGTGAATACGGCCGCGGCAGAACGTTTTTTATGAAACCCAGCGGAACGAAATGGATTCGTATTTTTATTTTCGGCTCAAAGGCTCAATTAAGTCTCGCGCTTTAATTGACAGGGGCAAAATGCTGCTATAAAGTAATCCTCGTAAGCGGGGGAATTTTTTTAAATAAGTATTTATGGACTTACGCCCCGAATATTTCATCTCCCCCGTTCCGTTTTTCGTTCCCGAGCAGCATTTTCTCTTTCCAATTTCAAATAGCCGCAACAATTTATTCGTTACTTTCAGTGCGTCCAATTCTTACTTTAGTCGGCTGTTATAAACTGGTTTAAACCATTTTTTTAGGAACGGTACCAAAAGATAGGCGAAACGAAGCGAAATACCCCACTCGAGGTGCTTTGCGAGGGACAACCCGAAGAGATGGGCATCTACTTAAAGTACGTTCGAAATTTGGAGTTTACAGAGCAGCCGGATTACGAATATTTGCGAAAATTATTTAAGGATCTGTTTACAAAAAGAGGATTCCAAGATGATGGAGTTTTCGATTGGACAGGTAGAAACTCATTAATAGTTATTTTGTCACTTTACCTACCCCCCACAACTCTATGCCCCTCCCTTCGCTGGAGGATAGACCGGTTATATTGGCGACAGGTGTGGTCATACTATTGGCTCCGCCCACCAAACTCCTTCACGTCAGGGAAGCCGGTTTTAATTGGCGTTCAATAACAGAGGGAGGGTGTTATTCAAACTAATACTCTACAGATACCCATAGCCTCCGTTTATCTTAGCAAATATAAAACTGGGTGAACCAATCGTGATGGGAAGTGGGAGTGTCGAACGTACGCGTCGCCAATGGCAGGTTTCGAGACATTAGATCACAGAAGCCACTATCCAATAAGATTATCGTTATCCATAATCACTCCTATTGACCTACTTGCTATATGCTAAGATAAAGGGATTCATATGCTATGTTTTACTGACATTTTTTTTAATTTTGCAGATCGTGTATCATGGCTTAACACGGAAGATAGGAAGTCCAAACAAGAAAAATTATAAGTACGGAGTTCTCTGAAATTAAGCTAGGGTTAATAGCCGTGTCCAGTCGGGGAACATTAAATACGTCCGTTGTCTTGTTGTGTTAAATCAGCAAAACGAGTTAAATAAGGTTCATCATCAGTTCCTGCATTTACTTATTTGTCTTTAAAAAATCTAAATTAAACAGAAGTCTACCTATTATTTAAATTTCTAAAAAGCTGTTTGTTCACTTTCGTGTATAGTAAATTGAAATATGAGGCTAGGCGTTCCCTTTCTCGTCCTGCGAACCGTAGGAAGTTTTCAACGATTCTATTTCGGCCAGAATTACATGTATAGAGTAATCCTCACACCGTTGAACATAATTCATACTCCAGTACGTTTTGTTGCGCTACAATATCCCTGTCTACGACAGATTTTATGGGCTGCACAATGATGGAAGCATATAATCCGCTCTGTAAGCCGCGTGTTGCTCCACGTTTCAAGTTTATCTTAACTCGGCAACATTCGGGGCTAAGCGACTTAGGACTGGCGCGTATATAAGCTCGTTACTGGTCCCGGCGTGGTCTTAGAAGATCCATTAACCCTCGATAAAAATTATTTAAAGCAGTGAGGTTTAATAATAAATATGAGTCTTATCTTTCTTTGTCTGACCTTAGTGATTATAAAAAAAGCAACAGCAGAAATTCTACATTAATGTATAGAATTTCCAACGCAAGGAGTGGAAATACTTAAAATCATCGCTGACTGAAGACGGTATTAAGCAGTGGCGGCTCGTCAGGGGAGGCAGAGGAGTCAGTGCCTCCCCCTGTGAAAATTACAAATAAGTTTTTTTTATAAACCTACTACTTATACTTTAATTTTATTTAATAAAATTAAAAAGTAACATACTACCTTTATCATACCATCACCATACTACCTTTACCATACATACTTTAATCACCTTTAATTTTTAAATTCATATATCGGGTAAAAAATTAATTTCAAAAAATAAAAATATTAATAAATATATTCATGTCAAAGAAGTTCATGCACTATTATTTGCAACATATTAGCCCTCATAAACGACCCAGCGCCTAGTCTATCGCCGTGTTGGCAAGCCTCCGATGCCAATGTTTTCACATACAGGGTTAGAAAGTCCAAGATTTCAAAGCCGAGCATTAAAAGATAGAAAAGAATAAACTCTTCAAGTAAAGGGAACTGCCAGAGAAATATTATATCCATAGTTGCCAGACTGATATGTCATTTTAAAAGTTTTATGAGCGTTATTTTCTGTCTTTCGTGATAGGGTAGCAATAAAAATAGGTAGGCGGGACGCCCCGCCCATAAATTATAATGCGCACGTGTGAATTGATCATTGTCTAGACTCTAGAGAACAATAACCCAAATAAGGAATCAGTTTAGCCGTGTCTGCGTAAATAAAATATTCATATTGTTAGTTAATTAAATAAATGTTTTTACTATAATAACTAACGATGACGGTATACACTAAGGAGGAAAAAAGTGGAAATAATTATGTGGTATTTCATCTCTCAGAGCGCTGAAGAAATTGTTGGGCGATTTGCATTTTCATTTGAAAATCGGCCGGTACCTACGGTAAAAAAGGCGAAAAACGAAGCACAAAGGGGCGACATTTTTGAACCACTTATTCAATAAGCATTTTTTCTTTCTTTCGTCTTATAACCGGGTTGATTTATATTTATATTTTTTTATTTTTTATAGAACTTCAATTTTATTTTCTTGCAGACCGGTTAGTTAAGGAATACAAAAAATTGAAAATAAATGCAATTATGTTCGTACACTTCTTTTAAGTGTATGGGATAATTGTAAAAGTCAGAATTACGTAAGAATTTCGTTTCATACAGCTAAGTCGATGTACACCCCCCATAGCTACGAAAAAGTACTGAGTCTCACTCAAATTCGGCGATAGGCCTTGTCAAATACCCCTCTCCACTTTCTATTACGCGCAGGTCTCATACGTTTCTAATACGTGCACAAGCGTGAAACACTGTTGCATCTAACTGTCTTTGTCTGTCCTTACTAGTGTCTTTTAACTTATTCTCTTCTACACATGTATCGCTAATATGTAAAGGTGCAATTTCCTAGGGTGTATGTATTTCTAATAGGGGTATAGGTGTATGTAACGGAATAGGGGGCTTCGCGCTTCGCGATCCTGCGTTGTTGACATGCGTTGCTAACAAATTTAACCCTTAACTCCAGTGGCATTAAAGGTCAAAGCCCCACCACACACATAAAAGTGACAGCGCAGAAAGCTAGTCATTTGATTTCATAAACCTAACGACCTAATCTACAAAAACTATATTGTTCTGTGTTTTGAAAATTTTTGTTGGAAGGTTCCGTTATAGTGCCGTTTTGAGTGGTATAGGAGGGTAATAATTATTGAAAGCGTTCCATATTATTTACGTAAGTCATTATTTGAACTTCTTATTTAAGTGATTATACAAAATAACAATGGAGGTAACTGGCGGGTGTAGCAGTTTGTTTCATAAAAATACCCAATACGAGTTGTCATGACACTCAAATAAATATTCGAACCTGCAATGATAATGTTGAGTATCATATAAAGTATAAATTTAGTCGCCTGTCTTATGAGGATAAATTATTTGTTAAAGATTTAAGAGTACCACTGCCAGGTCTAAGTAAAACTTTAATTAATCAGGGTAAGCCGGTTCGTAGTTTTGTTAATACGTGCTATGATAAATGCAAATGGCTTAGTGGTTCCTTAACTTTAAATAAATTTTATTTTTATATTTAATTTTATATTTATATAAAATATTAATAAATAATATTTTCAAATCGTGGAGAAGATGCTTGGACAAAGTCTGGATTCGATAAATTCTTTATCGAATTTTAATAACTTTATCTCGTTCAGTTGACACATTCAAAAAAGTCTACATCTTTTAGGAAAACAAAATATTATGAAAGTGATCAATTCAATGTGGCTACTTTTAAACTGTGAGCAAAAAGTAGACACTCAACTTTATCATATCACTGACTGAGTGAGGCACCCAGTATAGACAGGAATATTGAATTTTTTTAGGCAAAATTGGATTCGGAAACAATTTGTTTCCGATGCTTATCTTCGTCCTTATCAATTATACATGTCTTGACATTCGCCCCACATCTTGATCGGATTGAACTGGCGCTGTCGAGAGGAGTGAAGAGGGAGCGCGCAAGGTAGGCCATTGTGGATCCCTACGTAGGTACGAATGAGGGATGAGACGAATGTATGCGTAATCCAACCCGCGGGGATTCACAGAAGCGGATCCGCGCCGTTTCGGGTTTAATAGCATTCGGATATAATAAGACATTGTACCCACCTGCTCCTAGGTGCCTGTAATGTGTCTTTAAGTCGTCTCTAAGGATTGGCAGCAGACGCGAGAACCGGAAATGTGTGCGATTGTTACGCTTGAGAAAAATGAATCCTGAAATAGTTTTTAGGTAAACGGTGAGCCGTCAGATGGTTTCTTTTTAAAATTGCTATTAAAACTACATCGTTGAATATTTTTTTTAAATGATTGTTGCTTTATTCAAGAAAGTATGCCATTTATGAAAAACAATTTCAGTTAAATGGCCGCCGCGGCTGGCTTGGCAGTAGTTCATTCTTTTCACCCATTTTGCAGTAGATTTTCGATTAATTGTGGCTCCATTGCGCGAATAACTGGATTGATGTTTTCCTTCAGTGCGTCAATTGTTTGTGGATCGTTGGAGTAACAACGGTCCTTAACATGTCCCCATAAAAAAATAGTCCAACGGTGTTAAATCTCAGCTGCGCGATGGCCAATTAATATCTCCAAAACGGATGATAACACCGTTAACGAATTTAGTGTGCCAAAGATCAATTGTGTCACGGCTCGTGTGACACTTTGCTCCATCATGATGGAACAAAAGCTCGTCCAAGTCCAAATCGTCCAATCGCGGCCTTAAAAAAATCAGTTAACATGTCTCTGTAACGCATTCCATTTACTGTAACGCTGTTACCATCTTCATTTTGAAAGAAGTACGGACCAATGATGCCACCACTCCAAAACCCACACTAAATAGTCATTCTTGCAGGACGCATTAGCTTCTCTTTGACTACTTGTGAATTTTCGGAACCTCAAATCCTAGTTCTGTTTATTAAGATGTCCTCCAAGATGAAAATGAGCGTCGTCCAAAAAAATGATTTTTCTATTGAAATCGGCGTCATTTTCAAACTCATTTAAAGCCCACACGGAGAAGCGATAACAAAGTGGATGGTCATTTTCCTTTACCTCTTGAGTAAGTTGCAAGTTGTGAACTAATAATCCGAGGTCTTTATGCAATATTCTCCTCAGAGAAGTGCGAAGTTATTGGGCTCTATGACGAGTTGAGGTTCTTGGGTTTTCACGCACACTTTGGGCAACAGCAGCAATTCTTTCAGCTGTGCGCACCGGACGAGCTCGTGGATAACTTCTGTTATCCATAAGCATGCCAGTTTCACGAACATTCCTTAAGAATTTTCTTACACCAGGCGCTGACGGAGCTTCATTTCGACCAAAAATTGTTCTCAATTTTCTCACTGTTTCTGCAACACAGCATTCACTTTGGAAATAATTTTTCAATATTTCCCAACGTTGTTCAAGCGTAAAACGTTCCATTTCTTACAGCGGAAGTTAGGCACCACATATATATCAAATGTCAAGCGCGTCAGTGTCGGCAATGTAGAAATAACACTCAGTTTTAAAAAAAAACAATAGATGGCCCACCCTTTACATCATAAGGACATTATTGGAATGGAGTGCTTCTTGGAGATGAAATAATGTTCAAACGAAATTTGTAGAGAACTAAAGAGTTAGTATTCGTATTAGTTTCAGTATTTACATACAGGCATTAGTACATACGTAAGTACTTAAATAAATTACTTAATTTAAGTAAACTTAAGTAAATCTTAATCTTTGACACCGAGTGAATTTTCTTTTTATTGAAGACTTTAATTTAAAACAAATGAATTTTGAATGACAAGATTTTTTATTTTTACGAACTTTGATAACGCACTATAATTTTTTATCGATATACGTTTAATATACGTATATTTCGAGCTAATCGAACGAATTTGTTGCCCTGAAGGCATTCTTAGGTATAATGAATTAGGTATAATGGCGCTGGCTGTACTTATCGAAGCACTGGACAGTAGCGGTTTACGCGTAAGCTGTGATAGGTAGACGACAACACGTGACTTAATGCTGTTAATCAGTTAAATTCAATAATTCTGACTTGAACGCAATATTTCGGCTTTTTTTGCTAACCATAGGCGCAACATTGGAGTATTAATTTTAATTTACGATCTAAAATAAAATATATTAAATTAATTTATATCAAATAAATATTTCGACACTTTCCAAAACAGAATATCCGTCTTACGACTGGATTCTACACTTAGTGGGATACAAACCAAGTTTTTAAACAGTTAAACGGAAAACAGTAACTATTTTTAAATTACTCTTTCAAAATGCTTGTTTTGCAAGTGGCGTCAACAAAAAAAAAATGACACAGGAAGGGACGATTAGAGGTCAGAAGTCAGAGGTCGATTCCTGGACTGCATTTAAATGAATAAGAGGTGCGATCCTCCGGGTCGGCTTATTTTTGTTATTTGTGTTCTATTGCAATATGTACTTCCATTACAGGATACTGTTGAAAGATGGATAAGAGATTTGCCGCAGCTTGAATTCGTCATTCCATGGGATACAGTGAATCATCCCGAGTTTACTCAGTGTTTATAAAATTGTGTTAACGGGATATTGTGTGTATTGTATTCCACTAACGTTAATGTACATAACCTTAAATTAATAAACATTGGAGCAACTTTGAAATGTATGACTGCTTTCGAAATTGCTATTTTATTATTAATTTGTTCCAATCTACGTCTATTTATTCTACGTCAAACGGTTCATTGGATGATATTCAGAGAAATAAATAGAATAACATTTTTACTTACAATGCGGTACCTTAAAACCCATATTAGTTTACACAAAGCTATCAAAGGTGTATGTAAATTTTAAAATCTATTGTAGTATCTAAACAGTTATCGTGGATGATTCGTTTTGTGGAGACGTCAACGATTTTCTGTAATTATCTTGAGTTCTTGTCAAACAACGTTTCACAGTTCCTTGATGTTCATTAAATAATTCAATTACAACGTCTTCAAACCGCCATTGTCGTGAGTTCAGAGATAATTTCTACGCCTGAGCAGCACAGTCTACACATAAAATATACCCGTTTTCATTATTCCCGTCGTTAGGACTATTTCATTTTTGAATATTATTATATTCCATACATACGAGGAAGCTCTTAGGGTATTTTCCAGCTCAAATATTTAATAACGAAGGCAATTTTAGATGATATTGTGTACTTAATATTTTCTGATTAATTCTGATTTAACTGATATCCTGTGATTTTTCCATACACATCACCCATCACTTTTTTAAGTATACAACTTTTTAGACCAACAAACCGAAAAATCTAAAAATAAAGAAAAAACACAAAATTAGAAGATTTAAAAACCATATAACGTAGAAATTTAAAATTACAGAAATATAAATACATTTTTGTATGTTTCTTTTTTCAATTTCAATATTCTTTTTTCTTCGCTTTTAATTTTTTTGAGTGAGTTTGTAAGGTTAAAGTTTTTCGAATTTTCACGTTATCTTTATTTTTGGATCTCTAGATTTTTAGGTACTTGAATTTTTAGGGCATGGGTTTTTGAATTGGTCTTTGAATCTCTATACGTTTTCGATTTGTATATCTTTTGGACTATTGTATTTTTGAAATATTGATTCGATTGATTTTTGCTTTTGAATGCGTTCAACTTTTTAATTTTCGACTTCAAATGAATTAGGCCTGGTTTTAAAATTTTCTTCTTTGTATTTTATTGATGGAACTGGAGAACGGTCTCGATCTCATTACCACACAATCTGTAGCTGATATCTCCGTTGTATATCCCCATTTTGTTTAGCTTAAAATAATTTTCGCTCTCCAACAGCCACTCGATTAGTCATTACGTCATTACACGGCTAGCCGAACCAATCGCCGGCCAACTTTGATATGCCGACCGAAGACTGAACGCTAATCCCCTCCCGAACGCGTCGCCACCTGGCGGAACCGCGCGAAAACCGCACATCATCACGTAATATGTACGCCGCAAAATAGGTGGTCTTTGTGGCTCCCTCGACCGACATATACCCCATCCTATACGCGTTTCCGATGGGAAGAGAAGAGTATATTATGGGAGTACATCATGCATCGCGTCTGTTACCCCGACGGGAAAATAAAATGAGGTGTATAATAGGGGTATTATCTGCGATCTGCTTTGTGCCGATTATTCCCCATTAGGGAGCGGAAACGGGTAGTAAAGCGGGGGTGTAAAACCCGCGTCTATCCGTTTCGTTCACAAAGGGATACAAAGTACAGGTATGTACGGGGTGATTATTGGAATAGTGAACATTCCTAGATATTTTTGCTACATTCTTATGTCAAAATGAGGGAATTTACCCACTCATTGGATCCACCCATCTTCTTCGTCTTATGCGTTTACAAAATTTTCCAAAAAAATCGGTCCATTTAATTTTATTAGTCCAAACAAATTAGATTTTTGCGTAAAAAAGAGAGTCAATCATTGCGGAATATTTTTTGTATTGAAGTACAAGTATTCAATTACAAAAGGTGTAAATTTCAGACCTTAATATTAATAAATGAGGTCGTTGCGATTTTTTGAAAAAAAATTTTTTTTTCTCGGCTCCTGTTGGTCGTAGGACATCTTTTTTTTGTAAATTGGTGGAAAAACGTCAGATTTAAAATGGCAATAATGCCATTCCTATTAAATTTCAACAACAAGAAAAAATGTACATTTTTCGACACGAAAAAAGAAGTTAGTTTCGGTAGATTTTTCACATATTTCCAATTATTTTGCTATACGCGCACAATTTGCACAGGAAAGTACAACTCTTATAGAAAATTTTAATCCCAAGATGGGACACGTAACTGCATTACTGTATGATTTATTGAAACTTGAAGAAAATGTCTTCTTTTAAAAAAACTCAATTTTTTCAAAAACTATCAAATATTTAGCAATTTTACAAAAATGCACTTATTCTACTTGAGAAGGCCTGCATATTCTGAAAGTTTCGTAAAAAAAATATGGTTTCAATTTAAAGATATAGAAGGTTTAAAAAAATGCGGTTTTTAGCCGTTTTTTTTTTTGCAATAACTAATACATTTATTTATCAGTTGACATCGAGCTTGGCTTAAAATCTATGCTATAAAAAGTTCTACAACTTCTGTCTAAAATATTTTTTTTCTAAAATGTTTTTTTTTTTAATGAAAAAAAAAACTGTTTTCTAAGAACTTTGGACGTCATTTTGAAAAGCCATAATATTCAAATGGGGTAAAGTAGTTCATTCAATTCTACGGGGGTTTTTTCCATTTTTTACATGTCTTTGTTTACTGAACTAAATTTTGGCAAAAAAATAGAGGTATTTTCGACAATTTGACTGGCCTATATTTTCGATATGGCCGCCCAAACGCCAAGGTGAGAATGCAACGGTTTCTCTAAAAAAAGTTTCACATTTCTTTATAGAGAAGCCGTTGCCCCCACATTCTAGTTTATTGAGAATTCATCCTTCATCTTCAAGAACCGACGAAAATGTGGATAGAATACGGGATATTGTGCGTTCAGATCATCGGTTGACGGCAAGAATGATCAGGAAAGAGTTAAATTTGAATCATCCACTGTTCATCAGATTTTGACTAATGAATTGGGGATGAGAAAAATCTGCGCAAAAATGGTTCCAAAAAACCTTTCACAGGAACAAAAGGACATTAGGAGAGAAAGGTGTCTTGAATTTTTGGAATCGATGATGGAAAATGATCTCCATTTTATGGAACGTGTTATTACTGGTGATGAGACTTGGAGTTTGAGTACGAGCCGGAAACCAAGCGCCAAAGCTGGAATGGCACACTTCAAGCTCTCCAAGAACCAAAAGTGCCAGAATGAGTAAGTCGAATATCAAATGCAAGCTGATTTACTTTTTCGATAGCCAGAGAATTGCCCACAAAGAGTTTGTGTCTCCAGGACAAACAGTAAATCAACACTTTACAGGTCATGCGTCTGAGACCAAACATCAAGGACAACTGGTGTTGCATCAGGACAATGCGCCTTGTCACACAGGTATTTTAGTAAACAGGTTTTTAGCCAGTAAAAACATTTCTGTGGCTCCTCAGGCTCCTTATTCGTTTCACTTGAGTCCTTGTGAATTTTTTTCTCTTCCCGACATTGAAAAATCACTTCAAGGGACGTCATTTTGGGACCATAGAAAATATTCAAACGGCTGTAACCGACCAGCTGAAAACTATTCCAGTATATGAGTTCCACCACTGGTATGAGGAATGGAAGAACCGTCTCCAGCGCTGTGTGTCTTCCCAAGGAATTTATTTTAAAGGATACAATGCTGAATTGTAATTCTATTCGAATAAAAAAATTAAAAAAAATCAATCTCATTACTTAATTTACACACCTCGTATGTAGTAAGAATGTGCGGGACACAAAAATAGGCATTGCAAAAGCTTTTCAACTGGTCGGTGTAAGGTTTCACTTGAATTTTTCAATGCATAACTCATGTAATATCGAGGAATGTACTCCTAGCTAAAGCTATTTAGTTTCTTTTGGCGCAGTATTCTTCTGTATCGTCTGGAAGTTCTGTACTCATTCGCGGTTATGGTTATCCGATATACACGAAACAAAGTAAACAACAACGCCCTTGTTGGGAGCCCGTAATAGATGGGTTCCCATCGCTTATACACTCTCCGCTCTACTCTATACTCTTTGCCTTTGCGTTCGATTTTCCTTCTATCCGTACGTAAATCGCGTTTGAAAATAAAGGGTATGCGGCGGGTCGCCCCTATATGCGCTGCCTCCTCTGATGTGCCTCATTTATCACACGCGGATAATGAGGTGCTCAAACACGGCCTCAATATATCTGGTTATTGTATGAAAATTCACCGTCAGCCCCGGTTTCTCCATGGGAGTTGCACTGCTTCAGAACCCTGCACTTTTTTGAGAAGACAGTCGCGTTTCATCCATGTAATCCATCCAGCGTATAACACATTATTTTAAAATCATTTAATAGTTACATTGGTCTCCAATATTTACGCAACGCTCATTACGCTAAGATGTATGTCGTGGGGTCAAGCTTAACTGCCATTATACGTCTACATTAACGTTTCAAACTGTGAAGTTTAATAGCTTATTATTATTAGCAAATCAGCGACGAGCCAGATGTCACAAGAAACGCCTGTTTTAACTGCATTTCGGCTCTGCAGTCCAGATAGAACCGATTGACGTTTGTGTTGCTTCTTTCTTTCCGTTGTGATTTTCTATCATCTAACAATATACGAGGTGTGGCTATTAAATAACCGAACTGCTGTCATAACACTTTATATTCGTCACAAATTACAGTAGCAACTTTTTCACCTTCAGTGTACTCCCCTTGGCGATCTCTACACAGCTCCATACGACTTTTCCGTTATTGAAAGCAGTGCTGGAAGTCCGCTTCTGTCAGCTGGTTCAGAACCTCCGTCGCTTTTGATTTAACCACTTCCACACTTTCGAATCTTGTCATCACAAGTAATCACCGTGTTTAACAAGCCTGGATCAGTGTCAATGTTGTTTAGAATATCAGCGCAAAAAAATGTTCTCTTGATCTCTCGCACTCTTGATCTCTTGATCTCTTTTGCTCGGGAGTGAAGAGTTTTGGCACCATTTTGGCGCAAACTATTGAACGATTCACGCAAGATCTAGCGAACACATTCTTTCTCGATTCCTGTTATTTCAGCAAGCTCTCAGATGCTTGGACGACGATCTTCGCTGATTGATTTACCAATTTTTTTAATGTTTTCGTCCGTTTTTGACTGAGGGCCGTCCGGGGCGCGGATCGTCTTCCGTTGTTTCACGTCCCTCTTTAAATCGTTTAAACCATTCAAAAACGTGTGTGCGGGATAAACATTCATTCCCGTACACTTCTTTTAACATTACATAAGCTCCTGTTAAAGTTTTCCCCAGTTTAAGGGGGGAAAAGGGTCTGAGATACAAAAAAAAGAATATTTTTGTGATTTTTTTTTAGAGTACCTTGTTTATTAATATTTTTAAAAATTTTTATATTATCAAGAATTATTCTAAGAATATTCTGCTAAATTTTCATAAAAAAATATTGAAAAATAAGCCAGTGGTAGCGGTGAGAACCGAGTCACCGCAAAAAAAAGTTTCCATGCGGTAGTCAGGACTCATGATTGCTTCATCCGAAATTAAAAAAACAAAAAGATTTCTTTAGTACATAAGGTTATCTTGGATTTGAACGAATGAATTAAGAAAATATTCATTTTTGAATTTTTGGTAAAGGTGCAATAAAAAAACTCTGATTTTTGTCTAAAATTGTCTTTTTGTTTAATTAAAAAATAAGTTGTAATTGGAAAAAAAAGAAATCCTTCGTTTAAAACCGAGTATTTAGTATGTAAAAGAAGTGTGCAAAGTTTAGGCGAAATCGGTCCAAAGGTCTTCGAGAAATTTTGACTACCGACTTAAAACAAAAGTTTTGGGAAAAACGCGATTAAATTTTGATACATGAATAATGATGCCAACGATGCCAAACTAACTAGGGCTAGTCTTTCAAAAAGACTCTTTTAAAATCTGGTATATTTTTAAAAATATAACAACAAACGAGTATATTTATGCCTATAGAAATTAGAAAGAGAGAAACAGAAAAGAACAGCTGCTACAAACCACTTGCCGCGCCGAGCGTAATGACGGTCAAAGGAGACCGAGCGCCCGGAGACTCAATTGTCTATAACTTGAAAAGTTTTGCTCCTAATGACTTCAAATTTTCTGACAATATTTCTTATAAGTTGTGGTATCAAAAAAAAATTTTTTTTCCGACCCTTTTCCCCCTTAACAAAAAACTTGAGATTAACCCGTTGCTCCATCTGAACACTTAACATTTTTGCGACGCGTTACTGGCGCGTAATAACAAATGTCAGCGAACTTAGAGTGGGAAAAGTTTCACCAGACACAGTTCTGTTCAAACTTGTTCAAACGCGCTGGTAGCAGCATCAGTTCGGTTATTTAATAGCCACACCTCGTAATATAATAATATATTATTTTACTGATTACTGACAATAAGGTATAATCGTATTCGCCCGCCCGCCCAACGCCGGGGGGGAAAGGGGGGGGGGAAGGGGGGGGCTTCAACCCCCCGGGCCCCCGGGCCCCCTAAAGGGGGGGGAATTTTAAGGGGAAATATTGGGGGGGGGGGGGGGATATTTTTTTTAAAAAAATTCCGGGGAAACTTCAATTTTTAAATTTTTTTACTTTATTTTGGGGGGGGATAGGAAAAATTTTGCCCGGGGGGGGGGGGCAACCCCCCCGCGATTTTTTTTTTCAATGCCACCCCTGGGGTTGGGCCCCCTCTTGGGAGGGGGGGGGGAAAGAGGAACCCAACCCACGGATCAATTTTTTTTTTTGTTGTTTGGGGGGGTTGCCTACAATTAAAAAATTAAAATTAAATTTTTTTTGTGATAACAATTTTATCTGAGAGTGAACGGTTTTATTCACAATGGATATTATTAAAAATACTAATAGTCGGCTTCTTTATATATGTATATATTTTTCTTTGTGGAATTAAAAAGATACAATTAAATGTTGATTAAATTTTAAAAAAAAGCGATAATAAATTAAAAAAAAAAAAAAAAAAAAAAAAAAAAAAAAAAAAAAAAGGCCAAAAAAAAAAAAAAAAAAGAAAAGAAAAAAAAAGGAAGGGAAAAGAAAAAAAAAAAGGGGGGGGGGGGGGAAAAAAAAAAAAAAAAAAAAAAATTAAAAAAAAAAAAAAAAAAAAGAAAAAAAAAAAAAAAAAAGGGGGGGGGGGGGAAAAAAAAAAAAAAAAAAAAAAACCCCCCCAAAAAAAAAAAAAAAAAAAAAAAAAAACCCCCAAAAAAAAAAAAAAAAAAAAGAAGAAAAAAAAAAAAAAAAAGAAAAAAAGAAGGGGGGGGGGTTTTTGGGGAATTTAAGGGGGGGGGTGAAACAAAAAGGAAAAAAAAAAAAAAAAAAGGGGGGCGCGGGAAAAAAAAAAAAAAATTTTTTTGGGGGAAAAAAAAAAAAAATAAAAGGTGGATTAAGGGATAATAAAATGAAGCGTTTTTTGTTCACTACGTTCAGATGGTTTATTAAAAGCTGTGCTTTTTGATTTTAAACGGGCATGATGCCACATAAATTATTGCATTTAAAAAGTTTTACGTGATGGTTCTGGCCAGTTGGACATGAAACGATTTCGTTTTTTCGTTTAAAAGATAAATTCAGCATTGGGGGATACAAGAAATGTGTAAATTGCTAATTTTTACTATGTAGTGACAGCGGCGTTGACAAAGAAAGATAGAGCGAGAAATAGTTTAAGTGGTTCAAATTGGAATAAAGACTGGTTACTCAAACGCAGCTCCTATACGGTTCTATAAATTCTGTTAAAGTCCGCTTGTTCATTTGTCGAAAATGTCCTACTAAAACCCACATGTGATTATCACACCTATCAAGCATGTCCCACTCAGCGGACGGGTCAGTGATTATGTGGTGGGGTGATTCGATTTTGTTGGCGATTTTGTACTCTCCCTATATCAATGAGAGCCGAGCCTCCGGACCGCTGGGACGAAGGACTGGAATGGGTGCGGTTCGGTCTTTTTTTGTGTAGTCACAGTACCGTCTGCGTCTATCTCACTTAATGAACGTCTCTCTTCACATTTCGGGAGTAAAATTCAGTTCACACATGGTATAAAAGTTCTTACCAGAAAAGTAAAGATTCCTCTAAGTCGCCTGATATCTCATTAAAATGAAGCTGTACGAGGAAAAAATATATAAGTAAATATCAAAGTTTTACCTCCCTACTTGCCTCTAGAATTGCCTCATACCTACCGGACACTCTGTACAGAGCGACAGGTATATTGTTTCCCTCTTCTTTTTATAATATTTTTATCCACAGAATGGACGTCGTTTTGTTTTCATTTTAAGCTAGATCCGCGCCCTTGCAGATTCATTCTCTCTTTTATCTCACCGAATCCTTCAAACCGGAAGTTAGCTTTGGCGACCTCTGACCGGAAAAGGATGCTGCGCGGCGATAACCGCCGGAAAATTTGCATTTCTGCCCACTGGTCGGCGTTCTGTTGACAAAACATTTTTTTTTAATCTATCGTTTAGCTGACATTTACGACCAGGCATATTGGGATAGTGTTTACATTTTAATCAGATGCATTTTATGCTACAGCGCTTTAATTTATGCGAGCATTTTTATAGTTTGGCCCGGCTTTACGGCAGGGATTGGGGCGTTATAAAAAAAATTCCGATAACCTACAAAGGGTGAAACTTGCGCAAGAACATACAGGGTTGGAAAGTCCAAGATTTCAAAGCCGAGCATTAAAAGATAGAAAAGAATAAACTCTGACAGATAGAGGAACTGACAGAGAAATATTATAGGTATCCATAGCTGCCAGACTGTTTTAAAATTTTTTGGAGGGTTTTTTTCTGTCTTTTTTGGTAGGGTGGCAAAAAAAAATGTAGGCGAGACGCCCATAAATTATAATGCGCACGTGTGAATTGAATTATTATATCGTTATTGATCTACGGAAAATAAGCACTTGAGTATTCCTGTGCGTACGCAGTATCCCGAGAAATTAAATGTTTGGGTTGGTATTTTAGGCGATTCCATCGTTGGGCCAGTTTTTATAAACGGTTCCTTAAATGCCAACAAATATTTAACAAATAAAACAAACTGTTTACGGACATGAACATGAAAGACCACGAAATTTAAATGATTTACGGGCCAGAATTGTACAAGTCCTAAATAATATTTCCCCTGAAGTATTACAACATTAGTGTTTTAAGAAGACGTATTAAAAATTCCGTTCAATCCGAATATCAAACTATTACGTATTAATCCGAATAGTTGCCAACCGCAATACGGAATCGAAATTATTACGAACGCTGTCAAATGCCGGAAGATAGCGAAGAGATCGTATCCGACGCAATCTCGGACGAAGTAAACATAATACGTAATAATACGTAATAGTACGATGATACGAAGATGAACGAGGTCCGAGGGAATACGGAATACGGAATTATTACGGATTATGATGCGATGCACAAAGGGGCGACATTTTTGAACCACTTATTCAATAGGCATTTTTTCTTTCTTTC
This sequence comes from Aromia moschata, assembly GCA_029963805.1. Lineage (NCBI taxonomy): Eukaryota > Metazoa > Arthropoda > Insecta > Coleoptera > Cerambycidae > Aromia > Aromia moschata. The sequence continues at coordinate 285,145 of JAPWTK010000014.1, read as the reverse complement.
GTCTTATAATCGGGTTGATTTATATTTTTATTTTTTATAGAATTTCAATTTTATTTTCTTGCAGACCTGTTAGTTAAGGAATACAAATATTTGAAAATAAATACAATTATGTTCGTACATTTCTTTTAAGTGTATGGGATAATTGTAAAAGTCAGAATTACGTAAGAATTTCGTTTCATACAGCTAAGTCGATGTATAGTCCTTCTATTTTTAATTGAAAATGATAAATACACGCCTGGGGAACAAAAAAAAGCGGTGCAACTTTATGATTCCATGGATGTGCATATATCTTAAGCAATTCGAATTGTGCAATAATTTTTTTCATTCAAATCAATAAAGGAGATTAAAATTAGCCTGCATACAAAACTCTTAATATTTGTAATATAATTTGCTGTAAATAATGCTCATTTAGCCAGACAATCTCAAAAAATTGTCTGTGTTAATAAACCTAGCTGAAATACACGTCACTGGCGTCTTAAACAAGTAGAGTGCCTAAAGTCGTAAATCATTTTAACGACGTCGTAAAAATTTTATGGCACAGTGGACCGAATAAGTATTTAAGGAATGTATTAGATAATACAAAGCACAATAGTATACTGGATCGGCATTCCAGTTGCCGGCACGGCACGGGCGTTGCCGGCTCTTCAAAATTTTCTTAAGTATAGTAACATACATAAAGTTGTTTGAATTTATAATAGTTTTTTCCAGCAATTTTAAACGCTTTATTTTAATGCTAACTAATAAATTTATATCTATGTATTTTTTTTAAACATTTCCAAACTAGCTTTCTAAGAACGTCACGAACTAACAGTTTACTGAAGTATGAAGTATACTTGTATAGTGAGCTTAGCAATTTTAGAAAATATATCTGACAACCTTGCTTTTTTCTACCTATTTTGATGGATTTCCAATTGAGAATGGAAATAGAATACACCCCCATAGCTGCGAAAAAGTACTGAATCCCACTCAAATTCGGCGACGGCGATTGGCGTGTAGGCAATATCCCTCTCCACTTATTAGGTCTCATACGTTTCTAATATGTGCACAAGCGTGAAACAATGTGGCATCTAACTGTCTTTGTCTGTCCTTACTGGTGTCTTTTAACTTATTCTCTTCTACACATGTATCGCCAATATGTAAAGGTGCCATTTCCCTGGGTGTATATGTACAGAGTAAGTCTAGTAAACGTTTTGGCGGATTTCTGGCACTTCCGGATATACCGGAAGTAAATAATAATGCTTAGATATTTTAAATAGCGTGTTATATTTTTTTTGCCCTATTTGGTTTCTACTCATTAATTTAAAGTCAGTTTAACAATCATTGTCTATTACTAAGATACTATTAAAAAAATATATATTGAAATTGCATTTGAAAAAAATATATCAAATTTTCGCTGTGGAAAAATTCAGTGGTTAATTCTTTTACCACGTGGTTATGAACTTTCAAGTATATTAGTTATACCTACCACAAAATGTACAGGTTGCTCAAAAGTGGTTATGTGATAAAATTTGAACATAATACTTGTAAGTCGGCTATTTTAAATAGAGCCGTATTTTAGAATACAATTTCTTTTTTTTATCCTATTTCTATACATAGTATGTTCTATTACATTTTCATGTGCTTCATAGAATCTAGCACAATTAAATTAATAATAAGAACATTTAAAACGCTCAGTAAACTGCCTGATTTCAGATAACTGAAAATTGGTTTCAGCTTTAAAAAAGTGTCGAGTTATTTATTTGATTGAAACTATTTTAATACTTGCGCCTCTGGTTTGTAAAAAAGCGAAGCTTTTGCGTTCAAAGCATCAGTCCTACAAATGCCACAGTATTTTGCACCTGGCAAGTCCAATTGGCTAAAGGGCATTAGGTCACGTGTTATAACCTACCAATTACAGCCTAGATACGTCTTTAAGTGGAATGTTTAGCTAGCTACGCCATCCTTATTACTCATTCGTAGCAGCAGACAACACGTAATTTCGCTAGCTCGAAGTATACGTTTATTAAATGAACGAGGTGTGTAAATTAAGTGATGAGACTGATTTTTATTTTTTTTATTCGAATAGCATTACAATTCAGTATTGTCTCCTTCAAAATAATATCCTCATTCCTCACAGCAATGCTGGAAATCATATACTGGAATAGCCTTCAGCTTGTCGGTTACAGCCGTTTGAATGTTTTCTATGGTCTAAAATGACGTTCCTTGAGGTGATTTTTCAATCTCGGGAAGAGAAAAAAGTCACCAGGACTCAAGTTAGGCAAATAAGGAGGCTGAGAGCCACAGGAATGTTTTTACTGGCTAAAAACTCGCAAATCAGCATGCATTTGATCTTCGACTTGTTCATTCCTGCTTTTTTGGGTCTTGGAGAGCTTGAAGTGTGCCATTCCATGCTTTGGCGCTTGGTCGTATTCAAACACCCAAGTCTCATCACGAGTAATAACACGTTCCATAAAATGGGGATCATTTTCAATCGATTCAAAAAAAGTCAAGACACCTTTCTCTTCCGATGTCCTTTTATTCCTGATAAACCTTCCCTAAGGTTTTTTTTACCATTTTTGCGCAGTTTTTTCTGATCCCCAATTCGTTAGTCAAAATCTGACGAACAGTGCTGTGATTCAAATTTAACTCTTCCCCGATCATTCTTGTTGTCAACCGATGATCTGAACACGCAAGATCTCGTATTCTAACGACATTTTCATCGGTTGTTGAAGATGAAGGCCTTCCGCTGCGTGGTTCATCTTCAATCGATGCCTTAAACCAGCGAAAAACCTGGTCTCTTGAAAAAAAACACTGTCTGTGTGTTGAAGTTTTGCAAAAGTATCCGTTGCGCTGTGTCCAAATCTGAAGCAAAACCTGATAGCACACCGTTGCTTAAAATTAACGTCATTCATTTTAAACGCACTAGAAAAAAAACGGTTTACGAAAACAGCCACAAAGAACAAACAAACAAAATGACTCTAACAAGTTCAAAGTTGTACTGAAGGTGCATTACATGTTAGCCTACCGCCCTTCCCCGTCTCCGCAGTGTTGCTAGATCGGGTGCTACGTTGCCTGTCTCATTATTTAATTTACACACCTCGTATATCGATAAAAACGATTCTACGATAGTAATTCTCATTGTTGTGTAAAAGCGTGTAATAAAGAATTGCCCTTTATTACTGTCTACATTAGAATCCCACCTTTAAAATCACTCTCTTAAACAAGGCTCCCACTTAACGAGTTGGATTCAACATCACACCGTTGTGATTGATGGATTATTGACGGCAAAACGTTTATCGCCGACATAGCCCAAACATTTGACCTAATTCGGCAGCTTTCGCCAGCACCTACTGGAAAACAACGGACTGATTTTTATCCAATTCCACCCCGAAAAAGTACCTTCGTCGGATAGCACGCCGAACTTAATTATCGGATTCGTTAGGAGTACGTATTTGTTCGAGGCGAATAACAAAGCCGGCTCTCGATTCCCGCCGCTGCAACAGAGTCCCGGTTTCCGCCCTGGATGCAAACTTGCCCAGAGGCGCTCATTGTTACACGTCATGAAAACGGTGTAATAGTTGAAGTTGATTTATTCTTATTGTAACAAATTTTGATTCACTTCCCTAGGCGTCGCCTATATCGAATTAAAATTAAATGAACGTTTGCAGGACGTTCACATTATGCGGTTATATTAAGCAATACATTCTTATGTTTATCACCAGTGGTGGCCTCAGAAATTTTGCCTGGGCGGTTGACTTCACGTACTTATCACATGATGAGTGGAGGGGGTACCACAGAAGCTGCTATTTTTTTTTAATAAAGACCTGTCACCTGTAGGTTTAGACCCGGAACCTCTCCCCCCTTTGGGCACGCCACTGTTTATCACGTACCATTTATACTTTTGGGCTGACACCTTCTGGGGCATAATCGAACGTATGAAACGATATGTAGATGCGTGAAAATATTTTTATATATTGCTCGTCAAAATTAGCATAACGAATTCGTTCTATTCGAGTTAGAGACTTGCGGTTTTTAATTTTCGGTAGCCTCCAGAGTCAGTTTGAATGCCCCGAAGGCCCTACGTTGTGACTTAAACGGTTCGCCGCCCACACCCCAATATCTAAATTTGAATTCACAAGATTTTTACGGGAATTTCAGAGACATACCGGATGAACTAAGAAGGACGCTGTTGGGTAAACAGTCCATCCCGACACACACTGAGACCTCCTCGATAAGTTCTGTGTATTTGGTCGCTGTCCCATTTTTTCAACCAATTTCCAGACGCTCTAAGCCACCCCTGCATTTACGCAGGGTTTTGCGTGGCTTGACCTCTATTGGGCGAATCCATTGATCTTAATACTCCCTAATAAATTGGTGTAGGGTTTCACGACTCGATTTCACCTTTTAACAACCCAAGCACCCCTCCAAGCCACACCTACTCCGATCCCCTACCCACCAAAAATTCAAATTTCGACATGGGGCTGCTTTTTGGGGCGTGGCCGGTGAACCGTTTAAGTCACAACGTAGCGCCTTCTTGGTATTCAAACCAACCCTATAGGCTATCGAAAATTAAGAACCGCAAGTGTCTAACTCGAATAGAACGCAAATGGCGCTAATCTAAAAAGTAAAAACGCTAATTTTGACGAGCAGTTTATAATGAAAATCAGCGTCAACATCTAGCGAATCAAAAATATGTTTCCAATCCAGTTAACAGATCTTGCAGGTATAGAATTGGTTTCAATATTCCTCAGTCGTTCCAAACCTGGATTATTTCTTAAAAAAGTTTCCGACTTTTCTTACCACTACTCACAATAACACTTGGTTTAGCGGCAACTGTGTTTTTATGTTAATTATGATACGTAAAGAATCTGTTGGCGATAATGACTAAATACTGCTGAAATTCATCTCTTATATCGCTGTACTGTGCTGTACAATTATTGTGAATTGTTTATAAATCTGCGAACTGTTTCATTTTGAAGTCTTCTTTAAACGCTTGGTTTTTTGGAGTTAAATTGTGAAACTACAGTTTCTAATGCTTCAAAATGTGGCACATAATAAACACGGTGTTTAACCACGTACATGAAGACGTGGTACGTTGTTATAGTCGGTTGTGGTGGCTCAGGAAGTCCCGTGCACAATTTGTGAAATTTCCGAGAACGTTTTGGAGAGTTCCTAAACACAGCTTTAGCTTCTGCTATTAACTGATCTATTTGTGGATACCACTTTCTTAAGTCCGCTTTACAGTTCGCAATTTTTCCTGCCAGCAAGAAAAATTGCAGTAATTTTTATTGCACGCATGCGTATTTATGTTTGTTCGTGCAATTTCTTGCAGATAAAAATTTCAAGCCCGTAGCTATAATTATTGCGGCTATCTGCAATTTTACATGTTGCCAACTGTTTGACATAACCTCAACGTTCAACGTGCTGTGCCATCGTTTGCATTGTGTTTGGTGGTATCTAAAATTCCTGAATTATTGAAATAATTTAAAAATTTTAGTTTAAAAATACCAGCTACCAAGATATCAAAATCGCATGTCATTATTATTGTTTATTTCTCATTATTGCGATTTTGTTTATATGCGAATTTTTTGACGATGCGACCATTTTGACGGTCTTAAAATCGAAAAATTAATATGCCCATTGCAGTATCATAAAATATAGGTCTTTACGAAAAAAATGAGACCTGCATGAACCTTTTTTGTCGACGGCAATAGGGTCAAATAGCATTAAACATTTAAGGTGTTTTTTATAAACAAATGGAATTTCTCGTTAACGAATTAATCTGTTTTGATGAAAATTTTTTGGTGTCTTGAGGATCATAAAAGACACATTTCCCAAACAAATTTCAAGCACGCAGAAGATTTTTTCGCAAAATGAAAAATAAATCAAAGTTTTGGAAATTTCAGCGGTATTTTTTAATTATTTAAATAAATAATTATTGACCAAATCGAACTCGACAAGTCGCAAATTTACCGGATTTTCATTACCTACACACTAGAAAAAATTCGATACCACTAATGCGAAAAAAAAGGGGAAAGGAAAAGAGAGGAGGGGGGGGGGGGGGGGGGGGGGGGGGAGGGGGGGGGGGGGGGGGGGGGGGGGGGGGGGGGGGGGGGGGGGGGGGGGGGGGGGGAGGGAGAGGGGGGAGGGGGGAAAAAGGGGGGGGGGGGGGAGGGGGGGGGGGGGGGGGGGGAGGGGGGAGGGGGGGAGGGGGGGGGGGGGGGGGGGGGGGGGGGGGGGGGGGGGGGGGGGGGGGGGGGGGGGGGGGGGGGGGGGGGGGGGGGGGGGGGGGGGGGGGGGGGGGGGGGGGGGGGGGGGGGGGGGGGGGGGGGGGGGGGGGGGGGGGGGGGGGGGGGGGGGGGGGGGGGGGGGGGGGGGGGGGGGGGGGGGGGGGGGGGGGGGGGGGGGGGGGGGGGGGGGGGGGGGGGGGGGGGGGGGGGGGGGGGGGGGGGGGGGGGGGGGGGGGGGGGGGGGGGGGGGGGGGGGGGGGGGGGGGGGGGGGGGGGGGGGGGGGGGGGGGGGGGGGGGGGGGGGGGGGGGGGGGGGGGGGGGGGGGGGGGGGGGGGGGGGGGGGGGGGAGGGGGGGGGGGGGGGGAAGAAAGGGGGGAGGAGGGGGGGGGGGGAGGGGGGGGGGGGGGAGGGGGGGGGGGGAGGGAAGGAAGGAGAAAAGGAAGAAAAGAAAAAGGGGGAGGGGGGGGGGGGGGGGGGGGGGGGGGGGGGGGGGGGGGGGGGGGGGGGGGGGGGGAAAAAAAAAAAAAAAAAAAAAAAGAAAGGGGAGAGAGGGGGGGGGGGGGGAGGGGGGGGGGGGAGGGGGGGGGGAAGAAAAAAAAAAAAAAAAAGAAAGAAGGGGGGGGGGGGGGGGGGGGGGGGGGGGGGGGGGGGGGGGGGGGGGGGGGGGGGGGGGGGGGGGGGGGGGGGGGGGGGGGGGGGGGGGGGGGGGGGGGGGGGGGGGGGGGGGGGGGGAGGGGGGGGGGGGGGGGGGGGGGGGGGGGGGGGGGGGGGGGGGGGGGGGGGGGGGGGGGGGGGGGGGGGGGGGGGGGGGGGGGGGGGGGGGGGGGGGGGGGGGGGGGGGGGGGGGGGGGGGGGGGGGGGGGGGGGGGGGGGGGGGGGGGGGGGGGGGGGGGGGGGGGGGGGAGGGGAAAGGAAGGGGGGGGGGGGGGGGGGGGGGGGGGGGGGGGGGGGGGGGGGGGGGGGGGGGGGGGGGGGGGAGGGAAAGGAAGAAAGGGGGGGAGGGGGGGGGGGGGGGGGGGGGGGGGGGGGGGGGGGGGGGGGGGGGGGGGGGGGGGGGGGGGGGGGGGGGGGGGGGGGGGGGGGGGGGGGGGGGGGGAAGAGGGGGGGGGGGGGGGGGGGGGGGGGGGGGGGGGGGGGGGGGGGGGGGGGGGGGGGGGGGAGGGGGAAAAAGAGAGGGGAGGGGGGGGGGGGGGGGGGGGGGGGGGGGGGGGGGGGGGGGGGGGGGGGGGGGGGGGGGGGGGGGGGGGGGGGGGGGGGGGGGGGGGGGAAAGGGAGGGGGGGGGGGGGGGGGGGGGGGGGGGGGGGGGGGGGGGGGGGGGGGGGGGGGGGGGGGGGGGGGGGGAGAAAAAAAAGAAAGGGGGAAGGAGGGGGGGGGGGGGGGGGGGGGGGGGGGGGGGGGGGGGGGGGGGGGGGGGGGGGGGGGGGGGGGGGGGGGGGGGGGGGGGGGGGGGGGGGGGGGGGGGGGGGGGGGGGGGGGGGGGGGGGGGGGGGGGGAAAGGAAAAAAAAAAAGGGGGGGGGGGGGGGGGGGGGGGGGGGGAGGGGGGGGGGGGGGGGGGGGGGGGGGGGGGGGGGGGGGGGGGGGGGGGGGGGGGGGGGGGGGGGGGGGGGGGGGGGGGGGGGGGGGGGGGGGGGGGGAGGGGGGGGGGGGGGGTTGGGGGGTGGGGGGGGGGGGGGGGGGGGGGGGGGGGGGGTGGGGGGGGGGGGGGGGGGGGGGGGGGGGGGGGGGGGGGGGGGGGGGGGGGGGGGGGGGGGGGGGGGGGGGGGGGGGGGGGGGGGGGGGGGGGGGGGAGGGGGGGGGGGGGGGGGGGGGGGGGGGGGGGGGGGAGGGGGGGAGGAGGGGGGGGGGGGGGGAGGGGGAGGAAGGGGAGGGAGAGGAAGAAAAAGAGAAAAAAAAGAGGGGGGGGGGGGGGGGGGGGGGGGGGGAGAGGGGAGGAGGGGGGGGGGGGGGGGGGGGGGGGGGGGGGGGGGGGGGGGGGGGGGGGGGGGGGGGGGGGGGGGGGGGGGGGGGGGGGGGGGGGGGGGGGGGGGGGGGGGGGGGGGGGGGGGGGGGGGGAGGGGGGGGGGGGGGGGGGGGGGGGGGGGGGGGGGGGGGGGGGGAGGGGGGGGGGGGGGGGGAAAAAAAAAAAAAAAAAAAAAAGAAGAGGAGGGAGGGGGGGGGGGGGGGGGGGAAAAAAGGAGAGGGGGGGGGGGGGGGGCTTTTTTTTTTTTTTTTTTTTTGGGGGGGGGCCGGGGGGGAAGGGGGGGGGTTGGGGGGGGGGGGGGGGGGCCGTTTCCGGTTTCATTTCCCGTCCCGGGGCCCAGGGGCAAATATATTAAAAAAAAAAGGATTTTAAAAAAAATTTTATAAAAAAAAAAAAATCAAAATTTGGAGCGGGGGTTCCTTTTTGGTTTGGGGTATTTTACATACCAAACAAGTGAGAAGTTGTCTAGCCCGAACGCGTTTGCGGTCGACGAGATATTCGTCACGTCTGTCTCATTGGCTGAGTGGTAGCAGTTCGAGCGGCAATGAGCTTACTTCATTACACGCCTTGTATCGGAAGTGTGGCAACAGCGCTCATTATTTAATTTGTTGGTGTTTTTAACATATTCTTAGCTGACGGGGATGTGATACACAATTCGTGTCGCCTCTATTCTACGATGGAAATTCGAATAAAAATAGGGAGATTCGTAATTTCCTTTTAGATTTTAGCAAAGTTGTATTGATTGTTACTGTGCTTAGATACAATCTCTTTGATTTATGTACTTACTTTACGTAATATTTAGGTAGAAAGCTTGTGTTTTGTAAAATCGCCCCACAGAAAAGTGACAAATTTGCTCATGTTTAGGCATTTTTCTCCAAAAATATATTTTCTGACCTCGCTGAACTTCAGTGCCCAAATAAAAGCCAATTAGTTTCTTATTCCAGATTCAAAATTAATCAGAGATATTAAAAAAACAAGGAGCTATTAGTTGAGCGCATCAAAATTCCTTCACTGTAAGAACTAGCCATACGCCAATAAAAAACACTGTGCATTAGAATTTCCGCTCAGCACACGTACTATGATACTAGCCACAAAATATTTTTTCAAGTATATCGACATGTTATTTCAAGTATATCGACATTTTTTCACATTAACCGCGGCGATAGCTCAGTGGGTAAAGCGCCAGGTGAGTAGATGGCGATTACCCCGAGAGCTACTATCCGCGCGGGTTCGAATCCCGCCTGTGGCAATTGACACAGTCACAGGGTTTGGTTGTGTGTCCTCTACGTCTTTTCCATGTATATTCTCCCTCTTCACAGTTGTAATGACTCTTAGAGGGAGAATGTCAATTTCTGTGGTGTGATTTATTTATTTATATTTATTTATTATGTACAGTGTCGAACACGTACATACAAGTATATACAAGCGGAACGGCTACGACTACCTGCGGGCACAACGGGGAAAAATCCGACCCCCTGGTCGACGCTCCTGGAAGAGAAATGAGAACCTGGTACTCCACGGTGATTCCCGCTTCGAAAGTTACTTCGTGGACTTAATTAATTCGTCTTTCGGCGGCGTATCACGAGTACGGCTACACGAATGCATTTGTCGCGCCGTGAAGTGGCGGCGGTGGAAAACTATTCGTCGCAGCCACCACAGTATACGAGATAAGGGGGCGGTCGTATTTGTAGCTTGGCGCCGGGGATGGCGCATTCAGGCCGACATAATGCGTGAATGCGGTGCAGGCTTCCGTCCATCCGGCGAAATTTAAATGGGGGATTTATAAGGATTAGCCTAACCGGAAAGAAGGACGGGCATCTATTGACGTTCGGTCGCCACGCAGATAGGTAGAAAGTTCGAGGGAATACAACGTCCCTTCTGCGAGAGTAGTCCAGTAGGCAGAGACTTTTATGTGTTCTTGAAACATATAGGCCTAGTTTTGAACGATCTGGTTGCTCAAATTCGGCAGTTGTACCAGAAACATAAAAATGTGCACAAAATCGTTTTGGAAGACCGTAAAGTGGAGTTGCGTGAGACAGCTGACACCTTAAAGATATCAGAAGGTCGTTTACTCACTATGTTGCATGAACATTTGCCGTTGAGAAAGCTCTGTTCGAAGTGGGTATCGCGTTTGCTGACCGTTGATCAGAAACAACAACCTGCTAATGATTTAGAGCGCTGTTTGGAGCTGTTTAGGCGAAATAAAAATGATTTTTTCATGCGATATATGACAATGGATGAAACGTGGGTCCATTACTACACTCAAGAGTCAAATCGGCAGTCAGCTGAGTGGACAGCAACCGGCGAAAGCCGTTCAAAGCGACCAAAAACACGAAAGTCGGCTGGGAAGGTTATGGCGTCCGTATTTTGGGATGCGCATGGTATAATATTCATCGACTATCTTGAAAAGGGAAAAAGAATCAATAGTGAATATGATATAGCATTATTAGTGCGTTTGAAGGACGAAATCGTGACGAATTGGCTCCAAATGAAGAAGAAAAATGTACCAAGACAATGCACCGTGTCACAAGTCGATCGCAGCAACGGTAAAATTATACGAATTTAACTTTGAATTGCTTCCGCATCCACCGTATTCTCCAGATTTAGCCCCCAGTGACTATTACTTGTTCGCAACTCTCAAAAAAACGCTCACCGGAAAGGGACATGACTCCAATGAGACGGTGATCAGGGAAACTGAAGCGTATTTTGAAGGGTTGGACAAATCGTTCTTGAGAAAGGCATAGAAATGCTAGAGAAGCGTTGGAGATTCGTTCCTTGAAAAAATTAAAAAAATCAGTTACGTCATACTTCTCATAAATATTTATGTGTCATCCCCTTTTTTTGCACAACCCGCCACTGAGGTATACCTAGCTATTAAAGAGTCATGTGTACATCAATTTTTTTTTCGTTGTTTTCATGGCAAGGAAGATTACATAAGAAACTGCCCTCGTAATAAAATACTCAGGATGAATGTAAACACCTACCTATCGGAATGAATCTGCTATTTCTAGAGAACTTTCGGAAGTCGTCGGCGTCGATACAAATAAGAAAGGGAAACGTTCCCAAAACATGTCCCTGGTGGGTCATTACTAGACGCTACACCTAAATTAACAAACTTTTCGCGCTCATCGCCTTTTCCATTCTTACTGATTCGTAATCCAGGACGTTAGGAGGCCCTTCCGTTCACCGTGCCACTGAATAAAGGGTGATGGGGTGAAAACGCTTATGAAGTCGAAACGATGAGTGGGATGTTAGGGGTGAAAGTTATGTTAATTTATTCAGATAGTGTACCTGACGCGCAGCAGACGTTCTATAAAAAACATCCACGGCTATCGCTATATCCGAGGGTCGCCCATTATTTAATACTTATAATTATATAAAACATTGAATTATATTGAATATTATATTTTTTTTCCAAAAAATGGTTACAAAATAGTATATTATGCAACGATCATGTAAGGATGGCTATTAATACACGAGCAGAAAGTTACATTCGTTCCGATTTATTTATTTCGATCGGAACGTTACGATTCCGGGGGTTCTTAATAGCCATTGATGAGTATTGCATATACGCTATTTTTTCTACGACCATTTATAAATAAACATCACAAGAATGGCGTCATTGTTAATTAAGGCTTGCAAAAAAAATTTGATCGTTAATTACTCGAAAATTAATTAACGGATCGAGCTGACTTTTTTTTTGTAACTTCATACTACAAATACCAGTCCCTCCAAGAAATTTCATGATCAGAGTCGCCCTACTTTCTAAGTAAAAAAATGGTGGAAAAAAAAGCACTTTTTCAACTTCAGCAGTCATTTGCAAGTTAACAATAGCACTTGGAGACTTCGGGCTGGGCTTAAAATTTTGGAAATTCAATAGGTTACAACTTCTTAAATGCATATGCTATATAAAATATGCCAAGGAATGGAGATATAAACGAGAATGTGAAAAAATACGTTTTTTTTTTACAAATTGTTAATTTAAAAAATTAGCGGACGGTTTCAACTCTATGGCCCCCGCGCATTGTGTTTTACGCAAAAAAATACATAGAAAACATTCATTCCAACGCTTCTCTAGTATTTCTATGCCTTTCTCATAGAACGATTTGTCCAACCCTTCAAAATACGCTTCAGTTTCCCTAATCACCTCTTCATTGGAGCCATATCCCTTTCCGGTGAGCGTTTTTTTTGAGATTTGCGAACAAGTAATAGTCACTAGGGGCTAAATCTGGAGAATACGGTGGATGCGGAAGCAACTAAAAGTGAAATTCGTATAATTTTACCGTTGTTGCGATCGACTTGTGACACGGTGCATTGTCTTGGTGAAAGAGCACTTTTTTCTTCTTCATTTGAAGCCAATTCGTCACGATTTCGTCCTTCAAACGCGCTAATAGTGCTATGTCTTATTCACTATTGATTCTTTTTCCCTCTTCAAGATAGTAGATGAATATTATACCATGCGCATCCTAAAATACGGACGTCAGATACCCGACTTTTGTATTTTTGCTCACTTGCTGTCCACTCAGCTGATTGCCGATTTGACTCTGGAGTGTAGTGATGGATCCACGTTTCATCCATTGTCATATATCGCATGAAGAAATCCTTTTTAATTAGCCTAAACAGCACCAAACAGCGCTCTGAATCATCAACAGGTTGTTGGTCAAGAATGAGCAAATACGATACCCACTTCGAATAGAGCTTTCTCAAGAGCATATGTTCATGCAACATAGCGAAGACACTGCCTTCTGATATCTTTAAGGTGTCAGCTATCTCACGCAACTTCACTTTACGGTCTTCCAAAACGATTTTGTGCACATTTTTATGTTTTCTGGAACAACTGCCGAGTTTAGACGATCAGATCGTTCAGCATCATCGGTGTTTGTACGGCCGCGTTTAGAATCAGCAAACCACTTCTCTACCCATTTGTCTCGGTGTAGCAGAATCCAAATAACACCAAGCCATTGCTTTGCTTGAATGATATTTTTCCCATTATAAAGCAATGCTTTATCAACACACCAAATTCAATTTTTTTCGTTGCTTTGAAAATTTTAAAAATAGCGTCACTGAAACCACTGTGATTTGTAAACTCATGGTCGGAATATCATAAAATTTTGACACATATCGGTTGAAGGTTGGCACTATTTAAGAATCGTATGGATTTGTCAATAGTGGCGCCATCTATATATCATATGAACTCATTGAGTGATGTATTGCTTACATTTTCTTTTCGTTATGTTATTATTTATAACAATGTTATAGTTGAAAGTGTTAAATGTAGATAATTTCTCGATTTTAGAAAGCCTTACAAGGCTTTACAAAACCAGCAAAGTTTTTTTCAGCACAACGTTGACGTTTTTTTTTCACTGGGATTTTGGATGGCAGATACGATTTAAAAACTTGCAGGTTGCATGAACAAATAAATACCAGCAAGGTACCTCAGGGACATGTTTTGAGGCAGCTCCTGTTTCTAATTTGTATCTGAAAATGATCGTGGGAAGTAATTACGTTCTAGAAGTTATTTAAAGACTAAACTATTATTGTGTAAAGGAAGCAGGAAGGAAAAATACGAAACGGAGAATACTAACTATTTTTTAGATAGTGTAGAGAGAAAGAAATTATTATTGGGTAAATACAAATAAAAAGAATAGGAATGTACGAACAAGACAGAAATCTGTGACGCCTCGGTAATTTATGCTACCGCAAGTATGAGAACTGCAACGCGCTGCGGGGTAAGTCTGCGATCATCCCTCCTGATATTCGGAAATGAACCCTAAATCAAATCGGCTAGTTAAGGTTAGTCGAGGTTAGAATTTCCCTCAGCTATGCAGCGGCAGCGGAGAATCCGAAACCGCAAACAGGAATTTCATAAAGTTTAATGCGTTACCGATGCGGGTAGCAATGACGTAGGTCTAGATACGTACTTAGCGAAAGAGAGAGAGAGAGAGAGAGAGAGAGAGAGAAAAAAATGAGAGATAACCAAAATTACAACGGTATGTTTGTTAAACTTTAAGTATCTGAAATGAGATTTATTTTTTTTTTTGTCGAATTTCCTCATTCCTTGATACCGACAATGGTAACTGCGTTACATTTTTTGCAATTGTATTTTTTCTTAAACCACTGTGTTAACACCTGTGTGTTAACCACTATATGACAGATACGAATACTTTCACTTTTAACTGTAAACGTACAACACATTCCATTTTTTGATTCTGCAATATATAAATATATAAGTAATAAAAGCATACGTTTCATTTTCAATTTCTATCTTTATTTCACACAACTCATTGCAACGACATGCTCCTGACAGTCTTGACTCCTGACATGACTGGAACCACCTCCATAAGTAAAGTTGTTAGTTTCTGAAAGAAATTAATTACCTCCATCCCTGGTGAAAACTATATTCTTTGAGTTTGTAGCCATCTATAAAAGTTCTATAAAACCTGTATTTGTTTTACTTAGGAAGATCTGTATAGTTAGAATACGAGCATTCTAGACCACTTTTAGGCGCTAGGCGCTGTGGGCGTGGCTATGTACCAATTACAGCACAGCGTTAGGCATTTAGGCACTGAGAGGCGTGGTTTAAGACCACGTGTGTACGCTCAACGTATGTACACTGCTGCCTACGCTCGAGTCTCAGCCTACGCTACACTCTGATTGGACCTAAACTAGGCTTCGTAACGCTAAACGCCTAACATTGCGCTGTGATTGGTCCATAGCCACGCCCATAGCGTCTAGCGCCTAAAAGTGGTCTAGAATACCCATATTCTACTATCAGTGTTTTCTTCAAAAACAATGTTGATTTTAGCATGGAATGTTTGAATGTTAGGAATGCACTTGTCGAGGACATTAGGGCAGGACTTTCCTTAGGAATATGCTAAAAGTAATGCCTCCGATGCCCTGGCCATTTTTAATTATGACTCAGTTTTTGTAATTTTTGTACCTCCACCGTTCCTTGTTGGTAATAAAACCTTATGCAGTAATAAAAATAAACAAACAAATGATTTTTCAGTTTCCATTGTAATGAAAAAAAAAATACCAAAAATAACTATCGTCTCAATTTTATTATCTAGGGTAAAGTGGGGCAAGTGCGACCCCGTTTTCGTATAGTTGACTTTTAGTTCATAACTGCGCGAATGTCATTCACATGATCCGATTCTTTTGGGCTGTATGAACTACTTGGTTCTTAAGCTTAATTTATTGAAAGAAAGAAAATCTTTCGTGCTTCAGGGTAAGGGGGGCACATCGTCCTTGCCTTGCCAGGGCACATGAAACGCACTTGCCCCAGGGCTTGGGGCAAATGCGTTATCTGTGTTTATTTCTATATTTTATCCTCAATGTAAACTATAGGCAGCGCCGGATGCAGGGGTGGCGGGGCCCGGGGCAATTAAGAAAGTGGAGGCCCTTTCAATCAATAATTTGCGCTTGGAAGCTTTTGCATTTTGCCCTTTGAAAGCTTGCATTTCATCGCGTACTTAGCTGTCATTTTGCCTTTTAACCGGTGTACATTTTACCCCTTATCCAATAAATAAACTTTGAATTTTGCGTCTATTGAATTTTGCAAGAGGTCTAATTTTGTAGTTCCACCACTGAATAGATTTGACATAGGATGAAAATATCCCTTGTTTGGATATATTTCAATACTCATTACTTTCTTAATAATTACATTTTTTTATCGTTATTAAATTTTTGAATCCAAGGTTTGTGGAGGCCCTCAAGGTGTGTGGAGGCCCCGGGGTTCCCGCCCCGGTTGCCCCGCCGTGCATCCGGCCCTGACTATTGGGCAAGTGCCTTGAATAAACGCAATTTTCCACTCGCGAGGGTAAATTTCTTTTACAATATTTCTTCATTGGTGCCAACATAACATTGTGCGGTTTGCATCGAATATTGGCGGGAGTTTTAAAATCATTTTCAAACAAGTTAATAGTTTTTAGAGACTGTTAAAAAAACAAACCCCCCCCCCCCCCCGAACCGGAACTGCCCCCACTTCACCCTAATAATACTTGACCAGTATATGCCTCTATTTTCAACAACCCCCCCCACCCCCCCCTTAATGCTTAACTATTTTTTTGCCTATAGAGCACCGCGCCGCCGTGATAAATAGGGAATTGAAATTCCTCCTGGAAAAGCAGTATTTATGTGTATCAGTGTTCCTGACGCGGCGTATCCTCTTCTGATTGATGTATGCACCGGTGCGCACCCGGCTAGCAGACAGACTAGCGCGTATGATAAATCGTCGCTCTAAATAATTGTCAAAATATGCCGCCATATTGTTCGCATTGACAATTCCATATATTACATATTTATAGTTCAAGCGGGCACAATGTGCTCTTCATGCGCCCGAGAGAAGGCCGGATATTGTTTTATGTATAATTCGTTTGCCGATATTCCGGCTGCTGCACAGACGTCAATTGTTTTAATCTCCATTTTAACAATTCTGAATAATTTAAATGTATATTAAAAGAAGGGTTAGCCATGCTATGCTTAACTACAACATACGTCCTGTAGGATGGAATGGAATTCTCCGATCGGAAGGATGGTGCAGCAATGGATCACTAGTCTCTCCTGTCATTGCCAACCTTTTCGTGAAAGCATCAGTTTCATCCACTGACAAAAAGCCTAAGTAATCCTAACTTAAAAGTGCAAAAAAGCGATTTTCGCCTATGTTTGAGGTTATGTGTATGGCGAATTTTTTTTTCCCAAAAAACTATGGACAACATCTTAAAGTACATGCCTTTGATTTTAAATGACGTCGAGTTTACTTAAATATCTAATTCTTTTTCGCTGCCGCATATTCACATTTTGAAAATCTTTTGATGACAGTTTGTTAATTTTTCATAATTGAAAACCTAATTAAGGTTCAAACTAACTATTTAAAAATAAAAAGCGATGCTACATAATCAATAAAGAAAAACCTTTTTTTTTGCACTTTTGGGTTAGGATATCTAACCAGTCGATTGGTTTGTCCTGGATTCGGATTCAGAAAAACACTTGAATAATGTTTAAATTCAATGTTTTCTTGTGTAAAGACTTGTGTTTTTTTTACTATAAGAAGTCTTTTATTCATAGAAAACATTGACCTTCCCGCTAAATTGAATTTCAAACATTTTCAGTGTTACCAAAAAAAAAAAAAAAAAGGAAAGATGTCCTCGCGTCCTTTAAAAAAACAATCAACTGAATTTGATGTAGCACGTGGTACCTTAAGGGTTTTCAAAATATTGAGAAATTCCCAACCTTCTCCTCCCGAGAAATTCATAAAAATTTCAAAATGCGATATTTTAACGAAAAAAAAAAAAGATATTTGAGCAAACTCAACTGCATTTAAAAGAGCAAGTCTTGTACTTTAAGATGCTGTTCATAGTTTTTTGAGAAAAAAAAATGCGATGCTACATAATCTCAAATATAGGCTGAAATCATTATTTTTGCACTTTTAGGTTAGGATATCTCGAAAACCAGAGCAAATTGAGAGATTTGGTCCTCGGATTCGGATTCAGCGCATCAAAAAACTTTGGAAAAATATATTCTGGTTTCTGGGTTAAAGTCTTGTCAGCCTCTATATTATAGAGAAATTCACAAACTTAATAATTTCAAAATGTGATATCGCACCCAAAAAAAAAAAATATAGGCCAAAATTGCTTTTTTTGCACTTTTAGGTTAGAATATCTCGAAAGCTAGAACCAATTGGACCTAGGATTCGGATTCACCTCATCAAAAACCTCCGGAAAAACATATTCTGGTTTCTAGGTTAGAGGGTCGGCCTAATTTTGTCGACCTGTGTTATTATTTATCTCTTTATCTTTTGCAGGCCAGCCTCTATGTTGTATGTATATGCGCTCATTGTCGGCTACTTCACGCCTAGTCTGATCAAACCATCTGTCGCATGTCGTGTGGACGTTTTTGCGTAGAAAGTCCCCATATAAATGCGCGCAAAAGTACCCTTAATACTAAAAGCCGCTTAAAGCTGCGGACGTGCTTAATTTCCAGACATACCATTCGAAAATGCATTTCTCTCTACCGGTAATTCATAAAAATACTCACAAACGAGTACTGCAGACTTTATTCACGTCAAGTCGGTAGCAGCAGAGCCGCTTGTAGAATTACAAAAGCGGAAAGATGAGCTATCCTGGCAGATTTGCTCTGTACGCGAGAAGAGTATCGCAGACGTATAAATTCCTATAGATACGGGATTTAAATTCCACGGAAATGAAGAGTGATATCCCGGGGAGATATTGGATATCGGTACCGAAACGGTCACGTGCCGTTAAGTCTTGGAACGTCTTTCTTTTCGGTCCGCCGTCTGCATACCGAGCAGACATAATCCGCGGCCGATAATGCTTGCCGGTGCATAACCAGTGGCGTGGCACAGTGAGTTATTGTTGGTTAAATTCAGCGGAGTCCATACAAAACACCTCTTTCTTAGTATTGAAACGTTTTATTGCTTCAGAGGTTGATATAAGTACATTGGCACAAAGTACGAGGGTAAATCAAATACACTAGTAACAAAAATTAAATGATATTAAAAAAATTCCAAATTTTTGGGTGATTTTCAACAAGGGATAACTCGGAGAAAAATGGTCGTACAGAAAATAAAAAAAAAAAGAAATTGTAGCCTCAAGTGTCTAGTTTTCAGATCTGGACTTAAATTTTTTTTAGAGGGAGCGGTTCTCACGTAATCATCCGAAAACCAACAAAAAAAAAATTCCAAATTTTTGCTCGTCTTTAAAATGGTCTGTGGACTTCAAAATTTGTTTTCATCATGCGACTATAAATCTCTTTTAGACAATTTAATCAGCTTTAATTTGACCTCTTAATGAGCTCCGTACGATGATTTGCCGCGGAGTTATCGTCGATCAAAGCAAAAAAGTCCTTTTCAACTTTGACAATCGATTACTAGAGGAACTAATGATCGTACAGAAAATGGAGGTAGGGTTTTGGAAACTGCAAAACATTCTCTATAAGACACAATCGGGGGCGACTGATAAAAAATTTTTTTGAAGCGATAATATTGGCTGAAAAAAAGTGAAAAATTTGCGAATTTAAGGATGTTTGGAAAATTTGGTATAACTTTGGATATAGTGGATGAACGAAAGATATCGAAAGATATCGAATTCTTATCGATCGATAAGAATTCTAAAAAAAAGTGAGGGTATTGTTTGACTAAGTTTAAGACATATTTGTTCTTAGTAATTTTCAGCCATTTTTGGTTTTTTTAAAAATCATCTCTAATAGTTCTGGAAAAATTTCAGGGCATTCTTTGACTAATTCTAAGACATTTTTGTTCTTAGATAATTTTTTTCTAAGCTCAATAGATTCTAAAAAATTCCGAATTTCGACGGCTCGTAACTCGCTTGGAGTTGATTTTTGGACCTTGGTGCCATGTAAAACTTTTTGTTCAGGGGGATTCAAAGTACAACATATTTGTACCCCAGATAATTTGGCCGGGTACCAAAATCCATATCATTGGTGCGGGGTCCTTTAAACCTTCGTGGCAGCTTTGCAACTTTGAGGGTTTTTTGGAGACACTTTGAGGTTAAAAAATTACCGAGATATCCTTCGTTCATCCACTATATACAAAGTTATACAAAATTTTCTAAATATCCTTAAATTCACAAATTTTTAACTATTTTTCAACCAACATTATCGCTTCAACGAAATTTTTTTTATCAATCGCCCCCGATTGTGTATTATAAAGAATGTTTTGCAGTTTCCAAAACCCTACCTCCATTTTCGGCATGCAATTTTCCTTTTTAAATTTATTGGTACAATATACAAACATGAACATACATACTATTTTTTTACATAATCTCCTGCTTTTATTATGCTTGTTTCCCAACGAATAGGAAGGTTTTTTTAATGCCATCATCATAAAAAGAACCGCGGCCTCAACACCAGCGTCATCGACGAATCGCTCATCTCCTAGTGCTCTCCTTTCAGTGGCCCAAACATGTGATAATCACATGGGGATAAGTCAGGATAATAGGGAGTGTGTTCCAGCAGCTGTTAGTAATAGATGACCTCAAGTGTGCTCAGCGAATTGTACAATGGAAAAAAATACAGGAACAACGCGTTTGTTTAAAATTTTGTGCCGCAAACGAAATTTCGTGTGCCGATTCATTGAAAATGTTAAATATGCTTAATACCTTTTATTTCCCTTAATTAAATAATGCCTTTGGTGATTCGTGTATGTCCAAAACACAGGCTTACGAGTGGTATAAGGAGTTCAAAGCGGGCCGTGAAATCGTCGGAGATTTGCCTCTCTCCGGTGGGCCATTGACCTCCACGACAGACGATAACATTGACAAAATCAAAACATTAGGGCTTGAAAATCGCCACATGAGTGTTAGATAGTTGGCTCAAGACTGTGACATATCGACAATGTCACCTCATGGTATTTTGAGTGATATTTTGGTCGTGAAATGCGTCGCTGTGAGACTGGTTCCGAAAGAGCTGAATGTTCTTCAAAAAGAGCATGGGAAGCAGGTTGCTCTTGACGTGCTTTCCAGAGCTCATAGTGAACCAAGCTTCATGAAATGCATCATAACTGGAGACGAAACATGAGTACATTGTGCAAACAAGTCGTCAATCATCGGAATGGCGCTATGATGACGAGCCGAAACCGAAAAAACCTGCGCCAAAGTCGGTCGAAAGTGAAGGTGATGCTGACTTTTTTTTATTATCGAGGCGTGGTACATTCCGAATTCCTTCCAGAAAGACAGACGGTTAATACTCCTTGTATTATCTCGGCATTTTGAGGCGTTTGCGCGAAAGCATACGTCGGAAACGGCCGGAATTGTGGAAGGAAAATTCTTAAATTTTGCACGACGGCAACTCGCCATCTCACTGAGATACGATTGTGACCGAATATAAGGCCAAAAACTCAATAAATACTATCGACCAACCACCGTATTCACCAGATATGGCTCCGTGTGATTTTTTATATTTCCAAAACTAAAATTGCTACTATAGGGTCGCCGCTTTGAAATGATAGAGGCCATCAAACAAAATTCGCTGAAGGAGCTGAAGGAGTTGAAGGCGATACGTTCGGCAGCCTATGAGCGGTGTATGGAGGATTGAGTTAAACGTTGGCATATCTGCATTGCACTCGATGGAGCCTACTTTGAAGTGGACAAAATAAACAACAATTTATGTGCTTTTTTTACAATTTCCGGGTACTTTTTGTACGTAGTAGTACCTCCTGGTCAGGTGCAAAGAGCAATAATTATGTAGAGAAGCATGTAGTTGCATGTGAGAAAGCGTCTGCATTATCTGCAAATTATTTGTACTTAATGCGAAGCAATATAAAATTATTAAGTACATATTCTATAATATTTATGTTCCAAAATTAATGGGCACCGAGGAAATATATGAACAATAAAAATACGAGAAATCGGGGCAATATACATATAGCAGCCATTAGTGCTTCTGCGGTTGGGAATTCCGAAGAGAATTTTACAAACTCGTGTGCCGTTGAATTCTCTTAAAAATTAAAATACATAGAGATGCAAATAGGAGCCCAACGATGCGCCGTTTTATCTACTCATACGAATGTGTGTATGTAGCGAATTTGGGAGTTAAATAATTTATAAGGGGAACTTTATAAGGATAATAAAACGCATGATAAACGAGCTCACGGCTCGGTAATTAATTTTGGTAATATTATGGGGTGTTTTGGTTCTAAATTTCCCGTATGAAAAATTAAAACGAATTTTACAGTGTCCGGTTATTTTTCTAAAGGGATAGTTATGCGAGATGTTCCATTTAAAAATATAAACGTAAAGTTGATTTATAAAGTGTAACACTTATCGAATTGCTTTACACTCCATTAATAAACGCGAAAGTTTTTGTTAGGCTTACAGTTTTTGTTACAATGTCTAACAACTAGTTTTGGCATCAGTGGCGTACAGTGTCGATCAAGTCACGGTAGGTAATAATATAATAATAATAATAATATTTTATTTTTCCTTTTTGATACATACACTGTACTATATGACGTACTATAGGAGTACGTCATATAGTACAATGTACTATATAAGTCATACAAAACAACATAGATAAAATAGTATATAATAGTATAAGAATATAAATTATATCAAGACATAAAATATATCACAAGTACATAAAATATATCACAGATAATTTAGTTCACATTTGTTTTATTATCATAGCATAGATAAAATAGTAAACAATAGTATAGAAATAGTAATAACATAGGGTACATAGAATATAATATCACAGGTAATTTAGTTTACATTATTTATTTTATTGTCACAAAATTCAATTAATGTGTAAAATCCGTTCTGTGTTGTAATGTTGTGGCTTTTTTATATATCAACAGGTAACTGTTTAAACAGATCTCCCCCAGCATATTTTGGGGATTTTTTGTATTGAACATAATTAAATTTTGTCAGATGAATGTGTTCATTTCGTCTTGTTAAGTACGCATGTACTTAATTATTTTTTGTGAAGTTTGTATATATATATATAAAGGGTTTGTCCGGAAAGTAATGTCAGTAAGCTTTGAAAAATGGCTTTTATTAGTACTATGTGTACAAATCTTTAGAAACTTTCAAAATACATTCCTCCTGCGTCCATACATCGGTTTCAGCGGGTCTTCCACGCATCAAAAGCCGCACGGTAGTCGTTTTCCGGAATCGCCTTTAAAGCGTCGGCGCAAGCCTTCTGAATGTTTTTCACCGACCCAAAATGTTGTCCTTTCATTGGGGTTTTGAGGCGCGGAAACAGAAAAAAGACTGAGGGGGGGGCACATCGGGGCTGTAGGGAGGCTGGGGAACAACGGTAATGCCTACCTTGACGAGGTAATCGACTACGAGGAAACAGGTGTGCGAAGGCGCATTGTCGTGGTGAAGCTTCCAGGATTTTGAGATGTCTGGGCGGACGCGATTCACCCTGCGTTTCAGCCGCTTCAGCACCTCGACGTAAAACTTTCCGGTTCCGGTTGTCCCCTGCGGAACGAACTCATGATGGACCAATCCCCGGCAATCAAAAAAGACAATCAGCATTGTCTTGATCTTTGACCTGGACATCCTGGCCTTCTTGGGGCGAGAGGAGTTCGACGTGTGCCATTCCGCACTTTGCCTCTTCGTCTCCGGATCGTATTCAAAGACCCAACTTTCGTCCCCTGTAATGACGTCATCAAGGAAAGCGGGGTTGTCTTCGCAGGTGTCCAAAAGTTCTTGGCAGGTTCCGACGCGCCTCGCTTTTTGATCGTCCGTTAGCACTTTTGGCACGAGCTTCGCACACACCTTCCTCATTCCTAAAGACTCCGACACAATTTCGTGAACAATGGTTTTCGTAATGTCTAATGTTTCGGAAATTAAACGGACACTTAGACGACGGTCAGTGTTCAACAAGTCACGCACACGTTTCACATTGTTGTCGGAACTGGAGGTTGATGGCCGTCCAGCGCGGTTCTCGTCGTTTACATCTTCCCGACCTTCTGCGAAGGCCTTGTGCCACCGGCAAATTTGCCCGTCCGAAAGACGCCGAAAGCCTTCTTCAACATTGGAATGGTTTCTGCAGCACTCTGCTCCAGTTTCACACAAAACTTGATCGCCATCCGTTGCTCAAGCGAACGTTGCATTTTTTCTTGCACCGGGTCGCTGTAACGACTCTCAAAGAACGCTTGACGCGACCGCTTAGACAGCAATGACGCTTGTTGGATCTTGTTGCCAGATCCCCCCCACCACAATCCCAGCACGTAAAGCGCGGGCTGGCGCGTACAGTCTCGAGAAAAAAAAATCACTGAGATTACTTTCCGGACAAACCCTGTATATGCAAGAGATGGTGAGTATTCCACTGTTCTTGAATATTTCTCTGCACAAGGAATTATAGGTAATGTTAAATATTAACCGTAGAATTCTTTTTTGTATTACAAATACTCTGTTAATGTCATTTGCCTGGCCCCATATAATGATATTGCTACTTAGGATTGGATGGTAAAAATAACGCAACAGAAAACATTCTTAAATTCTTTGAAAATGCCATTCGTAACGGTATAAAACTTACTGTTAATGTGGCGGCTAGTGGAATTTCACAGTCTCGTATTTTGGTCAGGAGGCATGGGACCCACATCATATGCTAGGAGGTAGGGAAATTTCGGAAAATTATTTTCAAAAAACGTGTGCCCCACCAGAAGATCTTGGAAACAGTTTGCAAAAAATAAAATGTTTTATAAAGGGAATATAAAAACTTTATATCCATGTGTATTTGCAAAATTTCCATTTAGCTTAAAGATAAAACTATTGTATAATATAAAAACGAAACGCTGGGGCGAAATAACAATTCAAACCAGAATTTTTACCGTTAACATCTAACTGTTACTTTTACCAACAATACCATAACTTTTAGAGATATCGGTATAAAAAAAAATACATGTAATTATGTTGTGATTATTAAACAAAATTTTTCGACAATATTTTACTCACCGTCCGTTACATAAAGAACAAATTGAAATACAATTTAAAATACGTCGAGTCTCTTGTGTAAAAAAAAAATAAACGATGGTTTTCACAAAATACAGTAAAACTTCGTTAAGACGCTTTCCCGCATAATGCGCTCTTTTTCGTCGGTCCCTTGAATTTTCCTGTGCTGATACAGTAAAATAGTAGTCGGTAAGACGCTCTTTTTTCGCCGCAGATAGACGGTAAATATATGTGTTAGACAGTCAAAACTTTGACATAATAGGAACAAAATTCATAGGTTCATCAGTGAATGCCAAACAAATAGCCTAAAAAGCTAACTATTAGCCTAACAGCCTAACCTAATAGCCTAACATGCTAATTTACATTAACAGAATTGACAACTTCCTCTCCACACACGCTACCAAGAACCTCAAACAAACTACCCTTGACAGGTTTCTCTCTGGTCAGTGAGTAAGCAGTGTACATACATATTATTCATGTGAGTATTTATCACATTCCTGTACGAGTATTATGCATTTGAATAAATTTTACTTTCAAATTTTGCAATAATTTTCTTTTTTCGAGCATTTTGAGATTTTTTTTCACTTTCCCGCTTAAGACGCTCTTTTGCGCCAGTCCCTTGAAGAGTCTTAACGAAGTTTTACTGTATTTACATTTAAAAAGTAATTCGCATAAAATAAAGGACGTGTTATAAACATAATAAGAGGAGAAACCACATTTTTTTTCACACACAAAGTCAAGATTTGCTAACTAACTTACAAATGGCTGCTGTTCACATCCGACGAAAAAAGCGGAGTGGGGACTATCCTACTAACTATCCATTAGTATTACATATTAGTGATCCCGACGATCCCACGCCGGGTTGTGCTTATTGTCAGCAATAGCAGCCAAGACGTGGCCCATCCCACACCACCTTCCTTTCCACGCCGCCTTCCATTCTACATAGAATTTTTAGCTGGTAATATTTGCAATACCTAAGTCAACAAGGGACTACCCTGTAGCAGATTAATCTACTTTTAAAAAAATTTGCTACGCTAAATTGCAGCAAATGTGATATATGGGTATACATATGAAGTGTGTAAATTAAGTAATGAGACTGGCAATGTAGCGCCCGATCTATCAACATGGAGACGCGACTTGGAAGGGCAATATGTTAACATGTAATGCACCTTCAGTACAAGTTTGAACTTGTTACTCATTTGTTTGTTCATTGTGACTGTTTTCGTAATCCATTTTTTTTTCTAGTGTGTTCTAAAAATGAGTGACATTAATTTTGAGCAACGGTGTGCTATCAGGTTTTGCTCAGACTTGGCCACAGCGCAACGGATGCTTTTGCAAAACTTCAACACGCCTACGGAGACAGTGTCTTTTCAACAGCCCAGGTTTTTCGGTGGTTTAAGGCATTCTCAAAAGGAAGAGAGTCGGTTGAAGATGAACCAGGCAGCGGAAGGCCTTCATCTTCAAGAGCCGAATAAAATGTCGATAGAATACGGGGTCTTGTGCATTCAAATCGTCGGTTGACAACAAAAATGATCAGGGAAAAGTTAAATTTGAATCACACCATTGTTCATCAGATTTTGACTAACGAATTAAGAATGAGAAAAATCTGCGCAAAAATGGTTTCAAAATACCTTTCGCAGGAACAAAAGGACATCAGGAGAGAACGGTATCTTGACTTTTTGGAATCGATTGAAAATGATACCCATTTTATGGAACGTGTCATTACTGGTGATGAGACTTGGGTGTTTGAGTACGACCCGGAAACCAAGCGCCAAAGCATGGAATGGCACACTTCAAGCTCTCCAAGACCCAAAAAATCAAGAATGAGTAAGTCGAAGATCAAATGCATGCTGATTTGCTTTTTTGATATCCAGAGAATTGTCCACAAAGAGTTTGTGCCTCCAGGCCAAACAGTAAATCAACACTTTTACAGAGAGATTCTTGAAAAAACTTCGAAAAAGTGTCATGCGTGTGAGACCAAACATCAAGAACGACTGGATGTTGCATCACGACAATGCGCCTTGTCACACAGCCATTTCAGTAAACGTAGTAGCCAGTAAAAACATTCCTGTGGCTCCTCAGCGTCCGTATTCGCCTGACTTGGGTCCTTATGACTTTTTTCTCTTCCCGAGATTGAAAAATCACCTCAAGGGACGTCATTTTGGGACCATAGAAAACATTAAAATGGCTAAAACCGACCAGCTGAAAGCTATCCCAGTATAAGAGTTCCAGCACTGCTATGAGGAATGGAAGAACCGTCTCCAGCGCTGTGTGGCTGACCAAAGAAGTTATTTTGAAGAAGACAATACTGAATTGTAATTCTAATTGAATAAAAGAATTTAAAAAATCAGTCTCATTACTTAATTTACACACCTTGTACATATGCATACATTCAATGTAACGTGCAATTCTCTAATTCCGCGGGTTAATAGATAATTATTCCAAATTATGTTTTAAACGGCCCTCCAGGCTGAGTCACTGGAAACATTGATATATTTCGGAATGAAATTCGAAGTAACATATACATATCACGGATAATTTAATTAATATCAAGGAAATTAATTAAATAACACAATACCAATTTCAGGACAATGAAATGTAAAATTAGATTTATAAAATGTTCTATTGAAAAACTTATTTGATAAAAATTTGGCAAATGGTAAAACTGATTTTACACGTGAACTGTGCCCTGTGATCGTCGCATATACACTAGTAGTAACCCTCGACGTTTTCCACGCGAATTTCTTGAAACAAGAAAAAGAAAACGACAACTTATAGGACGTGCCACTTTTGCTGGAAAATATCGAATCATTCCCCAAATAGAACCTGATCTCTACCAAGACGTTTCCAAGGCACCTCTTCGAAACATATTTTAAACGTAATAAGCTCCGTATTAGACTCCGCCGCGACATCAAAAGGATCTTATTGTCAGCGAACAGCCTGTCAGGAGTCTATCTCGACCTTATGACACGATTCTTTTCCACCTCCTCGGTAAAGTTTGAGTGTTAGGGTACTAACTTTTTGTTGTATGACAGGACCGTACTTAGGTTCAATTACGTCGGCGTCAAACTAAAAATAATAAGAACTTACTCAGAAAAATCCAGTGACATTCATTGACAATCGTTGATGTGATGATCTTATCATCGGGCGTCTTAAAGATTAGTAACAATATAGGATCGACACTAGGCAAGATCACCATAACAGTAAAATTATCTGATATCATTAGAGTTTTCATGACACGTTTATGAGTTCCGAGTTTGAATTAATTGCTTCTTAAAGATAAATCACAATTATTAATATTATTTACCCTTAGTAGAAACTGTCGTGTAATCTAAACTGAGCTTGTCAGGTTTTCTCAGAATTTACGAAAATTGACAATACAATTTTGACAGCTTGCCCTGTAGGTAATTAATTGTGCAATTGTTAGGTGTTTGCATTCGAAACTAATGACGGGTTCAAATTCTACTGAGTTCAAAATAATCTGGGTTGACAACTTGAGATTTTTTTATGACCGTTCTCTTTTTCATTTTTTTATGACTTAAATCTATTCAGATCGTGGCCTCAATGTATAAACTTAAAATAAATAATGTTACTAAGGTCTAAAAAATTGTTACTAAAACAAAATGGCGGCCTAATTGAATTTTTTTTCAAATAACGAATTTTTTTTCTCAAAAAGATAGACTCTATCAAAAGTTTTCTACGACCAAAAATGTTTTAGAATTGGTCAAAGAATACTCTAAATTTTTTTCAGAATGTTCCGAAACGATTTTCGATTTTTTGAGAAATCGTGAAATCGAAATTTTGAAAAACGTCATTAAAAAATCTGAAAAAATGTGATAGTATTCTTTGACCAATTCTAAAACATTTTTGGTCGTAGAAAACTTTTTGATAGAGTCTCTTTTTTGAGAAAAAAATTCGTAATTTTGAAAAAAAATTTCAATTAGGCCGCCATTTTGTTTTAGTAACAATTTTTTAGACCTTAGTAACATTATTTATTTTAAGTTTACACATTGAGGCCACGATCTGAATAGATTTAAGTCATAAAAAAATGAAAAGAGAACGGTCATAAAAAATGCAAGCAAAAAATGACGTCTTTTTGGATTAATTTTAATTTTTCCATGGTTAAATCTGTTTTAAGATTTTTTAACCATTACCATTTGAAAGAGCACCCTCAAAAAACCTAGGAAAATGTAGTTTGGAACATTGTTTTTCTCAAATTCATTGAACGGCATCAACTCGAACTTCAATGTCGAAATTCTGTCCTGTGGGCGTTAATGGGTTAATCTTAACTTTGATAACTTTCTTTTTAATGGCTCGTTATTATATTATGTCGTGTACGCCTATGTTCCACGGCACATTTCGGACAACTCTAGTTACAAATTAAACTATGGACATACCCGAAACGACTAGCGAATCAGTGCCGGAAAAATCCGGTCTCTTATACAGACCGGATCTTTATACTCTTGGTTATCATTACTCAACATTACTGCGCGTCAACCAAGTACGGCTCTGTATTCCGACGAAAGGGTAAAACCCTAGTCCGCACATTCCTTTTCGCTCAGCCATTCCGGCGGCCGACTGAAAACCTAAACGAATACCTACGCACGACCCGCCACGATATATCTATTAATAACAAAGATTTTCCGGCGGGTTCATTTCCAGCCAAGTTTCGAGGCAGCGTCAGAGTCAGGTCCCGCGTTGAAAAAAAAGTTGATGTATAGAGCGGCGAGACGCCCGCATCGCGTGATTGATACGCCGTCTCGTCAAATAGAGATAGAAGATAAATTTGGTTTAATAATATTTGGAGGGGGCGATAAAGAGCCGGTTTATTGTCGGGCGACAATGAGACCGAAATGTCGGACGAGATAATTGTTTCACTTTGGAGGGGCACGGCTTTGTTTTCGGCTCTCGATGTTTGTTTGGAATTATCAAAGAGTGATAAGCGAGCGCGATACAATAACTGTCGCAGATATGGCGTCGAAATGCTTTCGACGTAGAAAAAGAGGAGAAGCTGAGGGTCCAGAACTCTCGTATGTTCCCTTCTCAGTCGTTATATCCTACAAAAAAGTTAAATGTTCGTCAATCAAAACATATGTTTTTATACGACAGTATCTGTACAATATTTATCCGGTTGATTTAAAAGTATTGAGCCTTGTTTATATGGGACATTCCACGGCAACTTCACCACAAAAAAAAATAGATTTCTCTGAAACTTTGTACATAAGTATTATGTGATAAAGTTGTACGTAATAATTTTAGGGTCACAAAAAATTAGATCTTAAATTCGCGACTATTGTAGGAACATGAGCGCGAATAAAAAAAAAAAAATAGTAAAAACCGCATTTTCCCTTAGATTGCGATAAAAATATTTTTGAATTCATTAAGGGTCGTTTTCACCCCCTTTCAGGGGGGTTAAAGCTTTAAAATCGAAATTTGGAAAAGTATGACTTCTAAAAAAATTGTTTTGCTTAAAAAAAGCTTGACAACTTTACTTTTGGATGGCTTTCGTCCCAGAATGGGAAAATTTTGAAATTCATCATATTTTTTGTTATAGGGCCCCATAGAGCCCCATAAAAAACGACTTTTCTAAATCGGACACCAGATTCGTAATCAGCGACCCTAAAAACCTTATAATATGTTTAAATACATTTTTTTTACGTACCAAGATATAACGTAAAAATGGTAAATTTTCACCCAGTTCTAGGTCATAGTTGCTCATCCCATTCTGGGACAAAAGCCTTCCGTAAGTAAAGTTGTCGGTTGTGAAGTGAAAACGTTATGTGTGACTTGTATATGTAGATTGTGACGATCGTCAAATGATTTATTTATTTAATATTTGTTGAGGGCGCCAGAACAAATGATAGTCAGTGGGGCAAGGTCTGGTGAATACGGTGGAAGGGACAGATCTTCAAAACCCGGGTTCATCTTTGTAATTTTTCATGTTTAGCCCTTAATTGCATGTCGTTGTAGAAGTACAACGTACTGATTTAGTCCTGTTTATAATACCTGTGAGACGTTAATCCAAAATATCTACATTCTGTTGTATTACTACAACATAGTAGTGAAGTAGAACGATGCGAGCTTGCGCGCTATTACTTTAGTGGAGTAGTTAACCTATATTATTTCGCTGGTGTTACAAGTTGTACAAAGTGTTGTATAATTGTGAAAAAAATACTGGTAGACGATAAAAGGTTAGTATAACATATATTTATACCATTTGATTAAAACAAACACTTGG
This sequence comes from Aromia moschata, assembly GCA_029963805.1. Classification (NCBI taxonomy): domain Eukaryota; kingdom Metazoa; phylum Arthropoda; class Insecta; order Coleoptera; family Cerambycidae; genus Aromia; species Aromia moschata. The sequence continues at coordinate 254,296 of JAPWTK010000014.1, read as the reverse complement.
GAATAATTTACCTGACCAAAAATATGAGTGTTGTATATATGCAACAATATGTAGTAAACTATAATAAACTGTGTTGTATACCTACAACATTATGCAACTACTGCATCGTACATATATTCTTATTATGTTTCTTCCAAAGCTAAATTGTAGATAATATATGTGTATATTATTCCAGAATATGGCGAAAAGATCCACAAAACTTCTAACTGAAGCGGAATTGCAACAGATAATGGACAATCTCAGCGATTTCAGTGAAGCGGACTCAAGCAAACTATCAGCGAACACTGACAGTTAGCTTGGTCCAGAATACGTTCCCGAATTGCCAGAGCACACTGCTGATGGAATTTATATTTTGGAGGAGGAACAAGAAGAGGATATATCTGACTAAGGGGAACCAGTTTCAAATTCAAAAGTTGTTAAGATTGATCAGGCTGCAAATAAAAAGAAAAAGAAGGTAGATGTAGTCTGGAAACAAAAAAAAAAACTGATTCTCAATTATGTTCAATTGTCCTTTAAGGGAGATGAACGTTTGCCTCCTGATCTCTTAGATTTAACTACACCCTATGAATATTTCAAGTATTTTTTTTTCGGTAGATATAATTGATAGGATTGTACAGGAATCAAATCTTTATGCTCACCAAGTTGATGTAAACAGATAACTCAATCTCACGAGTACAGTTTAGGCGATCACCTCCTTATTGGAGCAATATCTCTTACTAGGCGAGCATTTTTTTTGAGATTTTGAGAATAGTCGCTGGAGACTAAATCTGGAGAATACGGTGGATGCGGAAGAAAGTGTACTTCGTGTAATTTTGCTATTGTTGCGATATACTTGTGACACTGTGCATTGTCTTGGTGAAAGAGCACTTTTTTCTTCTTCATTTTTTTGAAATTTCGTCCTTCAAACGCACTAATAATGCTATATAATATTCACTATTGATCCTTTCTCCCCTTTCGTCGAAGTCGAATATTATACCATGCGCATCCCAAAATACGGACGCCATAACCTTCCCAGCCGATTTTTGTGTTTTTGGTCTCTTTGGATGGCTTTCGCCGATTGCTGTCCACTCAGCTGACTGGACTGGACCGATTTGACTTTAGAGTGTAGTGATGGATCCACGTTTTATCGATTGTCACATATCGCATGGGAAAATCAACAACACATTGTTTTACCCGGGTGCGGTACCCACTTCGAACAGAACCTTCTGTTCATGCAAAATAGTGAATATACTGCCTTCTCACATCTTTAAGGTGTCAGCTACCTCACGCATCTTTACTTTACTTTACTTTTAATATCATGAAATTTTGACACATATCGGTTGAAGGTCAGTACTACCTAAAAATCATATGGATTTGTCAATAATGGCGCCATCTTTATATCATCCTACGAAATTATTGAGTAATGTGTTCCAACAAATATCAGAATTTAAGCAACCTTCAAAAAGTAGGCGTATGATGACTTTTGTTGCTGACTGTACCACAGGACCAAATTATTTGTATCCCTCGGGTGCACCCTCCGGATTAAAATTTCACTTTAGTCCCTTAGTTTACTTATAATATACTATTATTCTCTCTCAGTCTTCGCTGACTCGGTATTTCCATTTCGTTCGCTCGTTTTAAATTTGTCTCCCCTCCTTTCGGATGATCGTTCCCGACTAGCCGTTCGCAGGTGCTTTTTCGGTCGCTTAATTTCGAGACACGGATGCCGGGGGTCCCATCTGTCGACCTCCCGGTGACTCCTCGTCCTGGACGGTGCCCTCTCGAATAATTGAAATCGATAGCGTCATCTGGAACCCGAACTTTAGAAATTCAGCTTGGCGGCGTCTAATTGGAGTTCGGCCTGCTACGTCCCGAAGAAGCGTCGCGGAAATGTCGAACATTTATCAGACGAATTGGTATCATTTGCAGGAGAAGAACGCGATAGCTCTCGGAGTCAACAGGCCGTATTGATTTCACAACCACATAGTGGAGTGGAAGTACATACGTAATACGCACGAAAAGTGCATGGAAATTTGGATTTAAATGAACCGCTTAAAAGGAACCGGGAAAAATGTTTTTTGTTCAGGTTGGTAGCCCCCTCCTTAATTACCAAGCCTGTTTAGAGCGCGATCTGTCACTCAGTGTGTTTACAGCAGCTGTTAGTAATAGACGACCTCAAGTGTGGCGGATTGTAAACGGAAAAAAATTGTGGAACAACGCGTTTGTTTAAGGTAACCAGGTCACGAATGGGGTCAAAAAAATCGATTTTTTTTTAAAAACAGTCCTATTTGAAAGCCCGCGCTTTCCCCTTTCAGAAAATGTATGACATGTTATACCAACGCGACTATTTAACCCCAAAAATTGATATTTTAAAAGATGGGGACGCGTCGGCTGCACAGTTGTCACGAGGGATTTTCGTCTCCACCTTCTCTTAACGCTGGCGCTCATATTTTCTCGAGTTTTTAATCGTTCTGTGCGAAGTTTTAATTAATCATTTTTTTCTAGGTTTGCATCACTGGTGTTATCTGCTCACTTTGACAGTGTTGTCACTTGCGACAAGGCGCTGGTTCCCTGGACAACGGCTTCTTGTTTATGTTTACAGTTGTGAGTTGTTTGGAGTGAACAACGGTTGTTAGTCTAAATTTTTTCAACCTTTTATCATATTTGTGTTAAAATGGCTCGTCTAAAGACTTTTAATAAGAAAAAATACCAAGGTAATCAACATTCGGTGAAGAAAAAATGCTCCTGCGGTTCCTACAAGTCCTGGTGGTGCTACCCCGATAACCTCACGTCCTACTTCAACTTCAACCCCAAACGTTATATCTCCCCCAAGTGCATCAAAACGAAAATTAACCCTTGTAAATGAGAATCCTGAACCTCAAAGTGACCTACCCAGTGGAAATATTATAGTGCAAGTGGATATCCTCTCCTCGTTAGTGCAAAAGTCCTCCAAATGCGTCGACTGTGGAAGTTCTAATTCATTGAAAGTTTTTGAAGATTGTACGTCCAGAGTTGGATTAGCTTCAAAATTAGTGATACAGTGTACAAAGTGCGAGATGAGCAAGAGTGCTATGACTTCTGGCGTAAACCCAAACAGGTGTCACAATGTAACAGTATGTAACCTGGAAACAGGATTGCGCTTGTTGGATGAGCAACGGGTGAAAGAAGCTGAAAAGGTGGCCCAAGCATCTACTAAAGAAGGCAGGATAGCAGCTAGAAATAGGAAAAGACAGAGAGATGAGGAGGAAGCTTTAGCAGAAGATATGTATGGCTCAGGACAGTTCTAGAGTCCCTCTACCCCATGCCTTACTTCTTTAGCCTTTCCCCGTAAGTTCCTTTTTTTGACCTTGAGGTACCATTTGCAAAAAAACTATTCAACCTATTTTGATGAAATTTTGCACAGTGCTTATCCTTTATGTCCTTCATCTTTTATACATAAATTCATCTTTGTATTCCATTTTTAACTTTATTTTAAATCCCAATGCATTTTTTTAAAGAGTGATTTTTTACTTTTTTTCAAGGAAAAAAGGTACAAAAATTGTAATTTAGGCAAAAGGTTGAAAATTTTAGGTATACAATGTTGCCTTACTCTTGTTTCAGGTTCACCATCAATTTGGAGCAGATAGCACCAGTGGTTAAGGAGAAAAGTGTACCTAAATAAGTTAATTTTATCTTTTTTTATTTTTTTCTTGACATTTTGTAATTTTAATAACTTTCACACTAATAAAGTCACAGGGTTTGTTTAGTACTCATTTTAATCCGTAATTCGCCCTCTAAAGCATGGTTAAAACCGCGAGTTTATATCTTAAATACCAACTGAACAGGAGCAAAATATCTAAACGCGTGAAAAAGCCCATTTTAACCATCATTCGTGACCTGGTTACCTTAAAATTTTGTGCCGCAAACGAAATCTCGTGTGCCGATTCATAGAAAATGTTAAATAAGGTCTTGGTAATTCGTGTATGTCCAACGGAGTGTTAAGGGTTCGAGGGGGCCGTGAAATCGTCGTATAATTACCTCGCTCCTGTCGGCCATCGACCTCTACGAGAGCCGATAGCATCGACAAAATCAAAACATTAGTGCTTTAAAATTGCCACATGAGTGTTAGATAGTTGGCTCAAGAGTGTGACATATCGACAATGTCAGCTCATCGTATTTTGAGTGATATTTTGGGCATGAAACGCGTCGCTGCGAGACTGGTTCCGAAAGAGCTGAATGTTCTTCAAAAAGAGCATCGATCGGAAGCAGGTTGCTCTTAACATGGTTTCCAGAGCCGATAGTGAGCCAAACTTCGTGAAACGCATCACATCTGGAGACGAAACATGGGTCTATGAGTACGACATGCAAACAAGTCGTCAGTCGTCGGAATGGCGCTATGATGATGAGCTGAAACCGAAAAAAATCGCGCCAAAGTGAAGGTGATCTGACGTTTTTTTTTATTATCGAGGCGTGGTACATTCCGAATTCCTTCCGGAAGGACAGACGGTTAATAAGAAGTATTATCTCGGCATTTTGTTGCGTTTGCGCGAAAGTATCCGTCGAAGGGAATGGCAAATTCTTGGATTTGCATGACGACAACGCGCCATCTTACCGAGCTACGATTGTGACCTAATATAAGGCCAAAAACTCAATAAATGAGTTTATTCCACACGAGGGAGCCTACTTTGATCAATAAATAACAATTTATGTGCTTTTTTTACAATTTCAGGGTACTTTTTTGTACGTAGTAGTATACCTAATAGTGTCCCCATGACAATTTTTTTTAAATATTCATTAGTTAAATAGGCCTAAAATGTTCTGAAACGACGAGATCTTTAAGTTAAGAAGTTTAATCAAAAAAAGTCTGTCTGTCTGCTAGCCTTTTTTTGTAAAAATGATAACTCAAAAACTCGTTAAGAGATTCAACAAATTTGGAATACTTATTTACCATGACCTTAGTTGATATTATTTTGGCTTGATCGGTCAAGGACCTGGAGAATAATTGGGGGGTAATGCTCTTTTTCCTTGTCTATAGTTAATTCGTAAACGATGTAAGATACGCACTATACATTTTAGAAATTAGCTGTTACGTCATAGCTTAAAAAATGGCTGGGAAATGGTCTACTTTGAAAGACTTGCCTTTTTGAAAAACAAAATAGGCCTGCCCGAGCATTTTTTGTAACTTAACCAAGAAGAAACGGATAGTACATCACTCAATATGTTCGTAGTGACATTTGTCCATGAGAAAGCACTGTTCGAAGGGAGGGCCAAGCTCACTGTTGACCAAAAAACAACAACGTGTTGATGATTCAGAGCGATGTTTCAGTGTGACAATGGATGAAACATGGATGCAGCACTACACTTCAGACTCAAATTGGCAGTCAGCTGAGTGGATTGCAACCGGCGAAAGTCGTCCAAATCAACGAAAAACACAAAAGTCGGCATGGAAGGTCATGGCGTCCATATTTTGGGATGCGCATGGTATAATATTCATCGAATATCTTGAAAACGGAAAAAGTAGCAATAGTGAATATTATATAGCATTATTAGTGCGTTTGAAGGACGAAATTGCGAAAAAACGGACCCAAATGAAAAAGGAAAAAAGTGCTCTTTCAACAAGAATGGCACCGTCTCACAAGTCGATCACAACAATGGTAAAATTACACGAATTGCACTTCGAATTGCTTCCGAAGACACTGTATTTTCTAGATTTAGCCCCCAGCAACTATTACTTGTTCGTAAATCTCAAAAAAAATGTTCGCCAGAAAGAGATGAAGAGATTATTGCAGAAACTGAAACGTATTTTGAAATTTTAAGAGTTGGACCAATTCTTTTATCACTCTTGAGGATTTTGTTAATGAATAAACTCTAATTTTGCCTAAAAGTGGTTTTATTATTTATCGTCCGTTTAAATCCACAAGATAAAAGGAAAATACTGGCCTCTTTAATTTTCTTTTAATGTATCACGGATAAAAACTTAAAAAAAGGATTACTCTTTATAAATATAAATATGTGCGGAGGACATTGAACAAGCGGAGGACATTTAAAGCGAAAATTACCAGTTCGTTCGACAAGCAACGTCATGAAATCACGCTGTTATTCAGCAAACATAAATCGGACAAAATGTAATTTCAATTCGACTAACGCAACAACGTTTGTATCAGCAAAACCGCCGATTTTCCGGAGCAAACGCGTCGCTCACAATTCCAGCGTTGCACATTAGTCATTTAATCGGTTTAATAATGCAAAACGTCGACGATTAGATCGCCGGATTAGTCGGGCGATAATAACGTTTACGTCTATCATTATTAGCGGGCTTAATAACCATTTACGAATATTTCATAATTTACGTAATTACCACAATTTAAATATCACATTTTTTTACGTTCTTCATTGCAATTTACTTCTTCTGTATTTCCCCCGACTTCTTCTTTCTCTGCGTCTTCTTCTTCCTCTTCTTTTCTCTCGCCTTCTTCCTCCTCCTCGTCCTTATTATTTCCCTCTTCGTCTTCAATTCACCCTTTTCCTTTTTCTTTCGGATACAGTACAGCTGATAAACCACGATTACACGGTGCATACTTAAAAATACTCAAAACATGATCGATAATACTATTCCCGCAATTAGAAAAAATGAGGAATGTCTGTGACAAAATCTGTGGACGGATTTTCTTACGAAGTTAATGCCGCTGACAACTTGGAACATTCCTGGCCCTGTCGACGCCTCTAAAAGCGTCTCGCAAACTTTGTCGAACGCTTTTGTGGCTCGAACAAAGTTTTGCTTGCCGCTGGAAGGAAAAATCCAGGCGTCGCCGCCGCCTCTTTCACTTCCCTAAGTAATAATTCCCGATTGTCGTGCGATTATTATGAAAAAGCGGGCCGTAAATTTGTCAGTCTCAAAATTAATCACGAATAGTCATTAATTTTTGTGTCCTCCAAAATTTTTTTAATAATTTAAGGGGGTATTCTAGTCTAGAGGCATGAATTTCGGGCGGTTTCTGAAGCTTATTACAAACGAAACAAAAAATATTTTTACTATCCATTTTTTTATCATTTGTTTATTGATGTTTTAAAATACCATTAAAAATTAACTGCAAAAAAAAAGACTCAAAATTGACAAAGTTATGAGCTGGCAAAAGCGGGGGTCCAAAAAAAAGGGTGTCCTGGCGTGCATGATTTCAACCCTTCTGGTCATCTGAAACAAAAAAAGCCGAACGGATTCTTAATTAGTATATATGTCCCTATAGCCCGAACCTTGGAAAAGTCAAAACAATTTTTTTTTCATAAAATGGCGACCGTTTGAAAAAAAAATTGTTTGCATGTTTTTTTGACAATTCCGATTTTTCTAAAAATAGTAAAATGAAATATTTTGATCTGAGCGATAGAGGAATGTATAAATAACATTCACACCAAATTTCAAATAAATCGGTTCATTAGAACTTGAGATATCGTGCACGCCAACTCGAAAAAAGTAGTTTTGAGAAAAACGCGTTTAAAGTTTTGAGACAAGTTTCCGGCAATTTTACTCAGTTAGCACATCCCCGTTGCTTGAAGGCTGGCTCAAAACTAATTTGAAATAAATACTAATACGAAAAGATTCCGACTAAATACGTTTCGTGTTTCGTAAGTACTCGGGCAGCGTCTACCGTCTATTGTTCATTTGTTCCGGTCGGACCGGAGCCGATGCCGCATCACAGAAATGGCTGTAAAATAATTAAAATTTTGAAAAATCCTTTTAAGGGCATATTCTTGAATGTCTAAACTTTGGAAATATGAAAAAAAGAAAATTTCGATTTTTTCAAATTTGTAGACTAGAATACACCCTTAAGGACACTGTAATATAAAGGTGTCCCATAACTCACGCACGATTTGAATTTGCCGCCATTTGTGCGGTAAAAGTGCCGCCACCAAAAAAAGAAAGTTAAATTAATTAGTGAGTAAAGTATAGGTTAGTAAAAATGGATTTCTTTCAAATCTTGCGTACATTTTGGGACACCGTTTATATAAAACCAAGAAGACTAGAACTAAGGAGACCGAACTCGTTCGGTATCTAGGGATCAAATCTGTCCGCCTCCAGGAGGCGCTGTAAACAGTAATGTACTCGAGTCACGTGATGAGCAGCGGTCAGCGGTCCACATGTGAATGTTTATCATAGAAAACCATGCTATGGTTTTATATGACGTTTATCATTAAGCTGTCAAAGCGGGTGCTTACATGCCGTTTGGCTTTAACAAAAATACCTACAAAAAGAAATATGGTTCAAAAGTGCTGTGTTGCATTGTGTGATATAAGAAGCGGTCCGAATAACCGGACATTATTTCAAATTAACGAAAAATATCGAGCGTCTGTCAAATGTATTCGCACCACGGATATTCACACGGACTCTAACCTCTAATGCACAGAGAACCACGGTATACGAATAGATATCTGTTTATATGCCGTAGCAACCAGAGTACACAACTGTTTACAGCGCCTCTGGAGGCGGACATATTCGAGCCCGTCGCGTTATACAGCGAAAAGCCGCAGTTCGGTCTCCTTAGTTCTAGACTTCTTGTATAAAACTTTTGTTCGTTGGAAAATAATAACAAGAACCCTTACTTGAGGAATACCTGTTCAAATTAGAGACACGATGGCTATTGCCGTTATTGTTGTTATACTTACTGGTTATTTACAATCATTGTTGAGGTTGCATTAAAACTTCAGCAGCTGTTTCATGAAATTATTTAGATGAGGTTTTCCTAAATAATTGGATAGGAGGAAGGGGATCAATTGAGTGATCAGCCTTATAGCCAGATCTGGTACCCCCATGATTATTTTTGGGTATACTTCAAAAGGAAAGTATGCATTACTCCTCCCATGAACTTGTATGATGTAAAAATATAAATCTATTAAGAAATACAACACATATCTCCAGCAGTTATTGATGTCAGTAAGACTTCCTTGACAGTCTTGCCAGACTGTCAACGGTGCACATTTTGAAGATTGAAATTTGTTAGGGAGTAGAACGTAACTGAACGGAACAGATTAGAAGATACTAATTAGAAGATATTAGAATACAGATTAGAAGATATTAGAATTAATAACCGGTACGAAATAAACTTTCACGATGAAACATTATTTGTAGCAGAGGTAAGCCTGGGGCAGTTTGCAGTCGACCAGCTCGTGACGTAAATTGGATTTCCCGAAAGCGGTAAATCGTTATGAAGGTCGATATCCGGTGGAGGGCAAATACGCGACGTTTCAGGAAAATGACCGTGCGGTGAAACATGGCCGCGGTCGCCGTTATGGCGGCTTGCGTCAGGAAATTTGAGGGATGTCCTCGAAAATGAACTTTATGCAGATTAACCTAAAAAACTGGTAGTCTGGCACGAACAAAAACAACAACACGAAAACACAAAAAACAGGAGGAATTAACACTACCGTAGAGCCATTCAAAAAAAGGAGGAGGGAAGGCTTATGAATAATATAAAAAAATTAAATGCATTTGTTTCATTAGCAAGAACATCGTTAACTATAGCTAAAGCCCTGGGAAAGTATGCTGTCACGCAGAGATGACTCATGATAATTAAAGTTTAAACGGTATTTTTTACGCGCATATTTATTGCCCCTGTATACCTACGCCACTGTCCGTGCGTAGAATGTTATCCCGAACGAAGTCTTCGCGGGAACCCAAGACGTCGTAATACACTTTCTTCGTAGGACGGAGAGCTACTACAATAGCGACCTGCCGGCGGTGTAAACGGGTTTTTAAATTTTTTTGTCGCGAGTTAGTCACTCGTGAATTCGTGTACTGTATTTACATATTACCCGATGTTGTGTGGACTTATGCAATAATGGCACAGTCATAAACGGGTTTTGCAAACAGCGGCTATAAGTATAGAAATAGTAAGTAACACGTATATTGTCCTCTGTAGATGTAAAAAATAATAATATACTGACGTTAGTGACAACAAAAAACTGTTAGTGATACAAACAACTGTGCGAAATTCGTGAAAATAATGTGCGTGTTGTGTCGTCCTCTGTCCACGTGAACTATTTTAAATTTGAACCTTGCAAAATTTACTTCAGTAGATGTGGAACAATCAAACAATATTTCCCTCTACAACCATATTTACAGGCCAAATCGCTCACGTTTAACGAGAATAAATGCAGAACGACGAGGACAATGAGAAAAATGAGTACAGTCGGTGTTTCTGATTGAGACAAGCAATAGGTATGTACATACGTTACACAGGCCCACAAAAAAAAGTGTCTGATTCTGGGATGGAGACTAACTCTTTCGTAAGTATTTTGTGCCGCTGAATCCGTATCCGTATTCATCATAAAAAATAGGGGTTCCGCAGCTAATTTTGAAGATAACCTCAAAAAACTGTCGAAAACGACGTGTTTCGGTTGTAAAAGCTTGAGAAGACCAAAAAAATGCCCACAAAAATAAAGTATCTGGTTCTGGGATGGAGACTAACTTTTTCTATGTATTTTGTGCCGCTGAATCCGAATTCGTCATGAAAAATAGGGGTTCCGCAGCTAATTTTGAAGATAACCTCAAAAAACTGTCGAAAACGACGTGTTTCGGTGGTAAAAGCTTGAGAAGAACAAAAAAATATTTGCTTCACATCAAAAATACTTTTTTTCTACGTATTTTGGCCTGCTGAATCCGAATTTGCTATGAAAAAAGAGGTTTGACCAACGGATTTTGGAGATAACCTCAAAAAACTGCTGAAAACGACGTTTTTTGTAATAAAAGCTTGAAAGAAATGGGAATATGATTCGCGTCACATATAAAATACCGTATTCCTATGAATCTTAATTTCCTAAACCCGAATGTGTTATTTGGTTTAACAAGTGAATTTCAAAGATCATCTTCAAGAATAAAGTAAAAATTGCATTTTTAACGGTAAAATCTTAAATAACGTGGATTAAATCAGTCTAAAATCAAGACTAAGTGGAAACTCTTTAGTAATCACATGAACATACTTGCATTTGACTTTCTGGAATTCAGACTACGAAAATAACTTGAAACAACAGCAAGCTGAAGACAATTCTGAAGATTGTTTTATCTCTGAGAGCGGAAATCTGGGAATATTCTGGGATTCAGCGGTACAAAATACATAACAAAAAGTTAGTTTCCATCCCAGAACCAAAAAATTTTTGGGAAAAAAAGTTAGCTCCATAACACTTTTTTTTGTGGGCCTGTGTTATTAACAGATTTTTACTCCTGTCTCTCATATGTCTTGCATCAATAACATGCCAGATTACGAGTCCGGCCCTGCGTTAAGCATACGTTCGGAACCCTAATAATTAGTTGGCGTTTAAGAAAAGAAACCAATTATTAGAAAAAAAGAAGCTGAATAACTTACAGATATTAATATTTAACAATAAAGGATATGCAATCAGCATGTAGGTATTTTTTTAAATTAAACTAGTTTCTCCCGTCATCCACTAAAAACGCCCGAGCATCAGCATGGGTAACACGGAGAATTCGTCTAGTTAATGTGCAAGGTAGGGAATAAGTCTCCTAGAGTGAAATTAGTAGCAGTTTGGAGCAATTTAGTATGCGTCTATTCTAGATACCAGAGAACGGGTTAAGTGGCTCTGAATTACTGCGGAACGTCTCATCAGGATTTTATTAAAATGCATCCATCAAGGGCCCTGCTGAAGAGCGAGTTCGAGCCAAGAATATGTCACTTTAGAATCTGATAATGCCTTGGGATCGATTAGACTTGTCGTTTAAGGAAAGTGTGAATTTATGCTCATTTTTTCCCTGTACATAGTAACTAACGTGTGTTATATAAAAAAAAAAGAAGTCAGGTGGTTTATGGAAACATGAAGGCATGTCGTTTCTTATTTTGCTCATCATGCTTTTGTTTTGACGACAAATTATGGAAAATGTTCTTAGAACCTCAGTTCAGCGGTTCCCACTGGAAGAGTTCCCAGTATTATACGCCGCGAAGGCCCCACCAAACTAACAACATCACATTTCTCAGGTGGACATAAGGCTTAGGTACCGATTATGCTGGAGCATATGCGTCTACCCAGTGGCATTTACGGCTGTGATTTACATAAAGTACTACTTTTTGTCTCCGGTAACAAGATTGCTCAACCAGTCAAAACGATGACTGCGAGAGAGAAGTCGTGTGTAAATGTTACTCCGATTTTCCGTTTCGCTTAATAAACGTGGTATCCACTTGTCCAACTTTTAGACTTTGCCTAAGGTTTCGAGTCCACGTACTACCGTGGCCTGGCTACAACCAAGCTCTCGTGTCATCTCTCGTGTATTTCCATACGGATTTGCTTCGACAATCGTACGCAAGCGTTCAATATCCAGTACAAGAATATGGTCAGTCGTCGATGCTGCAGTTGCCAGATCGGAAGCGTGAGAACCATCTTTTGCATGTTGCTAAACCAGGGACGTTGTCGCCACACTTGGCCACTAGATTTCTTTCGTTAATGGCCTAAACGAAATTCATACAATAAAGCATATCGAATCTCACTTAAAGTTTCATTCATTTTATACGAGGGTGGTTTGATAAGTCCGTGACCTTTCGGAAAGGAAAACATTTTTTTTCGGCAAAAAAATCATTTTATTTTTCTACATAATCTCCTTTTAGGTCCATACATTTAGTCCGACGTGTTTCTAATTTTTTTATTCCTTCTAAATAATATGTTTCCTAATGACCGTCAAAATAAGCATTTTTTCAGCGATGACCTCTTCATTCGACCCGAATTTCCTACCACAAAGCCATTTCTTCATGTTTGGAAACAGGAAATAAACGGAGGGGGCTAAATCTGGACAGACCCATTTTAGCCTTCTTTGGTGCACTTTTACCTGTTGAAACCCACTGTTTCGATTGTCGCTTGGTCTCTGGTACTGGTGCGGCCACAACGGAACTCAGTAAACCACTTTTTAATCATTGACATTGACGGATAGTATTTATCAAGCCTCTCCTTGGTTTCGGTAATGGTTTATTTGCGCAAAAAGTAATGCTTAATCAGCACACGAAATTCTCTTTTTTCCATTTTTGTGGAAATTAACGAGGTTAGCTGCTTTCAATGGCTGTCACACATAAACTAAATGACGTAGCTTGCTCAAAATTTTACATTAGTCTACCGATACATGGCAGTTGAGGGGAGCACTGTTGCCATTAAAGTTACTGCGCGGGAAATTCAAAAAGTCTCGGACTTATCAAACCACCCTCGTATAATCTGTATCTCATCGCTCTCCAGACTTGTTTAGAAAATTCCAGGCATTTTGAGGGAATGGCTCAATTCTCATGAATCAACTGGATAAGTTATGCGCTACGTTGCCATGACCGTGGCCGTATTTGACTTCGTTTTATTTTATGGACGCACAAATTAAGTAGAGAATCTACGAGAGTTCTATCTTCCTCCCTCGCCGTTCTCTCCTGTTTGCTAAATCCCGTTTTCCTAGCCTGATATGAACGTTTTCGCGTTAAATACGCGATATCGACACTGATAATTTCATTGTTTGGTTTAAATTTCCGCGTCCAGTGCTTGGTAACGAGCCGGTTGCTGCTCGTGATTATGAAAGTTACATCGGAATCGAATAATCATACATCACCGTTAGATACTCCCAACTTGCCCGGATGAAATATGGCAGCGCTCGATATGGATTCGCGCAATCTGTTAGATAATTCGCCGTTCGGCTAAAATGACGTGCCCCGCTTTCCAAATATTTAATGGAGATACGGAAAAAATACTGCTCCGGTTCGTTTTTAAATAACCGTATTTTTTGTGCTGGACGTCCCGCGGTTTTAGATTTGTTCGGTTTATGGAAAGCCAATAGAATTTTATTATTATGGTCCGGAAAGTACGCTACAGCGTAGGGTCGGCACTATACAACTCTATGATAATTACAAAATAAACCATATTTTTTAAACGCCTTATAAATTATTTACGCATGTATTTCTTGCCACTGCATACGTACGCCACTGACCGTGCCTGGTAACAACCAGTATGAGTCGTTCGGTGCGGGTTCGGGAACGATGATATACATTTTATCCATACATCCTAGCGAGGATTCCGTTGTCGAAATTTATAATTTAAAGGTTGCTCGATGCGGGCGGACGGACGATAGAACGCCGAGTTTAAAATAATTTTATACGTCATGAGTGATTAACTAATAAACGTGTGTACATACGTATTTTGCACCGTGTACGTATTTCTTTTAGAGTTCGTGTAGTGTATTTACATATCTGATTTTGTGTGGAAGTTTGCAATATTGGCACAGTCGTTGCCATTTGTGAACAGACTGAAAAAGATGATTGAAAATTACGAGAATTTTACAATAGATGGATCATATAATTTTAGTACTCCTTGCAATCGTCAATATATTTTTCGTAGATGCCGAGAATGTGAAAGACATTTAGATTTGAATATCCATCAACAAAATATTACTGGTACTGTTAGGAAAGATGAATTGTGGTTTGATTTGTGCATAATGTTTTGCGCATGTAGCCTGTCGTGGAACGTGGTCGACAATATTCACATTAGACCTTTTTTTGCCAAATACATATCCGATTTTCCATTGTCTAGTAGCCATACATTGCGTAAAATATATTTACAGAATATATATCAACGTGTCATGAGAAATATCAAAGAGAATACTGTGGCTGACAGTGGACGAACAAAGTTTTGCGGTAATCGAATAAAGGTCGTCAATGTTCTGGTACGAATTTTAGGTATTTCATATATTTCGCCCACGATATTGATGAAAATAATGTGCGTGGTGTGTCGTTCTTTGTCCATGTGAACTATTGTGAATTTGCATCTTTAACTCCAGTAGATGTGGAACGATACTTTTCCTTCTACAACCATATGTACAGGCCAAATCGCTCACGTCTAAGGAGAAGAAATGCAGAAAGACTACTGGTTGAGCTGGCAACGTACGCTCAAACAATGAACAGTTAGTGTTTCTGAATGACACAAGAGATATGTATGTATTCTATTTCCATTCTAAATTGAAAATAGGTAGAAAAAAAGCAAGGTTGTCAGATATATTTTCTAAAATTGCTAAGCTCACTATACAAGTACACTTCATACTTCAGTAAACTGTTAGTTCGTGACGTTCTTAGAAAGCTAGATTGGAAATATTTTAAAAAAATACATAGATATAAATTTATTAGTTAGCATTAAAATAAAGCGTTTAAAATTGCTTGAAAAAAATAATTATAAATTAAAACAACTTTATGTATATTACAATACTTAAGAAAATTTTGAAGAGCCGGCAACGCGCTGGCCGGTGCTCCATTAGACACACTGGGAAACGATCCAATAGACTATTGTGCGATGTGAGAGTATGCATCGAATACATACATTGCTTAAATACTTATTCGGTCCACTGTGCCATAAAATTTTTACGACGTCGTTAAAATGATTTACGACTTTAGTAATTCTATGTGTTTAAGGCGAAAGTGACGTGTATTTCAGCTAGGTTTATTAACACAGACAATTTTTTAAGATTGTCTGGCTAAATAAGCATTATTTACAGCAAATTATATTACAAATATTAAGAGTTTTGTATGCAGGCTAATTTTAATCTCCTATATTGATTTGAATGAAAACAATTATTTCATAATTTTCGAATTTATAAAAGATATATGCACGCCCATGGAATCATAAAGTTGTACCGCTTTTTTTGTTCCTCAGGCGTATTTATCATTTTCAATTAAAATTATAAGGACTATACATTAATATCACATTTTTACTCCTGTCTTTTTGGTCTCTCATATGTCCTTCCGTCGATGACATGACGGATTAAGAGTCCGACCCTGCGTTGTACTCTTGCGTTGTACCCTGTACACTTTACGGACCCTATATATTACACAGTGCAATAATCGCATCCAAATCCTGAATTATTTAAATTTTCTTCAAAGTTACCTCGTTTTCTGTTCGAGAAATCAATCATTTAAAATAATTTCCATTCCCTCTTTCCTTTGAGAAAAAACACTTTCATTGCTACGTGTTTGCCACCTTTTGTAATTGAAGGTGTCCGGTCCGGTTCAGTTCATTTTGGGCTTTCGGCGAGACAACGACGTATAAAAATGGTATCTTCGAAGTCTGACAGCCAGATGAATAACTCTTTAATAAATTTGACGGATCCATAGCCCCGGCAATTTATCATATTCTTTGGAATAATAAATTGATTTCAATCGGAAATATAAGATTCTTCTCATTGTCAAACGACAGAGCGAGCTCCGTTCCGTAAATAATGCAGTTTATTTTGCGTTAAATAAGACGGGGAATCGCCGTCTGAACTGACGAGAGACGAAAACATTATTTCAAAGTTTGCTGTTCACGAAAAAGTTTGGTACTTCCAGCGCTCCGCTAGACTTAGACTATTTCCAAGTTTGCCGATAGTTTTAATAGTTGCTTTAAGAAGGGAGCTATTATGGCGCTATGAAGTTTGTGCTAATGAAGGCACTAAGGACTGAGACAATGTAGAACTTCCACACCTTGGGACTGGGTGGGAAGGAAAATGCGCCTTGTTTGTTCTGTTTTAATTGTTTAAAGCGAGTAAATGGAGCTCAGATGCGCATAACTGGAGGTATTCAATTATGGAGAGATTTTTATAAACTGTAAAACTTATGTACTAACTTTGCCACTGTCTGGAAGATACTAGTATACTAAGATTAGTAGACAATGTACTGAGATTAGTACAGAACTGTTCTGACGTTCTCATTACTGTCTTCATTACATCATTCTGTTCATCATTCATTACATCATTATTGTCATCTTTCTGTTTCAAGAGAATCTGGACTAATTGACAATGTGTCAGGATGTTCAAAATGTAGAGATGGCAGACAGTTAAAATTCACAGCAAAAGGACCCCTCATCTGTCCTTATGTAAAAGGGTTTCAGTCAAATTCATTGAAACTGGAGTAGTTCAGGCCACACTGATTAAAAGTATGTCCTATAATTGTTTAGATGATGTTAACCGTGAAGTTGAAAAAAATTGCAGCTGGTAAGAACATATTATTATGTATACAGTGTGGAACAGCCAAATGGGATAAATTAGTTATTCCATTATTATGCATTTTTTTAGAAAATCCTGAAACACGTCAATTTCTAATTCTAAAATGACATCTTGCGAAGTAAAAATGTCATCCCTAAATTCAACCCCCTTCAGGTGACAGCTACAACCCCTAAATATTCAAACTGGAAGTAGGGGCTTGTGATACTTCATCTGAAAGGTCTTTTCATTCTCTATTCAAAACAGCTATGGTTTTAAATTTTATTGCAGAAATTAACAAGAAAAAAGATAAGTTTTTCCAGCGTAGATCACAATACTTTGCAAATAGAAAATGTTTTATTTTCGGATGAATCTACATTTACGCTTCACTGCCATGTTAATCGCCAAAACTGTCGTTACTGGTCGGGAGAAAATCCTCACCGGATGAGGAAACTACGCACGCAAAACACTGAGAAAGTTAATGTTTGGGCAGGAATAATTGGAGAAAATATCATTGGTCCCTTCTTCATTGACGGCAATTTAAATGCAGAAACTTATTTGTGAGTGTTGCTCCAAAATAATGTTATACCGACGATGGCAAACTTGTATTCAGCTGAAGGAAACCTACACCTTCCTGGTAATACAATATGGTTCCAGTAGGATGGTGCACCAACACATTACGAAGTCAATGTCCGGCAATATCTCCACACAATCTTTCCAAATCGCTGGATAGGGAGAAGTGGTTCTGTAGAATGGCCTGCACGATCACCTGATCTCACGCCGTTACGACTTCTTCCTATGGGGATATGTAAAAAGTATGGTCTACAAAACCAAACCCGACCATTTAGCTGAGTTAAGAAGGATAATAACTATTGTAATGTAGGATTAGTGACCTGTTTCCATATAACTATATAGTTAATTAGTGGGATGAGGTCAAATGTTTCCAAAAAAAAAATAATAATTTTCACTTAGTCGACGTTTCGCAAAATTTATTTGGATCCTCGGGACTAATTGAATAAGCTTTTTGTTGTCGTTTGTAAAAATAAATATGAATGAAACATTGACAAAACAATTAATATATGTAACATAAAATAATATGGAGACATCCAAAAAAAACGTCATCAAAGTCGGCCGAGAAAAAAAAGACGTATTTCTATTCTTGATCGAATTTATAACCTTATTTACTTGTCCAGACTGTCACATCATATGACAGCCATTGTTTATTTTACAAATTGTGACAGTCACTTGTCAAAAGTTTGACATAACCGAAAAACTTATACATGACCGCTATTTCCATCTCTCTCGTTCATAGCCAGAGTTGATGACGTTTTTTTTGGATGTCTCATAGAATACAACGTACTGTCACACAGACGTGCATCGGCTATCTGCAGCAAAGATAGCCGATGCACCAAGTGCCTATGTACCAAATATTTGTCAAATCTGACGTTTTTAGTTAATTTTGTGTCAACATTCAACTTAAATGTATCGGTTTCCCTGATACGCTGCGCAAAATACCCAACAAAAAGAAAGAAGGGTTTCATTTTACATATCAGAAAAAACTATACATCTGTGAAAACGTATTATTCTATTATGTTATTTATCGCTGATCGTCAAGTTGATCATTATTTTAACAATGAGTTTTTCAGATACCCAAAGAATTGAAATTTTGATATTATTAGGATGTGGTGATAAAACAAGAACGCAGAAGCAGGTATGCGAAATATTCAATACTAAGTATCCTGACCACCGCATTTCCCAGTCTACGGTTAGTAGAATAGAAAACAAATTTCGTGAATTTGGAAATGTCACAGATATCCACAGATGAACAGAAATTGGATATATTATTAGATATTCAAGATAATCCACATAAACCTACAAGACAAGTTGCCGCCGATAATGATGTTAGTAAAACGTCCATATTGTGTCTCTAAAAAACGAAACTACCGCCCATATAAAATTAATTTGGTTCAAGAACTTAACGACGATGATCCTGATCGCCGACTGGAATTCTGCGAAATCATGGCAAATAGATGCCAATATAATCCTTTATTTATGAAAAAACATTATTTTTCTGATGAAGCAACATTCGGCTTAATTGGAACAGTTAACAAACAGAACTGTAGATACTGGAGTACAGAAAATCCACATTGGATGATGGAGGCCAATACTCGATATCCTGAGAAGGTGAACGTTTGGGATGGAATTATCGGACCATATTTCTTTGATGGCACATTAACTGGCGCGCGTTACTTGGATTTATTGTAAAATTTCTTAATTCCAGAGTTAAGAATGCTTTTCCCAGATGATGACAACCCCAATGAAATTGATAGAAATATTTGGTTTCAGCAGGACGGAGCTACACCACATTTTTCATTGGAAGTATAAGTCTATCTGAATCAAGTTTTTCCCAATAGATGGATCGATAAACGCGGTGAAATTGAGTGGCCTACTCGTTCTCCCGATTTGACCGCGCTTGACTATTTTTTATGGGGTTACTTAAAATCGAAAGTCTACTTCAACATACCAGATAACGTAGAAGATTTAAAAGACAGAATAAGGCAAGAAATTAATCAAGTCACCCCGGAGACAATACAAAATGTTTTAGAAGAATTTCAGCAACGTCTCCATTATTGTCAAGAAGCCACGGGCGCCCAGTTTGAACATTTGATTTAAACTGTTCTTCTGTCCTGTTTCATGTTCTTTTCTTTACTTAGTAACATTAAGAATGTAATATTTTTCAATAAAAAAATTATAGAAATTAAAATGTTGCTGGATGGAGAATTAAAAACCTTTTCAAATGAGCTATCACACGCACCCTCGTTCCATTTAAAAATTTTAAAGGGGTAGCTGTCACTCCAGTTGTAGGGGGAGGTATAAAATTATGCTCAAAAAATATCATTCTAGAATTAAAAATTGACGTGTTTCAGGATTTTACTCATAAATTGTAAATTACGTAGATAATGAATTTATCCGTTACTTATGGACCTCACTGCATATAGGGAGAACTATATATAGGGAGGACTTTTATGTTAGATTATTTTTGAGATCCGATATATATGTATAAATGTTATCCTAAGCTAAACGATTTTTTCATAAGAATTGATTCATGATTCATTATCATTATTCATTATTGATAATAGACAGTTACAAAAACGATTTCTTGATAAGATCTCTCCTGCAACGAGGACTCAATTCAAGATATTGTAAAACCACCTCTCTTACTACAGACATTTCACAAGAGCTACTAAATCTTAATCAAACAATACTCAACATCAGCCGAAGAAATAGACCAGTTTCTTTCTCTCGAACAATTTGTCTTGTAAAATTTATCGAGGCGATGCGAGAATAAAATTCGGGGGACCGAAAATAGACGCGAGAGAAGGAAAGAAAAAAACAATTATTTCGGCAATTTCCCGTCTCCATTAGCGCGTCGTCAACGTCATGGGGTGAAGGAGACCCCCTTAATAAACATTAACTCGGTAATATTGGTTTCGGGATTATGTTTTCGGGACACGGCGCGATTTGCAAGAGGTATCGACGTCGGGGCCATCTCCAGACTAATGGTTTCTGGGATGGCATACTTGATATTCCTCGGGGATAAGTATTACACGTCGTCTGGTGTTCTGGAGGCAGAAATTTCGACGCGAAGCGACTTCCGTAATGGAGTTTCATTTTTTTTTTTTTAGTATGGCACGGTTTTTTGTTTAATAATAATAATAATAATAATAATACATTTATTTTCAACAGGATAAACCCAATTACAGAAAATCTTAGAGATGCAGTTCAGTAGACACTAGTCTACTGTACACAACAATACATAAACTAGTTTCTTCAATATACAAAAACTGTGTGGTTAGACAATATTTATAAATTACACTCTTTGTATTTTAAAATAATGTACTTAACATGATCATGATTTACATCACATGAGGAAGATAAATTATTAAACAATTTGCACATGTTAAAAACAGGTGATCTTAATAGAATGTTTGTTCTACAAATTTTGTTATGAAAAGTAACATGCTGCCGAGATTGCAGTCTTGGAACCAAAAAGAAAATTTGTTCAAGGACTGAAGGACAATCCAGTTCATTATGCAAAAACTTGTATAAAAATTTTAAAGACGAGCAATTTCTCCTGTCTATTAGTGAATCTAAATTAAAAGTAGAAAGCAGTATTGAGTGATCAAATCCTCTCTCTGGAAAAATGCCATGAGATTTGTAAAACATGTATTTTAAACATTTCCTTTGTACAGATTCCATATAACATATTGGATGAGTACTCCAGCTTACTCCTAATAAATGTTACATATAGCAATTTTAAGGTGTTTGTATCTTTAAAACTACTCCAGTTTCGGGTGAAAAAGCCTAACAACTTAGAGGCCGAGGAGACAATATGTGTGATATGAGCTGCAAACGTAAATTTTGTATCGAATATTACTCCCAGGTCCTTAAATTCGTCTGTCCTGTCTAGTATATTACCATTAATATTATAGTCATATATTAACGGGGTTTGTTTTCTGTGAAAAGAAAGTACCTTACATTTGGATATATTAAGTTTCAGACGATTATCCGAGCACCACTGGTTAACAGTAGTAAGTGTGTTTTGTAGGGTTAAACAATCGTTTAATGTATTTACTTCTAAGTATATATCTTCAAATCGTCAGCAAAAAATAGGTGCAGAGTGTCTAGGGACAGAGATAAATTATTAATAAAAATTAAAAATAGGAGAGGCCCAAGGTTGGACCCTTGTGGTACTCCTGAAGTTGATATATACTCGCTAGACCTACAGCCACCATACTCCACAAATTGTCGCCTACCAAGTAGATAAGATTCCATAAGTGTCAGTAGGTTAAAAGAAAATCCTATATTACTGAGCTTTGATAACAGAAGAAAGTGGTCAATCTGGTCAAAGGCCTTTTGTATGTCGGTATATATTACGTCGACTTGTTTGTGGAATAAAGGGTCTCACCGGGTTTCCATATCTGCACTGGCGTATTTGTTGACATTGGTGCCTTTATTATATTGCTAGTTGTTGAAAATTATTTTTGGCCAATTATCAAACCCCTAACTTCATTCGTTTTTGGAAAATGGGGGTTGAAACGTCTAACTTCAAAATTATTTTTCTATGAAACTATGATAGATATTTGAATGAAACCAAAGCGACATGAAAGCTCATAATTAGCTTTACATTACATCTTTTTTTTATAATTTTCCAAACAATTATAAGGTTGCAAATTGGAAAAAAATATTAGAAAAAATAGGGGTGGTTTTTAGCGACTATTTCGTGAGGTACACCGACCAAAACAAACACGTATAATCAGTACATATCCAACTATAATACGTAACAATTACATAGATGTGAGATGGGTGGAACATATTAAAAAAAAACTATACAAGCGGGTACATAGTAGGTAGATTGTACCTAATCCAATAAAAGTCTAAGTGACTTTTATTGGATTAAAATAAAAACAGCATTTTTCATAAAATATTAATATCTTTTATTTTCTATATAAAAATATTGAAATAATTTAATCTTCGTCACTATTTTCTTCTATAGTTGTAGTAATATTTATAACATCAAATATATAAGTACTCAATATTATTGAGTACTTAAAAGAAAATGATAATATAATAAGGATGAAAGTTCGTTCTCGACACATCAATAGCAAGACATATCAATGTTTTATTGAAAACGAAACAAATATGAAGAACTATAAGGGCATAAAGAGATACACCTGTGATTGTGCTAATGGAAATAGGACTATAGGTTGTTGCTCACATGTAGCATCAATAATTTATTATTTGTCACATGGCCGTTACGAATCGAAAATAATCAAGCCCGCTGAAATATTAACACATACATATATTTGATGTTACAAATATTACTACAATGATAGAAGAAAATAGTGACGAAGATTAAATTATTTCAAAAAATATTTATAGAAAATAAAAGATATTAATATTTTATGAAAAATGCTGTTTTTATTTTAATTTAAATGACTTTTATTGGGGTACAATATGCTATGTACCCGCTTACATAGATTTTTTTTTAATATGTTCCACCCATCACACATCTATGTAATTGTTATGTATTATAGTTGGATAGGTACTGATTATACGTGTTTGTTTTGGTCGGTGTACCTCAAGAAATAGCCACTAAAAACCATCCCTATTTTTTCCAATATTTTTTTGCAGCCTTATAATTGTTTGGAAAATTATAAAAAAAATATGTAATGTAAAGCTAATTAGGAGCTTTCATGTCGCTTTGGTTTCATTCAAATATCTATCATAGTTTCATAGAAAAATAATTTTGAAGTTAGGGGTTTCAATCCCCATTTTTCAAAAACGAATGAAGTTAGGGATTTGATAATTGGCCAATAATTATTTTCAACAACTAGCAATATAATAAAGGTACCAATGTCAACAAAGACGCCAGTGCAGATTTCATATGGAAACCCGGTGAGACCCCTTTTACAACAATGTCAAATATTGGGAGAGAATTTTTATACTTTTTATTGATAAAAAGAATTTAGCCAAAAGCAGTAGTGTATTCTGAACCTCAGAAACACGGAATAAAAAGAGAACCTCTCTGGTAGAGCACAAGGCGAATCCTAGCAGTAATAATAGGTAAAGTATGTATAGTTGGATATAACTATCCAAAAAAAAAAACATGATGATTTAAACATTTAAATGAACAAGCTAAGAAACATGCTAGCTACAATGCAAAACATATACATAACATCTTAGATTTCAGTGTGTTGGGAAAGGTAGACATAAGGCTTGATAGTGCTTATCGTGAAAATATAAGACGTCACAATGAAAATGTGGATAAAAACAGACATATTTTAAACCAAATAATTAATTGTATTAAATTTTGTGAAACAAATCCGGGACTTTAATGAAAAGGCGATTAACATTTTTGTGAACAATAAGGACAGGCGAGCTGATTTCCTCTACAAATAACGGTAAGATTTCTATATCAATTATTTTTCACATGTTGCCACCCATTATTTTAATATATTTAAGCCCTCAATATTCGTGCCTAATAATTATTTAAAAAAGCTACCAAATCCCAAAAATTATTCTTGTGAAAGTATATATCTATACTATACTAAGTGTCAGTAAAACGCATGACCTTGGAAATTTTAAAAATTTTCGCCTGCGGCGCCATTGGTAGCTAATAAGTAATCCTACTGATACCCCCTGTGCCCACCCATGTAATACACCCACAAGCCGCCACTGGTTATTATTAGTTATTTGCTATCCAGTTTCCATTGATTCTACTGTTATTTCTAAAATAAATTTCAAATAAAACACGCGTCCATTCTTCGTTAAAAATGAATTCCATTATTTATTTTACAATTGTGAGACAGCTACATTTCAAAAGTTTGATAACTAAGTTTCCATTTTGACTTTTTTGTTGGATGGCTGGATGTTTTCAATAATTTTTGTAGTAAAATGTTTATTTTCAATTAAAATGGTTATTTTTATCTCGTTTCATCTTTCAATAAACCCACATTAAAGCTAAAAAATAAATATATATTAAGTTGCTGGAATGTGATTCAGTCCATCATATTCAAGGTGAAAAATTTATCTATTACTACACCAAATTGCCTATACTTAAAACTGTCAAAAATGTATTTACATTAGGGTGGTCCAAAAAAAAATTGGTTCTTCCGGCCCTAGGCTTAAATCGTAGTATTTGATTAGTTATTACTAATTCCAGAAGATTAGCTCATTTAATTAAGTTTTAGAGGTCGCTCATTGGTGTTTTATTTTCCCATTCAAACGTTCAATGCTGCCATTAGGATAAAAAATTCCAATAGAATACAAAGAGACCTACATTACCAACACTGTGCGGAGGGATTTAGTGGACTGTATGAGAAAAGGCACTTACGTTTTCTTCCGTAGGTCGCGGTCTCACAAGGTCTGGCTGCACGCGGGTGCTTTCCTTCCTCTGATGCACTTATGCTATGCCGGCGTCACTAATGTGCACTGCAGTTGGGATAACCCAAGTAGTCACTAATGCACTGTATGTAAGTAGATGCACTAAAATAGCTGCTGCGTTATGTTACCGTAGGAGAGAGCAAAAAGTCGCGTGTCTTGTTTTCGAGTAGAGTTAAAATCACACTTGACACTATTGTACTGTGCCTTTTTTGGAGAGATAGGAAAATATATGACAGTGTGTGAGTAATGTTGGTTACATACACTTGAGGAATAAAATTAAATTAAAACATAGAATAAAGACGGAACAGACACTGAAAATGTTTTATACGATCCCCGACTACCAGAAAATAATATGAGCTGCCATAAATTTCTTTAATTGTCCGCAAAACGGCACCACGAACGAATAATGACGCATTTCCCGTGTAATTTGAGTGGGAAAATAAAACACCAATGAGCGACCTCTAAAACTTAATTAAATGAGCTAATCTTCTGGAATTAGTAATAACTAATCAAATACTATTTAAGCCTAGGGCCGGAAGAACATTTTTTTGGACCACCCTAATTTACATGTCAGCCATATTGGAAATTGATTGTCTGTCATACGTCTTTCTTTTCACAGCCAACTTCAGGTCAAATTTATTTGAACGTCTTTAGTATTAGCTCCCAATAATAGTCGTTCTTTTCTAATAACAGATGGCACAAAACTGACGAATATTAAAGAACCATCGATAACCTTCAAACCCACGTCTTCCGCCTCCTTCTCGCACAGTGTGCCCGAGCACTTCTCCGATATTGCCCCGGCACTACGTTACTCCCAGGAGCAACCCGGCCGGCAAATTTATACAGCGGCGAAGGTTAGATCGTCGCCGTATATTGCAGGAATTTCATTAAGGTGAGACGCAAAGAATTTATGGATGTTTGCAGCGTCGGCTAGGCGTCGCCTCCGGCAAAACAAACGTCCCATTTGTCGGCTAAATATTGACGCGACGAGAGCGGATCGCGGCACGAGTCTAAGGCGCACAGTGGGCGAAAACGGCAAAATTTTTCTCAAGATAAGATAACTCCCCACAGAAAACTCCGATCATTGTGATTTTTTTATTTTTATTTTACAGGTTGTGGACAGTAGATTAAAGGAAAATTGGTCCGACACACGTTTGGGGTTTAAAGAGGGGGGAGAGACGCCCCATAAGGGACCCCATATCCCCGTAACTTTACAATTGAAGATTTTAAGCTCCAATAACCGCATACCTCCAACTTTTAAACCCCCCTGACCTTATAACATAAACTTTCAAAACCCCGTGACCCCATAACTTGGAAATTTTATACCCTAATAACCCCATAACCTCAACTTTTAGACCCCCATCTCTATAGACCTAATATCTCTATAACCTAAGCTTTCAATCCACATGACCCCATAACTCAAACTGTCGAACCCCCATAACCCCATAACCTCAACTTTTAGACCCCCATATACGCAAAACTCCATTTTTCTAGCCCGACAACCCTAAAACTAAAGCTTTTATGCCCCAATATCTAACTTAGCTAACCTAAGCTTTAAATCCATATGACCCCATAACTTGAACTTTTACACCCCCATAACCCCATAACCTCAACTTTTAGATCCTCATGTACGCAAAACTCAGCCCGACAACCCTAAATCTGAAGCTCTTATGTCCCATGACCCTATAATTTTTTGATCCATAATTTTTGTCCCATGACCCCCTTTTAATCCTCATGACCCCATAACTTAAGCTGTTAAACCCCTATAACCCCATAACATCTCCATAAGTTAACTCCCATATAACTCCCATAAGTTTTGAACCTTTAGATTTGATTTAGGAGGTTTTCTTTGTAGGAGTATAAAGCCATTGGTTATAAGGTTTTAAAGTTTGAAAACTGAGGTTATAGGGTAATAGGGATTTAACAGCTTAAGTTATGTGGTAATGGGGATTGAAAGCTTAGGTTATTGAGATATTGGGCATAAGAGCTTCAGTTTTAGAGTTGTCGGGCTCGAAAAATTGATTTTTGTGTAGATGGGAGTATAAAAGTTGAGGTTATGGGGTTATGGGGGTATGAAATTTCAAGTTATGGGGTCACGGGGTGTTGAAAGCTTATGTTATAAGGTCAGGGGGGTTTAAAAGTTGGAGGTATGCGGTTATTGGAGTTTAAAAGCTTTAATTGTAAAGTTACTGGGATATGGGGTCCCTTATGGGGTGTCTCTCCTCCTCTTTAAACCTCAAATGTGTGTCGGACCCATTTTCCTTTAATCTACTATCCAAAACCTGTAAAATAAAAAAAATCACAATGATCGGAGTTTTCTGTGGGGGAGTTATCTTATTTTGAGAAAAAAAATTGCCATTTTCGACCACTGTGCGGCGTCGCCGGCGATTATGATATGGCGAAGATTTATGTCGGCTATAAGTTAATTTATCCAGCTGTCTGCGTCATCGCCTCGACTAATCACGAATATAATTCAAAGGGTATCCCCCCATAAGTATGGTGAAATGCCCCCCCCTTTATTTTATTTTCTTCGCATGATGAAAGTGTTTCTTAGGGCTAATTATGAAAGGTAGACCGAATTTCAGGTCCAAAAAATTTTCCTCTCAGCTAGGTATGGAAAAAACCCTGTTTTTTACGTTTTATTTTTTTTCCCGGTTTTTAACCGTCGAAAAAATCTGAAAAAATTCATGAGTACAGAAAATATGATTAGTTTTATGTAAAACAATTTTCAAGCTCATTCAAGGTCATTATGACCTCTAAAAAAATTATTCAAACTTTAAAAATCCCATATATTTTAACCAAAAAAAAGCTTCAGGTTCAGTTTTTTAATATGCTACATTTTTAACTGTTTTTTACTACCTCAAATTTTTTCAGATTTTTTTGATTGGTGGGTCATGCCCAAAAGTGCGAAAAATCAATTTTTTGTCCGTGAAATGACTTAAAACGGCTTAAAATCATCATTGTATAGTGTCCTGTTTTTTTTCTTGCACTAAAAGGACTCAAATGACTTCAAACAATTAAATGTTTTGCAACGTATCATACCTAAAATATTTTGTAATTATAGGTGATAAAGATATATTATATATTTTTTTATATGGAACTGATGGTACACATAAATACCACAACAGAAGACTGCCGGTACTTATTTGTACCACCACCCTCACCAACCCCTTGGTACATTTTTGTTATTTTCTAATATAAAATATATCTTTGACCTATAATATCATAAAATAGTCTAAAAAAAGTTTTTAACTTCTCCAAATAAAAGATCGTTTTGAAAGGGTTAAAGGTTTAAAGAGGGACGTGAAACGATCCTCGGACGGCCCTCAACGTCAAAAACGGACGAAAACAATGAAAAAATTGGTAAATTAATCCACGAAACAATAGGAATCGACAACAGAAGTCAAGAATGAAAATTTGCGCTAACTTTCTAAACAATATTGATACTGATCCAGGACTGTTAAACACGGCGACATTGAAGGGGACAAGATTCGAAAGTGTGGAAGCAGTTAGGAAAAAGCGACGGAGGTTCTGAACCAGCTGACAGAAGCTGGTTTTCAGCACTGCTTTCAACAATGGAAAAGTCGTATGGAGCGGTGTAGAGATCGCTAAGGGAAGTACATTGAAAGCGAAAAAGTTGCTACTGTAATTGGTAACGAATAAACAGTATAAATACAACAGTTCGGTTATTTAATAGCCACACCTCGTAGTACTCTTTGAAATTTATTTAGTTATCGTAGTGCTCTTAGAAATTCTCTCAAAATAAAGTCATTTTTCCAATTTTTTAAAATCTATTTACATAATCTCAAATTTGACAATGGACCGAGATGGCTTGGACTATCTATGTGTGATTTTTTTCTTGGTTTTGAAACAGCTCTTACATTTTTTATTTGAAATCAGTTTTTGCTTAAAAATAAAAATAAAAAAAGACCCCATGCGATACATACTTCTTAGGGCACCTTGTATTTGGTAAAAAATAAATGGATAAAAGAAGTATTAAAATAGTAGAAAGATGTCTCCATTCGTTGCAACATAACTTCATTCGTTTTTAACAGAATTAACAGATCTATTTTATGTTTTTTATTTGAAAAACCGGATAGTATTTGACCCCTAGGATGTTGCCAAATTAATAAATTTTTCGAATATTCACGGATTTTTCTTTTTCCTACATTAATACATTCTGCATCTCGCATTCTAGAACTCCTTATATTCATACAAGTCCCGTCTCTGCCTTAATTTCCGATATTTTTGTATGTACATATATTTCTAGCGAGGAAGTTGCGAGTAATTATGTGCTACTGTTCCTCGGGTGCCTGCGAGAATTGCCGTTGATTTCCGTATTCAAGAAGAGTCATGCACAGCCCTCTAATCCAGCCGTTTGGCTTCGTTATTCCCGCAATAAATCAATTAGAATCCAATTAATTGGGGTACTCTCTTTCGACGTCGTCGTCGTCGCTTTTTGTCCACAACAAAAAACTTCTGGCGCTCT
This sequence comes from Aromia moschata, assembly GCA_029963805.1. Classification (NCBI taxonomy): domain Eukaryota; kingdom Metazoa; phylum Arthropoda; class Insecta; order Coleoptera; family Cerambycidae; genus Aromia; species Aromia moschata. Next base: position 224,936 of record JAPWTK010000014.1, on the reverse strand, counting down.
CGCAACGAGCTAGTCTAATTTGAATGCTGAATAAAACATGCAAAGGCACGATTTAGTCGTCGGCATTTGTTTTCTTTGTGTTATACCCGTCTTTGTCTCGTCGTTTGCTTGTTGTACACGTCAAATGTAATTACTCCTTACCTAGATTCTATTTTAGATTACTTACCTGCTACCCTAATGAGTAGAGATCGCCAAAATGAGGATCATTTCAGGGTCGCACAAGCCCATACATGTATCTACGTATAATAAATATACATCGCGGACATGAATATCATAGCAGATCGAACCTACCGAACTGGAAAAGACTGGGCGATATGAAAGTTGTACCAGAAATGAAACAAAATTGAGAAAAATAACAAATTTAAATCTTCAAACTGTGCACAGTTGACATTCTGACGCGCAAGATGCTCAAGAAAAACCTTTTTTAACAATAGCAATTAAAATTAACAAAATTATCGACATTCTCAAATATGGCGAATGCGCTAGGGATGAATGCAAAGATCCGAAAAGTGTGCTAAATTATATACTATAATACTAAATTTCGACAACGGAACGACAAAAAAAGGTTTTTTGACGGTTTTTTTTTGTTGGATTGAACGAAAGGTAGTAAGAAAAAACGCTTTAAGGGTGTTATTGGTCATATTATATTGAAGTAAAAAAAAAAAATGTTTTTCATCCATAAATATTGCAAAATGGCAGCGCTAAAATTACTTTCCGCAGACACGTTGTCGTCGAGGCGCTTCGTGGCACGTAGCAAAACTGGTACAAATGTTGATTTGGAACAAAAAAAATCTCTTAATCTACATGATTATAGCAAGTGAAACATGTACGGAATTTTAAAAATATTTATGTTTGTGTAATTGGCATGTTTTTCAAGAAAAAGACAATTTTTTGACGAAAAAAAGGGCAATTATTTGTTTATGAAAATTGTTTAAATTAACTTATCGAAAAATCCGTACGTGTTTCACTTCAAAATATAGCCACCATAAAGCTACCCTTCCACGTTCAAATAATTCTCCTCGTCTCATTTTTTGTTAATTTATGATGACGGATGATTTAATGCTGTATTTGTAACGACGTATTTGATGCGCGTAGCATCGGCTTCCAAGTAAAAATGATATGACTGCATACCGATATTCATCTCCAGATTTTTCATAATTTGTAAAATGCCCTTCATACCAAACTTCATACTCTTCATTCTCTTCAAGCCTACACTAACGTACTTTCTCTTGAATTTTTTTCAAATTGACTAAACATAGTTTCTGACGACATCTAGTATTGTACTACAGTAGGTAAGAAGGTACGTAAGACGTTACGTAGTACCTTTCGAGCACGTATGTATGTAAGTCGTCGCAGGTATGAGTCCCATTAGAGGCGTTCGACACGCTTTGGGAAAAGTGCGAAATTTCAAACATAAAATATTTTTCATTTAGAAAACTTTGCCTGTAGAGTAGAAAAGATTGCCTATAGAGCAGTGGAATTAAAACAAATAAATAAATAAGATTTAAAGTATATTGTAAGCCAAAAATAAAAAAAAAAATCTATTTTTTGAAAATTCTACAGTGGTGTAACTCCTTAATATACGAGAGACGAACAAAAACTTCGTGACAATTCCCGCTCCACACTCGCCTGCATTAAACCCGACGAGTGCTCGATTTATCAGATTCCAGCACTATCTCGAATTGCAATATAATCAGAATGGATGCCGATCGACTTTCACGGCGGCTCTAACCTCTCTATATCGCAATTACCGGAGCGCTAGCTGCGGGAAACTCGGGGGGCTCTCCGTTACCGATCCTGCGGGCGCGCGAACGGATCCATTAGATTTAATTTGATGTATAGTTATGGCCGCGCGTATTTCCCTATCTACGGCGCACTTTCCTAATTAATTGTCTCGATATAATATTCATTGTTTTCGGCGGGCGCGGTAATGAATACGGCCGCGCGGCGGGAGGAAGCGGGTCCAATTTAAATAAGATCTCGGAGTCGATATAGAACACGTATAGTTCTGAAAGGCGACTCGGGTGCTTCCTTAAGCAAGATAAATGGCGGCTGCGAAAAGCAATGAAAATTAGGGAGGCGGGGAAACTTATGAAATTGGGGAAATTTCATTGCAGGTTTAAAAATTTGATAACATGATGATGTAATGTGTTGTAATCCCCCGAGTTCCCAAGCCTTTTCGTCGTCAAATATTTTATTTCACCCGCCGTAGGAGAATTCGACAGGCACATGAGTAAAAAAAGGGCTTGATACGCGGGTTGTATACAGTGTGAAACAGCCAAATGGAATAAATTCAGTACCTCCATTATTATGTATTTTTTTAGAAAATCCTGAGACACGTCAATTTCTAATTCTAAAATGACATCTAGCGACGTAAAAATGTCATCCCTAAATTCAACCCCCTTCAGATGACAGCTATAACCCCTAAATATTCAAATTGGAAGTAGGGGCTTGTGCTACTTATTTTGAAAGGTCTTTTCATTATCTATTCAAAACTGCTATGGTTTTAAATTTTGTTGCAGAAATTAACAAGAAAAAAAGTTTTTCCAGCGTAGGAAATTCGTTACATTAAAATAAAAAACAAATCGTTATTAATGCAGCAGATGTTCAAAATGCATGCCTCCAGCATCTTGACAGCATCCTAGACGTAAATAGTAATGTCTTCTAAAGTTAGTTAACATCTGCGGGGTAATCGACCTATTTGCAAGTGTTATTCTTCTTCATAAGTCAGCTAAATCGTCGGGTTTGGTTTTGTAGACCATACTTTTTACATATCCCCATAGGAAGAAGTCTAACGGCGTGAGATCAGGTGATCGTGCAGGCCATTCTACATCCTGCTGGAACCATATTGCATTACCTGGAAGTTGTGGGTTTCCTTCAGCTGGATACAAGTTTGCCAAGGTCGGTACAACATTATTTTGGAGCAACGCTAAATAAGTTTCTCCATTCAAATTGCCGTCAATGAAGAAAGGACCAATGATATTTTCTCCAATTATTTCTGCCCAAACATTAACTTTCTCAGGATTTTACGTGTGTAGTTCCCTCATCCAGTGAGGATTTTCTCTCGACCAGTAACGACAGTTTTAGCGATTAACATGGCCGTGAAGTGTAAATGTAGATTCATCCGAAAATAAAACATTTTCTATTTGTAAAGTATTGTCATCTATCATTTACATCATTTGTTCACAAAAGAGACCGTATAGAACTCGACGAAATAAAACGAAATGTAAGAATACATTTTTTCAATATCGCTTAGTTTTCGAGATATCGGATGAAAAAAAAATCCAATCAAGCTTCTTTCCAGATAACTTCTCTACGGACATTGGGAGCCCACAACATGGTGGTTATGAATTTGGTGAAGGTATTAAGGTTATTTCTTCTAAATAAACAATAGCCTTTTCTTCGCTACCAATTAATTTATGAGAAGATTCAAAGATATTGAAATTCTGTAAACCAGGATGTAAAGAAATATGCTTACCTGATTTACAGTTTAATGACAATTAATATATTAATTTTTTATAAAAAAAAAAACTATAGTTTGCATTGCGGTTATGAGAAGAAATATTGGCGGTAGTTTCAAAATATCAAAAATCGCATGAAAATTCGTATTAATTATTCACGAAACTTGAATAGGTGGGAAATTTGAAATTTCAAAATAAAAAAAATACATTTTAAATATCATGTCTTCAAACCTGTGAGATATCGAAAAAAAAAAATGTTTTTTTACCTTGCTTTCTTTTGTAAAAATCTGAAAAAAAAAAATATATGAAAAAAAATCATTGAAACAAAATTTTTTTTTTAGATTTTCTTTTCATTCGGTATCTCGAAAACTAAGCCAGATATCGAAAAATATTATTCCTACATATCATCTTATTTTCTCGATTTCTGTAAGAATCCATCAAAAAAATATTTTTTTTTCATTCGATATCTCGAAAACTAAGCGAGATATCGAAAAAATGTTATTCTTAACTACTACACTTTTTTAGAAACAAAAAACTGGACGTTTTCAAAGAAACACCGAACTACTATACTATTCTCCACGCCCGTTTCGCCAACCAAGTTGGCATCTTCAGGAGAAGATTAAAACTAAATTCTAGCCTACACACTTGCACTATTTATACCAAATTTGTTGCTACGGTTCACTGAACCGTAACTGTCTTTGTTTATGAGAGCAAACAGTGGACTGGTGGGTATCGGACCATTGTCCTTATTCATACTATTGTTACACTTAATGATTTCTAAACTTTCAAAAGCATCCAACTGTCTACTGTTTGTTACATTTCTAATTAATTTTAAATTATTTATGTCTATCCTATGGTTGTGGTCAAAAGCGTGTTGGGCAACACAAGATTTTTCTGTTCTGCCATTTTTCAAATGAGCCATGTGTTCTTTAAATCTAGTCAATATAGATCTTTTTGTTTGCCCAATATACTTTTGATCACAATCTTTACAACTTATTTCGTATATTCCTGACTTTTCGTTATTGTCGATTTTGTCTTTGGGGTTACCCAAAAGCGTCTGTAGTTTATTTTTAGAATTATAAACCAAATTGATATTAATAAATTTAAAAATTTTATCTAGTCCGCGGGTGAATTTAGGTTCATATGGTAACGAAGCAAATTTCGAATTGTCAGTATCTCTACGGAAAGTCGTGGAATTGTACAGGGTTCTCTTAAATTTATGCTTCCTTATTAACTTATCTATTAAATGGACTGAGTAACCGTTACTCTTAGCTATATTCTTAATTAATTGCTTCTCATGTTCAAACCTCTCTTTACTGAGGGGGAAATTTAACAAACGGTGAATTAGAAAATTAAAACTTGCCATTTTATGTTGAAAAGAGTGGTGTGAATCGTTGGGAATATATCTAAGAGTCGCGGTTTCTTTCCGATATACATCAAACTCTAACTTATTTTCGCTATTTCTAATAACTAATAAATCTAAAAATGGTAGCTGTTCATTGTGTTCCACTTCATATGTAAATTTTATGGTAGAGAAACGTTATTTATGGTTATTTAATTTGGCAACTAAATTATCTAAACTAATTGGTTTTGTATTAAATACCGCGAAGATGTCGTCCACATACCTGAACCAAACTCTAGGGAAATACTCGAATTTATCTTTTACTTCTGTCTCAAATTTACTCATAAAAAGATTTGCAATGAAAGCTGACAAGGAGTTACCTATTGTCGTTCCCTCATGTTGTTGAAAATATTCACCACTATACTGAAAACAATTTTGATTCATACAAATACTAGTAAGCCGAATGTCCCACTCCAGTTTTTCATAGTAAATAGTAATTTCGCCACAAATGGCTTCGTGCGAAAATAAGAACCTCAATTTGGCACGGCTATTAGACAATTATGAGCCCTCCCATTTAACGCAGCGCCGGATATTTAAGCACGGTATCTATTAAGCGCAAACCGTATATTTCCGGTTGATCGATCGCTCCTCTTACTAAATCAAATTTCGAGCCGGGACGCACAACGGCACATCGTTTATTGTTATTATCGTCGCCGTCGCTGCGCGTTCACGAGATCATGAGAAATTGCCGCGTTACCTACCGGAGTTATAAATGGAGCCGGACGGCGCGGGGTAATGGAAAATGCGCCGGAAAACACGGCCCATTTGTCCGGCGGCCGCGTTACGTACTCGCGCCTCTTTTAAATCGGTCTTTTCGCCTGCAGTTCTGCGGGAACGGAGATAAATTAGCGCCGGCGAGTTCGAAACGTTTGTACCGGGAGCTTAGCGAGTTTTCGCCGGTCGCCCGTATTCTCAAGTTCTTTTGTTGCAATTTTACAATTCAATTTCCACGCCGCTTTCGTGCAATGAAACTTATCGCTTTTGACATTTTAACATTTGTAAAGTGACATTAGTGACATCTATTAAATTACAGTTATTAAGTTTTATAGGTTATATATTAAGTTTATTTAGTCTATACACTACTTTACTTAGTTAATAAAAAAACTGTATAGAATGACAGATAAACATATAAATAAATGACTGATAAAATGTATAGAATAAACTGTATAGAATGACAGATAAACGCCAGGAAATATAGCAGAAAAGTTCTCAGTTTTTAAAAAGAGCCCTGAATAAGGTTTCTTGGCGCGATAATTAGGTAAAAAATTGTGGAAATGGATTGTGTATGTTTTGGATAAAATTGGTATAATATCGATATAAGGAACCTTAGTAAAAAATCGATAAAAGTGCCGGAAACCGTTTTTTTGCGGATTAAGGGACGAAAAACATTTTTTTCGTAAAACAAAAAATAGCACGTTGTAGCGCTTGAAAAAATTAAAAAAAATTAGTTTTTGGTGATGAAAATCGGTTCAGAAGTTTTTGCAGAAAAAAATAAAAGCCTAATAAAAATGCCCATTTTTTTTAAATCAAATTACAAGGTTTCTAATGGTCGCAGAAACTGCTTCGGCTTAAATTGTAGCTTTTGGTCGTGCCTATCGGCAGAAAAAATTTCATGCAAAAATAATAAGAACTTTTTGCATAAATCGAAAAAAACTAAAAAAAGGTCGTTTCGAAAAACGGCTTGAACAAGCCGAAAAATGATCGTAGAGTATTTTCCCTGGGCTTAAATTACTCGTTATTAAATTCCCTACAAATCCATTATCGTGACTTGTGGGAGAGATTCTTTCAATCGGCTGAAAACGCGTTTGAAAATCAAGCGTCGCGTTGCTTCGAGCGCTCGGGTAAGCGAGTGGACGCGTGGTGGGGGAAGCCGCAGACGCGCTGACAGAAGTCTGCTGCGGGAGAGGCTTCCCCCACCACGCGTCCACTTCCCCTTCATTCGCTTACCCGAGCGCTCGAAGCAACGCGACGCTTGATTTTCAAACGCGTTTTTCAGCCCATTGAATTAACCTCTCCCACAAGTCACGATAATGGATTTGTAGGGAATTGAATGACGAGTAATTTAAGCCCAGGAAAAATGCTTTACGACCATTTTTCGGCTTGCTCAAGCCGTTTTTCGAAAAGACCTTTTTTTAGTTTTTTTCGATTTATGCAAGTTCTTATTATTTCTCCATGAAATTTTTACTGCAGATAGGCACCACCAAAAGCTACAATACGACAAAAATCAGAAGCTTCTGCGACCATTAGAACCATTGTAATCCCATTTAAAAAAATGGGCATTTTTCATCGGTTTTTATTTTTTTTGTGCAAAAACTTCTGAACCAATTTTGATCACCAAAAACTCATTTTTTTTTCGTTTTTTCAAGCGCTACAACGTGCTATTTTTTGTTTTACGAAATAATTATTTTTCGTCCCTTAATCCGCAAAAAACCGGTTTTCGGCACTTTGATCGATTTTTTACTAAGGTTCCTACATACCGATTTTATCCAAAACATACCCAATTAATTTCTACTATTTTTTACCTAATTATTGCGCCGAAAAACCTTATTCAGGACTCTTTTCAAAAAATAAACTATCTAGCCTGGACTATTATAGAACAGATTAAATATATGGTTGTCGGCAACAGGACTAGAACTAAGGAGACAGAGCTGCGGCTTTTCGCTGCATAATGCGATGGGCTCGAATATGTCCGCCTCCAGAGGCGCTCTAAGCAGTTGTGTACCACGGTATACAAATAGATATCTATACGTATGCCGTGGTTCTGTACTAATATGTGTGCATTAGAGGTTAGAGTCCGTGTGAATGTCCGTGGTGCGAATAAATGTGGCAGACGCTGTTACAAATTTCTGTAATTACCATTATGAAAATGGGGATTCTACTGTTTCCGTGGCGCCGCAATCTGATGGTGGATTCTAGTAGAACTCGACGAAATAAAACGAAATGTTAGAATAATATTTTTCGATATCTCGCTTAGTTTTCGGGACATCGAATGAAAAGAAAATCTAAAAAAAAAATTGTTTCAATGATTTTATTTCATATAAAATTTCTTTTAGATTTAGAAAATAAAGCAAGGTAAAAAAACATTTTTCGATATCTTACACAGGTTTGAAGATAGCAAATTTAAAATGTTTTTGTTTTAATTCATTTATTTCGAAAATTCCAATTTCCCGCCTATTAAAGTTTCGTGAATAATTAAGGCGAATATTCATGCGATTTTGGAAATTTCGAAACTACCGCCAATATTTCTTCTCATAGCCGCAATGCAAACTATAGTTTTTTATAAAAAATTAATATATTAATTGTCATTAAATTGTAAACAGTCATTTAATATTGTTATCAATATTGTTTAGCACGATATTTCTTCCAAAGTCAATTTATTCGTAATTTTGCAATATGTCAGGTAAGCATCTTTCTTTACATCCTGGTTTAGAGAATCTTTTCTTTTTAATCTTTTCATAAATTAAATGGTAGCGAAGAAAAGGCTATTACTTTTTTGGAAGAAATAACCTTAATACCTTCATCAAATTCAATACCAGCAACATGTTGTGGGCTCTCAATGTCCGTAGAGAAGTTATCTGCAAAGAAGCTTGGCTGGATATGGAAATGTTCATCAGAAGGTTCAAAGAAGAAAGGATCTAAGTCATGTCGTAAATCCGTGTTATGGTACCTTTTTTGATGGTTTTTGAATTTTCTTTCGAGAAGTCCTTCCAATCGTCATTTGTTTCAAAATCATTGAAACAACAACAAAAAAATTATTTCTTTTTTATCGTTTTTTTAAGTTCACGTTTTTTATGTTCACGATCATCTACAGAAACTGGGATTCATCAGCAAGCTCGATACATGGGTTCCTCACGAACTCAAAGAAATGTATCTCACCAATCGCATCAATATCGCCGATACTCACTTCAAGCGCAACAAAATCGATGATTCGTCTTTAAAGCGCCTGGTAACAGACGATGAAAAATGGATTGTTTACAACAATATTCGACGTAAGGCGATCATGGTGCAGTGGAAATGAGCGAGCCCAAACACAATCCAAAGCTGAGCTTCAATAGAGGAAGCTATGCTCTCAATATGGTGGGATTATACAGGCGTGGTGTTTTTCGAGCTCCCACCGCGGAACCAGACGATCGATTCCGATGTGTACTGTCGCCAACTGGATGATTTGAATATATCTCTTGCGGAGAAGCTGCCAGAACTCATCAACCGCAAAAGCATAGTGTTCCACCATAACAACGCGAGACCACATACAAGCTTGGTGATTCGTCAAAAGTTGCTGCAGCTTGGATGGGTCTTGTCTCATCCTCCTTACTCACCGGACCTTGCCCCATCAGATTACAATTTGTTTCGTTCCTTGCAGAACGACTTGAATGGTAGATCCTTCGATTCTGATGAGGCCATCAAAGAGCATCTCACCCAATTCTTAGCTAGAAAAGGGTGGTCCTTCTAGCACGCAAAATCATGCAGCTCCAAAAAAGATGGCAAAAGACCATCGATCAAAATGGGCAATACATCATTATCACGCTGTAAATAAAATTCCGAACAAATACATAATAGTCTTAGAACAGTTCTAAAAATAATTAAATTCAAACACTTTGAGAATCAAAACCGTAGAACAAAATATTCTAATGCGGAAAGAGTTTGTTTATTTCAAGACTATGTGAAGACGATGAACTAAATCTGAATTATGAACTCATATCGTAACGTAAAACTTTCCGGTTACGGTTGTCCCTGCGGAACGAACTCATGATGGACCAATCCCCGGCAATCAAAAAAGACAATCAGCATTGTCTTGATCTTTGACCTGGACATCCTGGCCTTCTTGGGGCGAGGGGAGTTCGACGTGTGCCATTGTGCACTTTGCCTCTTCGTCTCCTGATCTTATTCAAAGACCCAACTTTCGTCCCCGGTAATGACGTCATCAAGGAAAGCGGGGTTGTCTTCGCAGGCGTCCAAAAGTTCTTGGCAGGTTTCGACGCGCCTCGCTTTTTGATAGTCCGTTAGCACTTTTGGCACGAGCTTCGCGCACACGTTCCTCATTCCTAAAGCCTCCGACACAATTTCGTGAACAATGGTTTTCGTAATGTCTAATGTTTCGGAAATTAAACGGACACTTAGACGACGGTCAGTGTTCAACAAGTCACGCACACGTTTTACATTGTCGTCGGAACTGGAGGTTGATGGCCGTCCAGCGCGGTTCTCGTCGTTGACATCTCCCCGACCTTCTGCGAAGGTCTTGTGCCACCGGAAAATTTGCCTGTCCGAAAGACAATCGACGCCGAAAGCCTTCTTCAACATTGGAATGGTTTCCGCAGCACTCTTCTCCAGTTTCACACAAAACATGATCGCCATCCGTTGCTCAAGCGAACGTTGCATTTTTTCTTGCACCGGGTCACTGTAACGACTCTCAAAGAACGAGTGACGCGACCGCTACAACGACTGGTAGCCAACTGACGCTTGTCGGATCTTGTTACCAGATCCCCCCACCACAATCCCAGCACGTAAAGCGCGGGCTGGCGCGTACAGTCTCGGGAAAAAAATTAACCGAAATTACTTTCCGGACAAACCCTGTATACAACTCATGTAATACAAAATTATCTATCAATATGAAAGGACATTATTTTGCGCCCCTAAATAACCAGTTTGCTCCACTGTGCGTCGTTGCCCAGCTAACTGCCTTCTCCAGAAATTCATGGGGTCACCTAAGGTTTAAAGTTGTCAAAACCTGTTATCTTCTCCTTTATTTTGTATCACTCTTCCATTTCTCCCCAATCTCTCCTAACATCCTCTTTGGAGGAAGAAGGGTAATTTTTCCCGCTAAAAATCCAAAGACAAAGATGGATAAATCCGCCCTTCGACATAGCTCTGATCCCGAAATATATTACGGTGTCTTGTGCGAGTCTGGCGCTCTCTGGGGGGAATCCCCGCGATATCCGAAGACGAACCGGGAAACAATCGGAGAAGGGAAAACGAACTCTGTACCTCGCCCGGCGTCATTGTTATTTATGGGAGGCTGGAGTGATTCTTTTCCCGGAGTTCTCTAATATCGTGTTCGCCGCGATGCCTTTATGTGGATTTATCGCGGCGGGACGCCGCCGGCTGAGAGAGAGACGAGCGATAATAATTCGACTTTTAAGGGTTCTATTACTCCGACACTCCCACTGTACGTGAAAGACGACACGAAGGGGGAGAAGTTAAAAAATTTAAATTAAAAGATTTATTCGTCTGATAACAGTATAACTAACTGCTCGTGCTGCCAGCTTCTTCAGCAGAATTTCTAGAGAGTGGTGCATCATTTTGTATCGGCTGTTACGAACTATTATTACTGCAAGTCACAGAGTGGTGTATCCTTTTGCTTCCTCTGTTAAGAACTATAAACATCCAAAAAAAAACGTCATCAAAGTTGGCCGAGAAAAAAAAGACGTATTTCTATTCTTAATGCAATTTATAACCTTATTTGCTTGTCAAGACTGTCACATTGTATGACAGTCATTGTTTATTTTACAAATTGTGACATTCACTTGTCAAAAGTTTGACATATTCCATCTCTCTTCTTCATAGCCAGAGTTGATGACGGTTTTTTTGGATGTCTATATATTATAACCACAAGTTACGGAGTTTTGGTAAAAACGTATTGATCATCCTGTATCTTCGAAGATATTAGTCGACAACGTTTTTTAATGGACATTTGGTACTTGTCTACTACCGAGTCGTCTTCGTGAATATTCGTGAATTTTTGAAAATGAACCTATTTGCACCAAATTTGGTATTCAGGAGTTTATAGGGTCGCTGATCACTAATCCGAGGATTAGTGATCAGCTAATATCAGATATTAATCAGATTTGCCAAATTGAAGACGGCGGATTCAATATTTTTTTAAAAATCATCTGATTTGCACCAAATTTTGCAAAAATGTGTCAACGTACTACATCAACTTTTTAGAGGCATCCATCAGCTACAATTTTAGCCAAAAAAAACGACCCGAAGGGTTGCGAATTTTTATTTTTACAAGACTTTTTTCCTGGCCACTCGATTTTTCTCCGGCTTCCGGCCGCCATATTGGAGCCGCCATATTGTATTTTTCAACGTCTCACTCGGCATTTCTAAGGCAGACGTTTTTTGAAAAATAATTGATTGAAGAATTATTTTCGTAAGTCTTAAGCCTTCTACTTACATGCTTCCTTACGAGAATCTCACATTGTACCTGCCGCCACTGTGCCACATTTCATTCAAAGACACTGTACTACTCCTATCAAAGGCAGATTTTTTCTTCCTCGTTAAATTTTTTCGACCTCCAACCCCACTTTATTAAACTCTAAAGAATTCATTTCTCAATTACTCGAGTACAATTTCTGTTTTCCATCAATTTTATTGCGTGAGATCCCTCTCTCACTCTCTCGTCGCGCGAACTTCGCTTTGTTCATCTGCTGCGAGCTGCTTTTTTTTTTTCGAATGAACTCTCGCCCTCATCCCCCGTTTAATGGCCTTTTTTATCCGTCAGTCAATTCCGGATTTATAATTATATTTGCCCCGTTGTATTCCCGGACGGCTTTGTTCGGTATTATTTAGGACGTCTTACTCGATTTCAGATGCGAGGTGCCACGAGACACCACGATCCACAAAATGCTTTCCAGGAACTTCGAAATCAAAATAGGTTTGGTTTAATTGAAATGGTTAGGTATATATCTATGCTCATTTAAAAGGATTGATGTTTGTCAAGAGATGACCTCTATGTCAAGTATTTGACGCAAGGTTCACAGATAAATAGTGTTTAGTGGTGAATTTCCAGAGCTCTAAGTTCAGCAACTCCATATGTTGACCTGGAACCAGCCCTCGGGGTACCAAAAACCATGGTCTGAGAGGAAATAAAAGAATGGGTACAAATCCATCACAAAACAGAAGAAACATTGGAGTAATCATCCAAAACTAGAACAAAGCAAGGCCCTTATAAAGGATATATGTGCTAAAAGAGCTGGAAGCCTCCTCAAACTTAGTCAGAACCGCCTAAGAATAGTTACAGGGTACTCAATGAGACAACGCTCCAATTAAAGGTCACCTAAACAAAATGTAAATTCTGCAGATTCTATCAGATTTTTTGAGAGGTATTAGGTAAGGTGCCAGAAAGTTGCCATTATTTTATATGTGTAGAGCATCGCTGAAAAAAAAACCCAAATACAAAGTATTAGCTTTACACTGTGTGCAGTTCTTTCAAAACGTTTAATTGGCCACTCACCGTGAACCATATGCAATTGTACATACCAAACTAATAATTTTTAATAATCCATAAAATTACTCGTAAATTGAAGGTTTTAATGTTTGTCTAATAGAAAAAAAAATAATTAACTTGATGAAATTAAAGAAAAAAACTACTTTGCCGTGATTTAAGCACAATGTATGCCTTTTTTGCAGAACCATTTACAAATGGAGGGGAAATTTTCTCACGGCGACAGTTACTTTTACGCGTTGTCGCGACGACAACTGAAAATCTTTAAATTCAGAAGTGGGATACGACGTGGAACAATAAAAAGAATAATTTTCCTCGTTCCGAAGACCGTGTAGAGCCCTTTTAATTTACCGTCGCAGTCTGGCTCGACTTTCAAAGGTCGCCCGTACGTTTTAGGACCTCGTTACTGGGTCAGGAGGACGCGTCAGGAGGAAGAGTCTTCCCAAAACGTTTAATTGGCCACCCATCATGAATCATATACAATACACAATAAGAGTTACCATACTGTGTACATTGGTGGATATTAAATACATATTAAATGCTACATTTTTATGTCAAAGTTAGGCGAATTTACTTACGTACAACCCCACTTCTTAGCGGAAATCTAGACGTTGCCAGATCTAACTGTAACTCTGCATAATATGTCTTTATCTTAGTTTCGAATATTAGCGAGATTAGAAAACAGACGGAATAGGTCTTTATAAGAACCCTATGTTTATAAAAATGCAGTGATGTACGATCAATTAGCATAAGTCAATAATATGTTGCGTATACTAGTTTACTGTTATCTTTTTTCCAGTTAACCACTGGGAAATAATTTTAAAATGTCTAATAGGAATATTATGTTGATGTGACAACAGCGAAACAAGACAGAAACTACGCACAGTCACAGTATAGAGTAAAGCAGTAGGTTCTCTCTAGCGCGGTGCCTTTGATGTCCATGGACCTTCGTTTCATTTTTTATACGAGTCTCGGACGATTGCGCAAAGACCACGCACATGTAGGGGAAGCTACGAGATACGAGGTGACGACGATAATTAGTCATGTTACCTACCAGGGTGCTCCAAATCATTTTTAAAGTTTTAGAATTAAAAGCTATTGTAAAAACGTATTTAATTAGTAATACTAAAAGTGCACGAAATAATCTTACAAACAACTAATAAAAAACTTATATCTTACCTCTGTTCGTCTTTCGGAAAACGAAATAAACTGAGATTTACATCATGACTGCTAGAAGCACAGTCAGGTGCACAACATTTTTTATGCCTTCACTCATCCTTCAGTAAACATAGAATTTAATCACTTTTACAAAGAACACACTAAGTATATATAATTCACCACGACAGCAAAGAGTAAAATGAATAATCAATAATCCAAATATTTAAAATGACGTCCACAGCATCACCTGTTTACTGTTTACTGCGTCTAGACTACGCGTCGATTAAAGTAGTGGGGGATCTTGGCCCATAAATGAGGGGGGAGAGACTTTACTGTATCTTCTATACTGTGGCACAGTCAAACTTCCGGCGAGTCGAAACAGAGTCGCACTCAGGACTATTATTCAACTCGGACAATCGGACTATTATTGCAAAGCGATAGTTCACAGAAAATACATCATAATACAATAGTGAATATTCGAATAAACGTACTAGGGAGCTAACTATTACACGACGGAGTGGTATTTAACTGTCGTAATGTCAGTGGTCACAAAAAAATGAAACCTAACAGGTCTTACCCACAAAAACTCATAAAATATTTAATACAAAAAGTAATATTACTTTTTAACTAGCTTATGATCTCTTTTGTAACTTTTTTCGTCTCTTGTTAAACAGTTGCACTTTCGTTACAGCTGATTTTGTGTTACTTAATGAATTTTACCTTTAATCTGAAGAAATATTAGAAGAGTCTTACTTGTTCAAAACAGGTATTATGGGAACACGTATTTGGAACAGGTATACCGTGGAAAAACGAGTCTTCCAGGTATAAAACAGGAAGACATCATACCTTATCGTAAAATTCTAGATCCCGACTCTACGTCGAAGCATCCAGAATTTTATGATAACAGGTATGATGTGTTCATATTCCAAGGGCAGAACTGTTTCAAATACCTGTTGGGTAGGTATAAAAATTTGGCAAGTAAGACCCGGTAAAATTCATTAAGTTCAAATGAATTGTAAGAGGTTCTATGAAATGATATGTATTTCGGAAACGACTCCGAGCCAGATCTGCTTCTAAAAACAGCAGGTGTTCCGACTCCTATAGTAGGTCAAACATGTTGTCGGTATTATGCACGTCAGCGCGAAGCCATGTACCGGACTGGCCCGGCCAAAGTGAACTCGAAAGCAAGATATCCGCCAAGTATGATAAACTTTACACCAGTTTTTATGTGCAAACAAATTGTTTTGAAATTCCCATGCATAAAAATGATCATGTCTCTATTAATCAGTAATTAGACCAGAATAAAATATAAAATGCTATTTCAAATTTAAACCCAAACAGCTCTACCGACAAACTGGATGCCTGGCATACGCCTGCGCTACCGATTGGATCACTATTGGTTCCCACCTCATATTTAGGCGGTGGTGACGTCTACTCAACAAAGAAATTAACTTATCAATTCCCCTTCATTCTGCTATGTACGCATTAGGGTGACTTGTACTGTATACCAAACTAATAATCAGGCAAGTATGATATATTTATTTTTGATAATCTGTAAAATTACTCGTAAATTGGGGGTTTTTAAAATTACTCGTAACTTGAATGCTTGTCTAATAAAAAAATGCAATTGCAACTTGCAACTAAAAAAATACATCGCCGTGATTTAACAGCAAGATATGCATTCTTGCAGAACCGTTTACGAATGGAATGGGAAATTTTCTCACGACAAACGTTACTTTTACGCGCTGTCGCGACGACAACTGAAAATCTTTAAATTCAGAAGTGGGATACGACGTGCAACAATAAAAAAGAATCGTTTCCCTTGTCCCGCGGACCGTGTAGAGCCTTTTTAATTTACCCTCGCAGTCTGGCCCGATTTCCGAGGATCGCCCGTACGTCTTAGGACCTCATTACTGTGTCAGGAGGACGCGAGTTCGAGGAAGGGGGCTCGGGAGGGAGGGAGGTGCCTAAATGCCGCGCTCAACGGCGGCCGAAGTTATTAGGTTTTGACATTTAAACCCTACCCGTCGCTCCCGTGGGAGCGCGCGCTCCCTCGCTCGCCAGAAGCCGGCATTTGCATCACAACTAGGACGTTTTCGACGAATCAAAGAATCCTGAAACTATTGTTGCCGTCTGCGGCGCGGCGACGCTTTCAAAGGGCTCGAATATGTTTTTTGAACGTACAAAGGACGCGAATATGAGGTCGACTTTATTTTTGAGCCGTGTTTTGCCTTCGTCTTTGCTCAACCCAATTCCCAGGCAATATTTTAAAACTTGTACAGGACTTGTACAGGATCTTGCTTGTCCGATCCAGGTGCGGTGTAACGCTTAAAATACGAGTGGGGACAATTTGTTTTACTTACAATCTTATTAACGCGAATCTTAGATGATATAAAGGAAGTTAAGCGTTAAGCTTTTCCTTGTCATAGCTTAACCCTTTAACGCCCAAGTGCACTGTCAAGAAACCTGAATTTAGAGGCTCATATTACTGACAGAAAAAATAAAGAAAAAAATAACAAAAACCATGTATTCCCATGTTTTCGAGGTCACTCTTTCGAATGGAATCGTTAAAATTTGCGAAAAAAATTGATGTAACCTTCAATTTTTAACAAAAACTATTTAAAAACGCGATTTTTTTCAAGATTTTTTTAAAATCGCAATTTCAGCTATATTATCGTCCTTTATACTACTCAAAAACAAATACAAACGCGCACTCGAGACGTATACTTGAAGGAAACGCAATGAGAATAATTTAATTTTCTCATTTTTTGAGGTTAAAATAACTAGATATGGCAAAATTCAAAGGGTGATATTTCTCGTTTTTTACCAGTTGCGGGACCATTGACGAAAAAGAAGAATTTTGAAAAATTATTAGTACTCTAGGGGTTTTTTGGGGTCGCTGATCACGATCCTGATGTCAGAATTTCAAAAGTCAAGATGGCGAATCAATATGGCCAGCGTCCCGAATCAAATTTCAAATTTTTCGATTATTTTGCCTCAAACTAGGGTTTTTCGGGGTCGCTAATCACGATCCCGATGTCAGAATTTCAAAATTCACGATGGTAGATATGACATGGCGACCATTTTGAAGCAAATTTCGAAATCCTGAATTTTGAAATTCTGACATGGGGATCGTGATTAGCGACCCCGAAAACCCCTAGTTTACAAAGTTTGAGGAAATATAATCGAAAAATTTGAAATTTGATTCAGGATGGTTTCCATATTGAATCCGCCATCTTGAATTTTGAAATTTTAACATCAGAGTCGTGATCAGCGACCCCAAAAACCCCTAAGAAACTAATAATTTTTCAAAATTCTTATGCGTCAATGATTCCGCAAACGAGAAATATCACCATTTGAATTTTGCCATATCTAGTTATTTTAACCTCAAAAATGAGAAAATTAAATTGTTCTCATTGCGTTTCCTTCAAGTACACTCTTCAAGTCTCGAGTGCACGTTTGTATTTGTTTTTGAGTAATATAAAGGAAGATAACATGGCTGAAATTGCGATTTAAAAAAAAAGAATCTTGGAAAAATCGCGTTTTTTAATAGTTTTTGTTAAAAATTGAAGGTTACATCAATTTTTTTGCAAATTTTAACGATTCTCGCGTTCTCAAGAGCGACCTCGAAAACATAGGAATACATGGTTTTAGTTATTTTTCCCTTATTTTTTCTATCAGTAATATGAGCCTCTAAGTTAATGTCTGTTGACAGTGCACTTGGGCGTTAAAGGGTTAATATGTCTTTGCGACGTCTAATATGACTTTGCGACGTCTAATATGTCTTGCGACGTCTTCCGTACAGTATTGTGTAAATTTCCTGAATTTCTTCTTTGAATCACAACTAGAATTACACAGGCCGACAAAATTACGACGACTCTAACCCAGAAACCAGAATATAATTTTCCAAAGGTTTTTGATGCGCTGAATCCGAATCCGAAGTCCAAATCTGTCAATTGGCTCTGGTTTTCGAGATATCCTAACCCAAAAGTGCAATAACAATGATTTTGGCCTATATTTGAGATTATGTAGCATCGCAATTTTTTTTTCTCAAAAAACTATGAAAGCATCTTAAAGTACAAGCCTTGCTCTTTTGAATGCAGTCGAGTTTGCTCAAATATCTTGTTTTTTCGTTGAGATATCGCATTTTGAAATTTTTATGTTTGTTAATTTGAAAACCCATTAAGGACCACGTGTACATCAAACAGTGGATTGGTTTTTTGATTAGGAAACACTGAAAATTTTTGAAATTCAGTAGCAGGTCAATGTTTTCTTATGTAAAAAAGACCTGCTCGTTCAGAATCTAAGGTCAGATTTCCAAAATTTTTATCGAAAAATTTTGAAAATCTGACCTGAAATTTGCGATGCTACATAACCTCAAATATAGGCCAAAATCGCTTTTTGTGCACTTTTAGGTTAGATATCTCGAAAACCAGAGCCAATTGAGAGATTTATACTTCGGATTTGGATTCAGCGCATCAAAAACCTTTGGAAAAATATATTCTGGTTTCTGGGTTAAAATCTTGTCGGCTTGTGGTATTATCCAATCGTACACTTATCATTATTGTTTTTATCTAACTGTTATTTATATGACGCAGCATTCCTATTGTCAGTTGTTCTTCGTGTTTTTTTCCCAAAATTAATCTAAATACAACATACAAATCTCAAAAGACTTCTTTGAATCGTAGTGAATGAAGTCTTTAATACTTCGAAACTCATTTGTCTAGTCGTTATGCGCTATCTGCCTATGAGTAGTCTCTTTAGGGGCAATGATAATTCCTGCCAGCACGGTTTGTAGCGTGCTGGCAGAATCGAATACGCAGGCTTCTCCAGACCAGATCATCATCATCACCATGTCTGTCCATTTGTGAGATTTAAAACTTACCGGTCTTATTTTTAAACCAGGACATTTTTCAAAGCTTCGAAGGGTGGGTAAATCGCATATCAAACTTTACTTTCAGCGTAATGTAGGATTAGTGACCTGTTTCCATATAACTATATAGTTAATTAGTGGGATGAGGTCAAATGTTTCCAAAAAAAACTAATTTTCAGTTAGTCGACGTTTCGCAAAATTTATTTGCATCCTCAGGACTAATTGAATAAGCTTTTTGCTGTCGTTTTTAAAAATAAATATGAATGAAACATTGATAAAACAGTAATAATACAAAACAGTAGAATACAACGTACTGTCACCCAGACGTGCATCGGCTATCTGATGATCAGATAGCCGATAGCCGATGCACGTCTGGGTGACAGTACGTTGTATTCTACTGTTTTCTATTATTACTGTTTTATCAATGTTTCATTCATATTTATTTTTAAAAACGACAGCAAAAAAGCTTATTCAATTAGTCCTGAGGATGCAAATAAATTTTGCGAAACGTCGACTAACTGAAAATTAGTTTTTTTTGGAAACATTTGACCTCATCCCACTAATTAACTATATATTTACTTTCAGCCCAAACACTAAAGACCCAATTAGATAGAATCAATTCGAATCGATGCAGTTCCGATAACGATCCAAACTGCAAAGTCTCGAGGAGCAGCTACGCGACCCTGTTACACGGTGGAGACTTTAACTGGAATATATTCGCTAGCGGGGTGGTGAATGATTTTTCAAAAAATTCCCGAGACACGTCAACTTTTAAATGTATTTACCTACATTTTTCAAGTAATGTGAAAAATATAACCCTTCAGAGGTGGCTGAAACCACCCTCGACATGATTTTTTTCAAATGCAACCTTATGGCTTGTGACCCCTCATTGTAAAGCTGGTGGAAAGAGGAATCCAACGCACTGATCAAATTTTAATTTTTAGTATGTTTGTAGGGTTGCATACAATTAAAACGTAATTTTATAGTTTAATTTATTTTTAACGCAACTATTTCGTACTCAAAATGTGTGTTGTTTAGTTTTGGAATGTAAACCTTACTTTTCATATGTCCCCACAAAAAATTCCAAGCAATTTTTTGCCACAACTGATATTTGTTATTTTTTGCTAGTGTTTTTACACGGCCGCAAAGAGTAATTTAGTTTGTATGCTGTATTCAGAATTTGAAACGAAGTGTTATTTCAAATTGGTGAAAATGTCTTATTTAACTGAATCACTAAAAATCGAAATTTTGATGATGATTGGATATGGTGATAGGGCGCGAACTCAATGCGAAGTTGTTCGCTTGTTTCGAGAAACGCATCCTGACTTGCCACCACTAAATCAAGGTACCATTAGTAAAATTGAGGCACAATGAGATGGGTCATGTCAGGAAATTACCGAGTCAGAGGCAGGCTGTTGTTGATGACGACACGAAGTTGAATTTGTTGCTTGATCTAGAAGAAAATCCAATCACTCCAGCCCGTCAACTGGCCCGTGATAGTAATCTTAATCACAAAACAGTTTTAAAAATACTTAAATATGAGAAAAAACGCCCATATAAAATGCAAGCTGTTCAAGAGCTACTTGAAGATGATCCAGATCGACGGTTGGAATTTTGCGATTTATTGATGACTTGTATTGATCAAAACCAGTTATCTTTAGAGTGGATAGTTTTCTCTGCCGAGGCTACTTTTACATTAAATGGGCACGTAAATCGCCAAAATTGTCGTTACTGGGCTAAAGAGAACCCCCATTGGATGAGGGAACTTCATACTCAGCGCCCACAGAAAACTAATGTGTGGGCCGGAATAATACAAGATAGAATTGTAGGACCATTTTTCTTTGATGACACTCTTAATGGAGCAAGATACTTGCGTTTACTCCAGCACGAACTAATGCCAGTG
Organism: Aromia moschata; assembly: GCA_029963805.1. Classification (NCBI taxonomy): domain Eukaryota; kingdom Metazoa; phylum Arthropoda; class Insecta; order Coleoptera; family Cerambycidae; genus Aromia; species Aromia moschata. Next base: position 203,915 of record JAPWTK010000014.1, on the reverse strand, counting down.
CTATGTCATTTATTTCCAAACCCCTTAAACACTAACTAGACCGACGAGAGGTTATGGTTTCAGCAAGATGGGGCCCCACCACACTATGCTGCCAATGTTCGTCAGTATCTGGACAGAATTTTTCCCGGTAGGTGGATTGGGAGGCGAGGTAATATTGAGTGGCCAGCAAGATCTCCAGATCTTACACCACTGGATTTCTTTTTGTGGGGACATCTTAAAAGTAGGGTTTACATTCAGAGACCCAACAACATAGCAGATCTGCAGGAAAGGATAAGAGAGGAAATCGCAAAAATAACACCGCAAATGTTGCATAATGTAAGGGACAAAACCTACCACAGACTGGGATGCTGCCAACAAGTGAATGGTGCACATTTTGAACAATTGTTACGTTGAAAATAAATTTAATTTTTAAATTGTTTTAATTGTATGCAACCCTACAAACATACTAAAAATTAAAATTTGATCAGTGCGTTGGATTCCTCTTTCCACCAGCTTTACAATGAGGGGTCACAAGCCATAGGGTTGCATTTGAAAAAAATCATGTCGAGGGTGGTTTCAGCCATCCCTGAAGGGCTATATTTTTCATATTACTTGCAAAATGTAGGTAAATACATTTAAAAGTTGACGTGTCTCGGGAATTTTTTTGAAAATTCATTCGGGGCATTCACCACCCCGCTAGCGAATATATTCCAGTTAAAGTCTCCACCGTGTATAAATACCCGTCGACGACGACACATCTGTTTCTCTCCACCCTACCCGTCATTAGAATTCATTGCACGGTACGCTGCAGAACATAATCGCGTTGTAAGCGACATGCAGCTTTTCTTCAATCAACTCGTCTAATTTACCTAATGACGGAACTCCGTAGACGTTACAAGAATAATCGCTCTGTTGACAAACCATGGGCGTGGGGCGCGTAGTTTTCTCAACGTATATTATTTCGAGGAATTATTCGAAAGTGAACAGTAGCCGATTTTACAGTGTTGTTGATTATAGAGGGCAGGATTACACAGGCCGACAAAATTAGGCCGATCCTCTAACCCAGAATATATTTTTCAGAAGGTTTTTGATGCGCTGAATCCGAATCCGAGGTTCAAATCTCTCAATTGGCTCTGGTTTTCGAGATATCCTAACCTAAAAGTTAGGATATGTAGCATCGCAATTTTTTTTTTTTCAAAAAACTATGAATAACATCTTAACGTACACGCCTTGCCCTTTTAAATGACGTCGAGTATACTCAAATGTCTTTTTTTTCGATGCGATATCGCATTTTGGAGTTTTTAAGTTTGTGAATTTATCTATAATATTATAGAGGCCGACAAGACTTTAACCCAGAAACCAGAATATATTTTTCCAAAGGTTTTTGATGCGCTCAATCCAAATCCGAGATCCAAATATCTCAATTGGCTTTGGTTTTCGAGATATCCTAATCCAAAAGTGCAAAGTAATGATTTTGGCCTATATTTGAGATTATGTAGCATCGCAATTCTTTTTTCTCAAAAAAAACTATGAACAGTATCTTAAAGTACAAGCCTTACTCTTTTAAATGCCTATGAGTTTGCTCATCTTTTTTTTTTTTTTTTCGTTGAGATCCCATTTTGAAATTTTTATGTTTGTGAATTTCTCTATTTTGTTTGTGATTTTGAAAACCCATTAAGGACCACGTGCACATCAAACAGTTGATTGGTTTTGTGATTAGGAAACACTGGAAATGTTTGAAATTCAATAGCAAGTCAATGTTTTCTTATATAAAAAGACCTGCTCGTTCAGAACACAAGGTCAGATTTTCAAATTTTTTTCCAGGAAAATTTTCGAAATCGACTGTTTGATGTACGCGCGGTCCTTAATAATAAGTTTTCAATTATAGAGAAATTCACAAACTTGAAAATTTGAAAATGCGATATGGAAAAAAAAAGATATTTGAGTAAACTCGACGCCATTTAAAAGAGCAAGGCATGTACTTTACGATGTTGTTCATAGTTTTTTGAGAAAAAAAATGCGATGGTACATAACCTCAAATATAGGCCAAAATCCCTTTTTTGAACTTTTAGGTTAGGATATCTCGAAAACCAGAGCCAATTGAGAGATTTGGACCTCGGATTCGGATTCAGCGCATCAAAAACCTTTGGAAAAATATATTCTTGTTTTCGGGGTTAAAATCTTGTCTGCCTGTGTTATGAACCGACAAGGCTTTCTGGTTAATGACTACAGAACCGAATTATTCCTTGATTAATATTTATCAAAAAGGAAGAAAATACTTTTATTCTCTGAAATGAGGAAGAAGTTTCGGTTAAAATTGAGAATATTAGAGGTGGGCAGTACGTAACCCTAGACCTTGACTACAGTGGCAAAGCGTCGATTTACGCTGAAGGTAGTTCTTGACGTTAATCCAATGTTTAAGTCGCAAAAATTGACGATGAAAATGATCGCTCTTCAAATGTTTGTTGATTATATATAACACGAAGTTCCACAATAAGGTTCCACATATTTGGAGTCTGGGTAAGTACCTCTCACTTCAACCAAATCCGGCCAGAGACAAGAATTGTGGAGGGTATCATTACATACAAGTATCATATCCTTACGACAAAGTCTTAGTATTTCCGTGCTGCGTTTTGAAGAAGAGATCCATTTGCATTCCTGCCACAGTTGCATATTTACTGGCATCTTGATTGTTCTTTCCATAACGTACGTTTTTATGGTAATTAGAGTGGCAAGCTGTATCTGTACAAGACAAGGGACGAACGAGAAATAAAAGACGACTGTTCTGTTTCTATATTTCCTTCTCTGGTCACCAGAACTCGAGTCCAGACAATGTCGTTCCTGTAACCGTTTTACCGATGATAATCTGGAGCCGGAACCCCAACATCTGCCCTTCGACCCAAACACTTTCCAAAGATTTGAATAATACATGATTCCTTTACCCATGCCTATATATTCCAATGTCTAAACTACAAAAAACGAGTATATAATAGCACGGTATCAAATGTGATACAGGAGGATTTTCCCTTCCTCAAATACCCATCAATCAATCAAATATCGGAATGGAAAAGCACAAACGTACTTTTCCGTGTTCGACGCGAGGCTTCGAACCCCCCTTTCGCCCCCGCTTCCCCGCCGACGACGACTCGCCCGCACATTAGAAGCCCGCGAAGAGCGAATATATATAATGTATATGTAGATGTGTCCTCGGCAGCAAACACGGCCGGAATGCCGATGCTACGTTGCCATGGTTAATATATTTTGAATAATAATAGAGCGCTCCGTACACCTGGTTCTGCGTGTAGCAGGTGGATTACGGTCGCGTTTATGCAGTCGATCGCTCTAACGGCACTACTGGAACGGTTCAGATTAGGCCTTGTTGTTGCGACGAGTCGGGCACCTCTAATGTTTAAATAAGAGCTGGGTATGTGGTCCGTATTGTAGGCTCGTGCAAAAGATTTCAGCCAGTTCTCGTTCCGCCGCGCGGCGTAGAGTGTATCGCTTGATCGCAGACAAAGTTGAAACGAAATGGCTTGGGAGACCTGTACTAGACTTGTATAAATATTGCGCAGAAAATGTCTTGTCATAAATATGTTTTGATAGAAAATTCAACTGAGACATTCATGAAAAAAATTCATCGATTTTCGAGTCATTTGTTTGTTCTTTGTGACTGTTTTCGTAAACCGTTTTTTTTTTTTCGTTTTGAAAATGAGTGACATTAATTTTGAGCAACGGTGTGCACAGGTTTTTCGGTGGTTTAAGGCATTCTCAGAATTAAGAGAGCCGATTGAAGATGAACCACGCAGCGGAAATGTCGATAGAATATGGGATCTTGTGCGTTCAGATCGTCGGTTGACGACAACAATGATCGGGAAAGAGTTAAATTTGGATCACAACAGATTCATCAGATTTTAAATAAATAATTAGGGATGAGAAAAATCTGCAAAAAAAATGGTCCGACAAACCTTTCGCAGGAACAAAAGGACATCAGGAGAGGAAAGGTGTCTTGACTTTTTTGGAATCGATTGAAAATGGTTCCTATTTTATGCAACGTGTCATTACTGGTGATGAGACTTGGGTGTTTGAGTACGACCCGGAAACCAAGCGCCAAAGCATGGAATGACACACTTCAAGCTCTCCAAGACCCAAAAAAGTAAGAATGAGCAAGTCAAAAATCAAATACATGCTGATTTGCTTTTTTGATAGCCAGTCCACAGAGAGTTTGTTCCTCCGGGCCAAACAGCAAATCAACACTTTTACAGAGAGGTTCCTGAAAAACTTCGAAAGAGGGTCATGCGTGTGAGACCAAACATTAAGAACAACTGAATGTTGCATCACGACAATGCGCCTTGTCACGCAGCCATTTCAGTAAACGAGTTTTTAGCCAGTATAGAAATTCCTGTGGCTCCTCAGCCTCCTTATTCTCTTGACTTGAGTCCTTGTGACGTTTTTCTCTTCCCAAGATTGAAAAATCACCTCAAGGGACGTCATTTTGGGACCATAGAAAACATTCAAATGGCTGTAACCGACCAGCTGAAGGCTATTCCAGTTTATGGGTTCCAGCACTGCTCTAAGGAATGGAAGAACCGTCTCTAGCGCTGTGTGGCTTCCCAAGGAAGTTATTTTGAAGGAGACAATACTGAATCGTAATTCTATTCGAATAATGCAATTAAAAAAAAAATCAGTCTCATTACTTAATTTACACACCTCGTAGATACAAAATAGTTTTAAGATAAGAAAACGCTAGGAATAAATGATTTATAAAAAAAGCGATAAATGTTAGCAATGTTTTTCTGTGTTTTGAATTTACCTTTCCTTTAAATTGAAGGCAGGACCGGATAAAAGCTGTTTTCGAAACTAATAAGGTAACTTTATTATTTTTGAGTTTTTTTCAAAAATAGGTTTTAGAAAAAAATAAACAGTTGACTTGAATAGTCCTACACGCCATTAAAAAATATCACTCAACTTAAACTCACCCTGTACATACAGTTTTTTATGAATTTCTTCTAGAACAGCAATTGGATTAATATTCCGGCAACTTCTGAAACTTCGCGTGAAATTAAGCGAACGCGTTAATTTTTCGCGAACCCCCGTTCTACAGCGCTCTGCCGAGAGGGGTTGTTCGAGCCCCAGCAACCGGGCGCGTCATTTTTATGCAATTAATGTACAAAAAGGAGCTCTCCATCAGCCCGCATTTAAAGGAGATAAAAGTCGCCGGATTCCGGCTCGAAGGTCCAAACAAATTGCGGCGACGCTTATCTTCCGGCGAACGGAGCTTTTGTCCTGGAAAATCTCGCCAGCCGACGATGGTAGAAAAACTGGCGCGATGGCAAGCATTCCATTAGCGCGGAACACAATACGGGATAAACTTAGTCGAATAATCGTGGAGGGGGATAATTAGGGTAGAACTCGTCGATATCAAAGGCTGAGTGCCCCAAGCTCGCAGTAGAGCGTTAGGAACAAAAATGTTCCAGTTTTACAAAAGTTGGGCCTACATAATATGTTTAATTAATATTTCCGGATTAATAGTCTTTCAGTTATTCAGATAGGTTCTGAATCATCAAATATTTTTTCTGCTATATTCAAAAATTGTTTTTTTTTTTTGGCAATTTTCGACGTCGCAAAATGCCAACTTCGAAATAAAAACGAAATTTCTATTTCACATTATTAATTTACAATTATAAAACACATCTTGTCTACTTTGAAAGCAGTGGCGGCTCGTGACCTTTTTTTGGGAAGGCTAACATATTTTGTAAAAATTTTTGTTTCCTAAATTTCTGTGATGGTAAATATTGTTAGCAATATGCCGCATAATTAGGAGAAGGACCTCTACTTGGTCAATAAAATATATTAAGCACATTTGTCTAACATAATGTACCTAACATATTTTATTGGTTCAGTATAACCATCGGGAAGGTGGAGTTTCCGTCAAATTATTTTACAATTAAAATTGCAGTGAAATAAAATACGGATTTTTGCCAGGACTGCGTGAATTAAGATTTGACGGGCTGAATGGATCACTTTCATAATATTTTGTTTGACTAAAAGATGTAATTTACAAGCACAACTACTTAATATGTTCCTGACTTTTTGAATGTGTCAACTGAACGTGATAAAGTTTTAAGATTTTATCCAATCCAGACTTTGTCCAAGCATCTTCCACAATTTGAAAATAATACACACAGCCAACACAACAATTTATTTAAAATTAAAGAACCGCTTAGCCATTTGCATTTATCATAGCACGTACTAACAAAACCACGAGCCGGTTTACCCTGATTACTGACACGTAAGTAATATGGAACAATTTCAATAATCATGACCCTCCTGTACCACTCAAAACATTCAAAAAAACCCGGCAAGAATAACGGCATTTTCCAACGAAAATTTCCAAAACAATTAAAAGGTATTAAATTTTGTAGGATAGGTTGTTAGGTTCATGAAATCAAATAACTCACTTTCTACGCTGTCACGAGGTGGGCGTGTTTGCCTCCGCTATGCAGTTTTTTAAATGACCTTTAATGCCACTGAACCTCCAATTCCGTATAAATACATATGTGAAACATTGGCATCGGAGGCTTGCCACCACAGCGATAGACTGGGCGCTATATCGTTTATCAGGCCTAATGTGTTGCAAATAATAATGCAGGAACTCCTTTGACATATGTTTATTAATATTTTTATTTTTATAAATTAATTTTTTACCCGATATATGAATTTAAAAATGAAAGGTAATTAAAGTATTATAGGTAGTATATAAAATTTTAATTTTGTTAAATGAAATTAAAGTATAGTAGATTTATAAAAAAAAAACTTATTTGTAATTTTCACAATGGAGGTACTGCCTCCTTTGCCTCCCCTGACGAGCCGCCACTGTTTGAAAGTCAAAAAAAATAAATCAATGTTTCAAATTTAAAAAAATGGATAATACTAAATTGTGGAAAATAGTACTTAGGTACATCTACTTGAGAAATTCTGCGTCTATTAAACCCAAGTTAAAGGTGATATATCTATTGTGTGAAAATATATCTAAAAAAGTAAAATTGCGATGTTTTAAAAAAAACTGTGACTAACTTATATTATTTACTTGAAAAAAATGAAAGCCTGTTCAAAGGTCGTGGACTTATATTAAAGGGAAATCTTCAAGTTAAACCAAAAATATCATACAAATGCAAGCAATCCCTGTACGCGCTTCAGACAACTTTAAAAAAATTTGTCGAATTAATACCTATCCCTTAAAAAACCCGCTGGGTTTTATTAAAATTTCTTGAACGGTGATTTTTACGAAAACTATAGTAAAGACGGCAGTTTCGAATTTTTGTGATCACAATTGAGATAACACCATCAAGTTGGGCCTATGAGATGCAGAATTTCACAAGCTCTAATTCTATCAGAAGCAAAAGAAAAAGTCAGTACCGGGGCACAACCCCAGAAATAAAAGAAATAGTAACGAGAAATCGGGAACTTAGAAAAAACGTTTTAAAGACTGAGTGAAAAAGTAGGAGTACATTAGGCAAACAAGGACGTTACATTTAATTAGATTTAAAGAACATATATGACTCACTTAGGATGACTGTACCAATATTTTACAAAGTAAAGCTTGTAGACTATGCTTCTTAAACGTTTCAAAGGGAGCAATCCCAAAACTGTAGTACAACCCCAAAAATAAAAAGATATACCTAGTCACAAGAAATCAGGAACTTAGGAAAAACATTTTAAAGATTGGAGGCAAAAGTAGGAGTATATTGGGCAAACAAGGACGTTAATCTTAATTAGATTTAAAGAACATATACGACCCACTTAAGATGACTGTACCAATATTTTACAAAGTAAAGCTTGTCGACTATGTTTCTTAAACGTTTCAAAGCGAGCATTTACGTACCTGAAATGACGATTCGGTTTTCTGGATCCCGAAAGCTCCGCTTCGCCGGAACGCGGCCTAATGGAACCTTAATAAAACAATATCGGCGGGACGCGAACGGTTGTTTTCTCTGAAAACGGCAGTGCATTTGTTATCGCCGTTCCGCGAGGAAATTACGGGGTGCTCCTTTTAGTTTTTGTTTTTAGAACGGGCGTAGTGGCTTTGAACGCCTCCGTCGGAAAATGAGTTTCCCCGTGCCTCCGGAATGGATGGTAGCGGTGACAGTCTTGACGTTTTCAGGCGAACCGATCTAATTCGATTATTATTATCGATCGAAGTGCCGCCTCGGCTTGTTATACGACAATGAGAATCCATTGTTATTGAGAATATCAAAAAAGAGGTATTTTACCAGTAACTTCTTTTGATATATTCGATACGAAATGTCACCCGCACGCGAGTGATCTACTACGATGAAAATAATACATACATTGTATTGGTTTCTAAAGGAAACAGTACAAACTCTTGGAAATAGCACCGTATTTACCAAAGAAGAACAGTAACAATAATACTTTCTTATAGAATCTACTACACGATGAAGTTTATGAATTATTCAAGTAATGACACTTTGATTTGTAATTGTATGTAAATGTAATTGTGTAATGACACAATGAGATTTTTTAAATTTTTCTATTCGCATAAAATTACAATTCAGTATTGTCTCCTTCAAAATAACTTCCTGGGGAAGCCACACAGCGCTAGGACGGTTCTTCCATTCCTCATAGCAGTGATGGAACTCATATAATGGAATAGCTGGTCGGTTACAGTTGTTATAATGTTTTCTATGGCCCCAAAATGACGTCCCTTAAGGTGAGAAAAAAGTCACAAGGACTCAAATCAGGCGAATAAAGAAGCTGAGGAGCCACAGCAATGTTTTTACTGGCTAAAAACTCGTTTACTCAAATGGACGTGTGACAAATGCGTGGTGTGCGCTGCAAGTAATGGTCCGCAACGGCACCCGAAGGCTCCAATGCGACAATACAACGTGGGTAGTCCGTTTGAAAGAATTGCCATCGATGTAGCAGGTCCGTTTCCGGAAACAGATAATGGAAATAAATACATCGTCGTCGTGATGGATTATTTCAGCAAATGGGTAGAAGCGTATGCCCTTCCAAACCAAGAGGCTTCTACTGTGGCGGACGCTCTCATCAAGGACTGGATTTGTCGATTTGGTGTACCTCTGGAATTACATTCGGACCAGGGGAGAAATTTCGAGTCGATTCTGTTTCAGAATGTGTGCCGTACACTCGACATCCGTAAGACGAGGACAACTGCACTGCATCCGCAGTCAGATGGAATGGTGGAGCGAATGAATAGGACCATTAACCGGTACTTGTCCAAAGTAGTCTCTGACCACCAGAGGGACTGGGACCAGTTTCTCCACCTGTTCCTGCTAGCCTACCGGTCGTCGGTTCACGAAACAACTGGGCAAACACCTGCAAGCATCGTCATGGGCCGTGAACTGCGTCTACCCTGTGACCTGAAGTTCGGCTGTACACCAGGAGACGACGTGGCTGGAGAGGACTACGTCAGTACTCTACGCCAGAGAATGGACGACATCCACGAACGAGTCCGTTCAAATATCCAGGGCGCCAGCGACCGCATGAAGGAGACCTACGACATCAACGCCAACGATGGCAGGTACCAGCCCGGCAACCAAGTCTGGTTATATAACCCACAACGTCGTCGTGGGTTATCTCCAAAACTTCAAAGCTCCTGGGAAGGTCCGTATGAGGTCGTCACCCGGATTAACGATGTGGTCTACCGAATCCAGAAGTTGCCAAGAGGAAAACCCAGGGTGGTCCACTTCAACCGTTTAGCCCCTTTCGCCGGAAACAATGACGAACAAGCTGAAGCCAGAGTTCGACACGTCAGTCCACCAGACAGCGAGCTCTCCTTCGAGGAATTCATGTCGCTTCATTCCAACGGCCAGAAAGCTCGCTACGGTGTAACGCGAGAAGAACCATGTGACCTGTTCCAGACTCCTGCTGACTTCTGTCTTGCCCACTGCGTAGCAGCAGATCTGCGAATGTCCCGAGGGATTGCACTTACCTTCAAGAAGGCGTTTGGACAGTTGGAGGAGTTACGCAGACAAAGACCAGAGGTTGGACGAGTCCTTCAAATCACGGCGGCCGAGCAGGAGAAAGAGAGGTCCGTTTTCTATTTGGTGACCAAGCAGCTATCGCACCATAAACCAACTTATCAAACAGTCTGGGACACACTAGTCGAGCTGAGGGATGTGCTCTTGTCCCAGAGCATAAGCAGTTTGGCGATACCGAAGATAGCCAGCGGACTAGATGGCCTGGATTGGAGGGTGATCAGGAGTATGCTAGAAGTCCTCTTCCGGTTTACTGGAATTGAGGTTCTGGTATGCTGTTACAACCCCAGGAGACCGCTCAACGAGAAAACTGTGGACTGTTTCTTCTACCAGACCTCCCGATGCAAGAATGGGTCATTCTGCAGGTATCGACACGGACCAGAGGATGACACAATTCGAGACGAAATGTCTTTAAGGAGGGGGCAGTGTTACGGAGTCCGCCGAGTCGTGCCTCTTGCGGTTGACTTCGCCGGCCGAGCGCCGGACGTAAACAGGTGACGCACCGAGTTCTATTCGGGACATATCTCGAACGTCGTACGGACGAGCCTGGTGTTATCTAGAGTTTTCGGCGACACTATAAAATAGCCGCACTGGGCGGCGGGGAATAGTTCTATTTGAAAACCGGCGCGGCTTACAACGCTCAAAATAAATTGTATAGAAATAAATTAGTGTAAATAAATAGTGTTAGTTTAAAAGTACGAGTTTAATTTTTCACACCTCACGAACCCGAAATAAATAAAACGTTACAGTATTTTAGTTATAGATATTATAGAAAATTGTAAATTATAAGAGAAAACTAAAGCCAATCATTATGAAGATCTACATATAAGGCGCAATGTCGTGGTGCAACATTTAGTTGTTCTTGATGTTTGGTCTCACACGCATGACCCTTTTTCGAAGTTTTCCAAAAACCTCTCTGTAAAAGTTTTGATTTACTGTTTGGCCAGGAAGCACAAACTCTTTGTGTACAATTCCCTGGCTATCGAAAAACCAAATCAGCATGCATTTGATCTTCGACTTGCTCATTCTTGATTTTTTGGGTCTTGGAGAGCTTGAATTGTGCCATTTCATGCTTTGGCTCTTCGTTTCCGGGTCGTACTCAAACACCCAAGGCTCATCACCAGTAATGACCAAGTTCCATAAAATGGGGATCATTTTCAATCGATTCCAAAAAGTCAAGATACCTTTCTCTCCTGATGTTTTTCGGAACCATTTTTGCGCAGATTTTTCTCACCCCCAATTCGTTAGTCAAAATCTGATGAACAGTGGTGTGATTTAAATTTAACTCTTCCTCGATCATTCTTGCCGTCAACTGATAGACAACCGAACGAGATAGAATTTCTGCTCAACATACGTACTATAACATGCATTTCCTTTTTAATGTTATTTACAAGGCTTTTGCAAGTATGTGGTAAATATTGTCTGACCCTTTGACTGCCACGGTAATTTCTTGAAGTGTTCCCTGACTGCCGAACTTAAAAACTTTACAAGCAACTTTACGACAACTTTAGCTAAACATATCGTTTCCTACATGTTTTGACCCGCTGAACATCATGGCGTTGTCAGAATTTGGCCTAGATCCTCTGAAATGCCAATTTTGGGAGGAAATTGCCCCAAAAATGGCTCAATTTATGACATTTTGATAATTTCACCAGACATATCATTTCCAACGTATAATGGAATGGTGTTCTCTGAATTTGTCTAAATTTTGTCGTTGAATCCGCAGTTTTCCAATATTTTATTCAGACATTATTTCCGACATATTCGCATGTACTGAGTCAGAAAGTTTGTCCAATCTTCCCCTCAATTTTTGAATTTTTGAATAATATACAAACTTTGAGTCTGAACAGAAATCAACAGTTTTTCCTAATGCCATAAACTGAGTCAGTTTTGGAGAAATTTCTATTGTATTATATAAACAACCATAATATTTAGTTTGAAATCTTTGTTCTCGGCAGTCAAGGAGTTAAATAAGGCGGTTTGAGTTAAAAAAGGCTAAAAATAAAAGCCTGTTTTGTTTAATTAGAATGAAAAATGAAGAATTAGTATTGAGACTGAAATAATGACTAGAGCTGCACAATTTAACGATTTTTTTTGTGTACGAAGTGAGCTCATAAGTAAACTGAAATTGTGCTATTTAGACCATATATATCGAAACAAATTAATCAAAATTGATTAGGTCAGGTATATAAAGTACAGTGCTTCTGTTATTTTAAGTACAATGCTTCAATATTTTTTTAGTTTTATTTTGAATCAATAACACACTTATGATAACTAGTATATAATATATATTATATAACTAATAATCAGATTAAATGTGAGCTCACCTTGTACAGTGAGCGCAGTTCTAATAATGACTAGCTGTTGACCTACATGGCCAGTGACGTATTTGAACAAATATTCCTCTCTGACCTATAAAGTTCTCATTTTCCTTAACATTTCCACAACTCCGTGATGCGTTTCTAATCTCTTTTGTGACATTCATTTGTATTCCAGATACTGTTACAGTGTGATAAAATACAGATAGTCCAGTCGGCAGGGAGCTAAAATCATCAAAAAGTGTTCTTGAAACATATAGGGCTAGTTTCGACGGTTTCCTATGTATTTTTTTTGCTTAGAACCTTGGCATATTTTCTATAGCATATGCATTTAAGAAGTTGTAACCTATTTCCAAAATTTTAAGCCCAACCCGAAGTCTACTATTGTTAACTTGTAAATTACTGCTGAAGTTGAAAAAGTGCTTTTCTTCACTATTTTTTTACTTCGAAAGTAGGGCGACTATGATTTTGAGGGACTGCTATTTATAGTATGAAAAAAAATTCAGCTCGATCCGTTAATAACTTTTCGAGTAATTAACGATCGAATTTTTTTTGCAAGCCTTAATTAACAATGACGCCATTTCTTTGTTTATTGTACGATATTGAACGGGTTGGGCTAGAAAAATCATAAATCTCTTCAAGTTTGCAAGACTTGAAAAAAGAAAAATATTAATTTTGGCCAGTTTTATAACGTTTTCTACGCGACTACCTTTTTTGACCCGACGTATATGTATATTGTTTTAGCGTTGCCGCTTCGAAATTCTCGGAATTGTGACTATAATATCTTGAACCCCATTTTTTTTTAATTCGCGTCTTGAAGCGTGCTTTCAAGATATTATAGTTAATTAATAATTAATATTTAGTTAATTAAATTAATTAATAAAATTAATTAAATAAATTAAAAAACAAAATTAATATTTTTCAAAATCTCAAAAAGTCTCGCAAACTTGCAGAGATTTATGATTTTTCTAGCCCAACCCGGTCAATATCGTACAATAAACAAAGAAATGGCGTCATTGTTAATTAAGGCTTGCAAAAAAATTCGATCGTTAATTATTCGAAAAGTTATTAATGGATAGAACTGTATTTTTTTTGTAACTTCATACTACAAATAGCAGTCCCTCCAAGAAATTTCATGATCATAGTCGCCCTACTTTCGAACTAAAAAAAGTAGTGAAAAAAAAACACTTTTTCAACTACAGCAGTCATTTGCAAGTTAACAATAGCACTTGGAGGTTTCGGGTTGGGCTTAAAATTTTGGAAATTCAATAGGCTACAACTTCTTAATTGCATATGTTATATAAACTATGCCAAGTAACGGAGATATAAGCGAAAATGTGAAAAAATACGTTTTTTTTTCAAAAATTGTTAATTTAATAAACTAGCGGACGGTTTCAGCTCTACGCACCCCGCGCATTATGTTCTACGCAAAAAAAAAATACATAGGGAACATAAAAGTCTCTGTCTATTGGACTGAGACAGAGCTTCGCAATACCAACTGGCCGGTACGATAGAATAGAACCAATTTTATTGAAACCTTCGCAGGGATAGTAAAATACGCGTACACAAAATACCATCGTTTGTTTCAAGTTTAAATTTAGCGGCGAATGAAACAACACGAATACGAGACGTAACTCGTGCGTCCTGCGTTACGTCAGCGAAATCGTTATTTCTCCCGTCGATTGCGAAACTTTTCAAATATACGGCGTAACCCACGAGGCTTATAACTCCGGAAAAATAAGAGGGTTCCTTGGCAGGCTTACAAAACAAAATTTTATCGGGTTTGATTTAATTCTCAAGTGGTCCATCCGTTACCGGTATACCATTATTTTTCACTGCGGGAGTCCGACCTGGACCCAGTGGATTCAGTGGGGGACACGGATTATGAATTTGGAGGCGCAGGGGTAGAAAAATAAAACTCCAAGACACCACCTTTCATCATTAGTGAATTATCATCTGTGGCTTTGGCGGTCGATGACGAAGAACGAGTTAGAGAGTTCTTTGGAAAGGACATTTGGTAGTTGTCGACCTTGTCGGAATTCCAAAATATGGCTACTTCCGCTACAACATAATAGAGGGCGATACCGTGAAGTCAAATATGTCATACTGATGTTAAATTTAATTGAATGTGCCATTTGTCGTGAATGTGCAATTCGTGAAAATGTGAGTGACATTTTGAAATTTTTAAAATTGAAATAATTAGCGATAACTGATAACGTCAAAATATAAAAAAAAAATACCTATGGGGTCTGTTGCCGTTGTAATTTTGTTCTGATTGGTTATTTTTTGTATTCCGATCTTAGATTTTCCTTAGATTTTAAATTAAGAAAAAAAACAATTTCACAAAACGTTACCATTGGCGCATTCACCATTTTTTTTAAATAACAGGTTAGTCGTAGATCCCAATCGTTCTAATTCAAGTACATATCGTCGGCTTATAATTCAAACAGCTAACTCCATCTTTGACCAAAATTGTGATGTTGTTTGGACTCAACAGTAGGCAACCAAGCACCTATGCTAAAAGTGGCTACCACTAAATCACCTAAAATCATAACGACTCCACAGTGTTTGTTTGGATTAGCTTATAACGCCACGTCCGTTTAAGGTGTCTGACTGTCGCGTTTCACAAAAATATGCGGGGTATCTGAATAAAATATTAATACAGGGTGCTACGTTTCAACCGCTACAAAACTTCATTATTTGAAATGGAATCTGGTCGAGTATTAACCCTACATTCAATTGTTTTTGAAAAATATTACGAAGGTAGCGGTCTAAATATTTCTAAAAAGCACCTAAACCACAAGTCGCTACGCTGTGGCTCAAACGGTTTGCGTCCACACCCCAAAAACCAACCCCATGTCGAAATTTGAATTCACAAGATTTTGACGGCAAAATCAGAGACCTAGAGTATGGACTGAGAATTAGATTTTAACCCAGAAACCAGAATATATTATTCCAAAGGTTTTTGATGCGTTGAATCCGAATCCGAGGTCCAAATCTCTCAATTGGCTCTGGTTTTCGAGATATCCTAACGTAAAAGTGCAAAAAAAGCGATTTTGGTCTATATTTGAGGTTATGTAGCATCGTAATTTTTTTTGCACAAAAAACTATGAACAGCATCTTAAAGTACAAGCCTTGCTCTTTTAAATGACGTCAAGTTCACTCAAATATCTTTTTTTTGCTGCGATATCGCATTTTGAAATTTTTTTAGTTTGTGAATTTCTCTATAATATCACAGAGGCCGACAAGACTTTAACCCAGAAACCAGAATATATTTTTCCAAAGGTTTTTGATGCGCTGAATCCGAATACGAAGTTCAAATCTCTCAATTGGCTCTGGTTTTCGAAATATCCTAATCTAAATGTGCAATAATAATAATTTTGGCCTATATTTGAGATTATATAGCATCGCAAAACACTATGAACGGTATCTTAAAGTACAGGCCTAACTCCTTTAAATGCCGTTGAGTTTGCTCAAATATAACAGAGGATACAATCCATTCTTTTTATTTTTTTATTCTTATTTTTAGTTCTAATGTTGTTGATATTATTTGGTAGTTTATTAAGGGGGTATTCTAGTCTACAAATTTGAAAAAAATCGAATTTTTTTTTGTTTCATATTTCCAAAGTTTAGACATTCAAGAATATGCCCTTAAAAGGATTTTTCAAAATTTCAATTATTTTATGAGTTACAGCCATTTTTGTGACGCGGCATCGGTTCCGGTCCGACTGGAACAAATGAACAATAGACGGTAGACGCTGCCCGAGTACTTACGAAACACGAAACGTATTTAGTCGGAATCTTTTCGCCTTAGTATTTATTTCAAATTAGTTTTGAGCCAGCCTTCAAGCAACGTGGACGTGCTAACTGAGTAAAATTGCCGGAAACTTGTCTCAAATCTTTAAACGCGTTTTTCTCAAAATTACTTTTTTCGAGTTGGCGTGCACGATATCTCAAGTTCTCATGAACCGATTTATTTGAAATTTAGTGTGAATTGTCTTTATACATTGCTCTATCGCCTCAAGCACGCTCAGATCAAAATTTTTAATCTTACTATTTTTAAATAAATCGGAATTGTTAAAAAAACATGCAACACAAATTTTTTTTTCAAACGGCCGCCATTTTATGAAAAAAATTTTTTTTTACTTTTCCAAGGTTCGGGCTATAGGGGCATCTATACTAATTAATAATCCGTTCGGCTTTTTTGTTTCAGTTGACCAGGTTGAAATCATGCACGCCATGACACCCTTTTTTTTGAACCCCCACTTTGCCAGCTCATAAATTTATCAGTTTTGAGTCTTTTTTTCCAGTTAATTTTTTATGTTATTTTAAAATATCAATAAACAAATGATAAAAAAATGGATGCTAAAAATATTTTTTGTGTCGTTTGTACAGAGCTTCAAAAACCGCCCGAAATTCATGCCTCTAGACTGGAATACCCCCTTAAAGAGCTTGATTGCTACTATGTAACTATTCTTACCACTAATAGTCTTTTCTCTTTTTGGTAATCGTAGACTTATTTCTCGTAACACCTTCAGAGATCAGGAACATGGATCTGAGACTATCATAATCATTTATTAAATGGATTATTAAATAAAAAATTCAATGAATTTATTATATATGATATTAAATTAATGACCTCAGGACAGATCCTCGTGGCACTTTAGCAGTAAACCGCGGACAATGTAGCGACTGAGGCAACCCACGACTTTCCTTTGCCGAGGGGCGTATCGCGGAAATACAAGAGACGACAAATCGGCCATATACCGCGGGAGGGGGCAAATAAAACGTAAATCGTAATCGTAAATCAGCTCAGCGCTCAGTCACGCGCCCAGATATACGACTTTAATATCTCGTCGTGAAATTAAATCTGAAAATTTAATTAGGGCAGTACGCCGAGCGCTGAATAGGCGAATCCATTAACTAGTAATACACCCATAAAGTTTAAAGACAGCGGCGACCCCGTATTATGCCGTGTTTTATAAGCTGCGACGTTATTGCAACGTTTTCAGCTCTATGCGGCGGGCGGCCTAGCGCTGCGAATTGCGCCAATCGAGGTGGAGCGGGGGCCCCCTTTGTCGGCCTTTAATGGGATCTTTATGGCGTGCAAATAAAAAGCGAATAGTCCAATCAACGAGCGAAAGCCCCCATGTAAATTGGTCACTAATTATTATCAGCAAACAAAAAATATGGTCGTATAGAGAAAGAAATTCTAAGAAAGATAGCGTTTTTTGCGACTCGTGTTTTAATGGCGAACATAACAAAAAAAAATTCGCAAATGTCAAAAAAAACGGTTTTTTGCAAATAAAAAAAAAGCTTCAAGTCCTACACAAGAAAGTTAAATTAGAAAGTTGTAGGTCTTAAAAATGAGCGTCGAATGAGATGTGAACAAAAAAAAATCGGTCTATTTTTGCTGTATAAATTCCAATTTTGTTTGAGCATACATCTTGTTAACTACAAATATAGCCCAAGACAACCGGAAAATTACCCTTTTTTTCAGAAGTTCAAAAAAAGTCTTGTTTTTTTTCGGGTTATAACGATTTAAAAAAAAAAAAGACGTTTTCAAAAATCAGCTTTTACAGAGGCAAAAATGATCGTACAGAAACGATCGTGGGCTCATTTTATTCGCGAAGACTTGTACTTTCATGCTATTAAAAAAACCAAATCGCTTTTATTTAATTTTTGCATCAAAAAAATGCGTTGTAAAATTGTCATTTTTTCGAATCGGTTTTTTTCGAATAACTTTTTTAATTTTGGTTTTACATTTTTGGCCGTTGCATATTTAAAAACTGGCATTCAAAATACGTATTTAATAATAAAATGAAGGTCCTACGACCTCAGGGAGCCGATATAATTTTTTTTAATTCCTGACAGCGCTGTATACGTCCTATGACTTCATTTTTACACGAAATAGATCTCAGACTTTTACTTTCTTAAAAAAGATAATTTTGCGAGCACGATCAATCGATCGCGCTCGCAAAATTATCTTTTCCTCCGCTTAAAAAAAAATATCTCAGCTCCCTGAGGTCGTAGGACCTTCATTTTTTTTAAAACGCGTGTTTTGAATGCCAGTTTTCAAATATGCAACGGCCAAAAATGTAAAACCAGAATTAAAAAAGTTATTCGAAAAACCGGTTCGAAAAAAATGATACAATTTTACAACGCATTTTTCTATGCAAAAATTAAATAAAAGCGATTTGGTTTTGTAAGAGCATGAAAGTACAAGTCTTCGCGAATAAAATGAGCCCATTATCGTTTCTGTACAATCATTTTTGCCTCTGTAAAAGCTGGTTTTTGAAAACGTCTTTTTTTTTTAATCGTTATAACTCGAAAAAAGAAGACTATTTTGAAGTTTTGAAAAAAGAATCATTTTCAGCTTGTCTTGGGCTATACTTGTAGTTAACAAGAAGTATGTTCAAACAAAATTTGAATTTATACAGCAAAAATACGAAACCGCGATTTCTGACGTTTTTTAAAATTTTTCTCAAATGTTTATGAACCGATTTTTTTCGTTCACATCTCATTCGACGCGCATTTTTAAGACCTACAACTTTCTAATTTAACTTTCTTGTGTAGGACTTGAAGCTTTTTTTATTTGCAAAAAACCGTTTTTTTTTACTTTTGCGAATTTTTTTTGGTTATGTTCGCCATTAAAACTCGAGTCGCAAAAAACGCTATCTTTCTTAGAATTCTCTTTTCTATACGACCATATTTTTTTGTTTGCTGATAACAATTAGTGACCGGTTTTCTCCCCGTTAATTGGGCTAGAAGGGAAATCGGTAATCTGGAGAGGTAAGCTGGAGCAGTGACTCACATTTATACGTGGACAAAAACGAGTAGTTTTCTTGTTGGTTTGAAAATTCGTTCAAAAAAAAAACGAAGTCAAAGATGGCCACGGTGGCCAAGAAAAAAACGTAGCGCTTAAGGGGTCTTTCTGCCTTGAAAAAAAATCGATTTTTTTTTTCTTATTTGAAAGTAAATACTATCAAAAACGAGTTTTCAATACTTTTTAAGCGATATTTAAGTTTAAAATTGATTAGTGAGAGTATAAACAACAGCGGCGATAGCTCAGTGAGTAAAGCGCCAGGTGAGAAGATGGCGATTACTCCGACAGCTATTATCTGTGCGGGTTCGAATCCCGCCTGTGGCAATTGGCACCTGTCACAGGGTTTGGTTGTATGTCCTACGTCTTTTCTATGTGTATTCTCCCTCTGCACAGTCGTAATGACTCTTAGAGGGAGAATGTCAATTTCTGTGGTGTGATTTATTTATTTTATTAAAACCGAGACAGCATTTCATTTAAGGATGCAGGAGGAGTATGAGGAGGAGGAACGTCTTATGTCTGACCCAAGCATGACAGATTGATCGTAAGCAGCTTTTTTAAAAAATATCCTTCCAAAAACTTTAAACTCGATTTTCTCGCAACCATGGTTTTTGACATAGTTGACATAATTTAAAAAAAATTTTATCCGATTCCAGTCCGATCTCAAGCAAATTTGAAATTTTTGTTCACCATATTGGATCCGCCATTTTGAATTTTCACAATCTGATTTCAGATTCGTAATCACTGAATCAGGGACCTCAAAAACCCATGGATATATTTTTCAGTCCAAGTTCTAGCAAATTTAAATTTTTTGTCCCTCATGTAGGATTTGTCCGCCATGTTAGATCCGCCATCTTGAATTTTTAAAATCTATTTGAATAAAGGTGAGGAACCTTTTCTTTGAGCCAGTATACTGGATTTCCCGTCATCCAAAGGTTAATAATGTTTAAATACCACTCGCAAAACTCCGTCCTATGTGGCCTATCAAGTTCTTGATGACAAACTAACAATAAGTGGTATGGGAAGGGATGGAATTTTTTAAAACATTGTCGCGAGCACCAGCATACACTTGAACAGAACAACCACGCGAACAGAAGTTTTAGGAATATTCTCCACAAAAAAATGGCTTTCCATTCAACGCCGTTTAAAAAACTTCTAATCATGAATTTCTGATACAGACACATGTTCTGTTGCACATCGTTCGTGCATAATTTGGATTATCTGGAACGTATTTTCACTGCAGTTGCGTAATCATCGATTAAACAATTGCGGCATACTCATCATTTTGTCGAAATATTCGATTATGGTGTGCCTTAATGGAACAATGAAATCGTTTACTTTATATCCCTTTCGCGTGACATTTCAGTTCTAAAACAGTAATTACGTTATAATAATCGCCTCACATTGTATTCTAAAAGCAATAATAATTTAATATAACATACTTTGTGCCGGATGTAATTTTCAATGGATTTGGTGAGACGAATTTAAAAACTGATTAGGAAAATTCGTATCTACTTTAAGTGTTACATTGAGTTAATACTAGAGTTCGTAGGTTAATAATGGATTTCAGGACTGTGCTTCACGCTACTGGAAAACTGTTATATGTGCCATATTAATTAAACACATCGTCAACTCTTATATATACTAGTACATAGTACAGTCGTAGTTCAATCAAATAACGCCATATGTAACTAAAAACAGCTGCTTTGCAGCATGTTGCTACAAACATAAAGCTCGTGTAAGGGGTGGTGTGAGTGCGCGAGACAGATGGATATTACTAACCTTGACTTTCCCATATTGTGTCATATTGTGGATTTATTTACGGTCAAAGAAGTGGATGTCTCTGAACAACATATAAATTTGCCCTTACAAAACTTTACTTATTTTAAAAACGCCCCAATTACGTCTGTAGACGTTGGACGCTCTTCTTCATCTTATAAGTAGATTGTAAGTTAACTTGTTAAGTTGTAAACACTGCCGCTTTCGAGGGACTTCTCGGCTAACTAGCGGCTAAATAGCAAAACCATATTGGGGAAGGGAGCAGTCAGTCTTTAAAATAAATAAATACCGTTCGCATTTGCAATAAATTCGCTGGTATAAATTCGGATATAAATTAGTATTAGTGCAAGTCAGTAGTTTGTTTCGTAATTGTGTTTGCGATAAATAAATTGCGTTTTAAAATTGCGTGTTTAATTTTCACACTAAAACGAACCCCAATTGAGCAAACGTTACAGTACTAATAACAAGATGTAATAAAAAAGAATAAAACTGTAAATAACAAAAATAAGAATTTTGTAAAACAGTTTGTGTAAAGGTGGCGACAAAAATAACTGTAAGCTTGACAAGCATGCATGATCTATCTTTTTGTAAGAGCACACTTGAGAGTTTGCATGAAAATTTTGTGCAAGCACTTTCACGCAGACGCTCTAGTATGCTTTTACAAAAAGATTGATCGAGTATACTTGTCAATTCAAGACAGAAAAGGATCGGTATCCATTTATTGGCTAAAGAACTGTCCCACGCAGCTTTGTTCCATTGACCTGTGAGTGCTCACGTCACAGACTATTACACCACAGCACCGCGACCTTCTTTCTTGGTGGTAACGGCCACACTGTGCGTGAATATAAAAGAGATGTGCGTTTGTAAAGTTTCATTGCATCTCCTATATGTTAGGTCCAGTCGCCACTGGACCTAACATACTCGTGACTTTTTTTTGGGGGAGGCAATCATATTTTGTAAAAATGTTTGTTTCCTAAGTTTTTGTGATAGTAAACATTGTTAGTAATATACCGCATAGTTTGGAGAAGGACCTCTACTTGGTCAATAATATATATTAAATACATTTGTCTAACATAATGTATCTAATATATTTTATTGGTTCAGTAAAACCATCGGAAATGGTGTAGAGTTTCAGTCAAATTATTTTACAATTAAAAGATGCAGTGAAATCTAATAAGGATTTTTACCAGGACTGCGTCAATTTAGATTTGACGGGCTGAGATCACATCAATATTTTGTTTGCCTAAAAGATGTAATTTACAAATACAACTAATATGTTCCTGACTTTTTGAATGTGTCAACTGAACGGGATAAAGTTTTAAGATTCTATCAAATTACTCTTTGTCCAAGCATATTCTCCACGATTTGAAAATAATACACACGGCGAACACAATAAGTTATTTAAAGTTAGAGAACCACTTAGCCATTTGTTTATTAATATTTTTATTTTAAGAATTTATTTTTTTACCCGATATATGAATTTAAAAATGAAAGGTAATTAAAGTAATATAGGTAGATAGGTTTATAAAAAAAATATGTATAATGTTCACAGGGGAGGCACTGAATCCTCTGCCTCCCCTGACGAGCCGCCACTAGTTAGGTCAAGGTTTTATTTTTCTTTTCTGTTAAAATTCAACCGACATTTTTTTTTATATATAATCTGCCACTTTGGCGATTGGGAGAGTGTTGCGCAACGAACCGCGAGAGCTCCTAATTAAATATTAATCGGCCATAAAGTTTCACGCTAAGCCCGGGCCGAATCACACCCGTTAATTATGATGCCGGAAAACACCTGCCCTCGCGACACAGACCGGGAAATTTAATGGGTCCAGAGGGAGAACAGCACGCGCCTCGTCTCTGCCGCCGACGAATTAAAGCCCGATTCATTTTACATTCTTTGCACAGGACGGCGACCTAATTATTCTTATGTTTAATTAACGCCTTGAATGGCCGACAATAGGTTTACGTTTCAATATGTACGGTATTCGGGAATGGTTCATAAGCGACGACTCCTTAGGTATTGCCGCGTAGATACATTTGTCTCTCTTAAATTAAATATCTTTGCATTTTAATTTGTCTTGGAATTCCCTTAACCCTTCTTAGGACAAGACTAAACTGGAGATACTAGACAACAAAATATTATGATTGAGCTCAACATACCTTATACCAGTGTCGCTAGTTTAAGAGATACAGCGTGTTCAAAGTTTAAATTTTATTCTGAAATTTCTCAATAATTAAGAAAGTTTTTATAGTATAAATCTGAAAATTGGTAGTTTTATGTTTTTTGGTGTGATAATTACGAATATTAAGCTTATTTTGACGTTGCTCCTATAGGGCGCTAGTTTCACCGTATTATTTTGGTAAATTAAAACATATTTTTTTATCTGTTGAGTCATGCGTAAAACAAGAATGCGTCGAGAATCTAAAAGAACGCTCAATTCTACAGAGAAAAGGTACTCTTGTTTAGGTCGTCTAAATATATCGGTTTGTAAGTTATTTGCATTTAAAAGGTTCAATGCATTTTGTTGATTTTTTTCCGGCGTTGATATTGCTATATTTGTTAGTAAGCTTGTATCAACATTTGTCAAATTTACACATCATTAAATTATTTTGATTGAGCTCAACATGCCTTATAGTCTCTGGTTTAAGAGATACAGCGTGTTCAAAGTTTAAATCAACAAAAATACATTGAACCTTTTAAATGCAAATGCGCCCTCTAGGAGCAACGTCAAAATAAGCTTAAAATCGTAATTCTCACACCAAAAAACATAAAACTACCAATTTTCAGATTTACACTATCAAAACTTTCTCAATTATTGAGAAACTTCAGAATAAAATTTAAACACGCTGTATCTCCTAAACCAGCGACATTGGTATAAGGCATGTTGAGCTCAATCATAATATTTTGGTTTCTAGTACCTCCAGTTTAGTCTTGTCCCATTCTTTCTGACTCACCCGGTAGAAAACAAATACCGTATGTAAACTAAATTCTATTCCACAAATTTAAAGAGAGAGGTTGAATAAGTGAGACAGACGCAGACATAAGGAGGGTACAAAAATCGTCAACAAAAGCAAATCGCTCTACCACGTAACCACTGCCTCGCCCACCGTGCCTGCTAGATGTGGCAGTTATATGTCTTATTTTATCTTTCAGCTAGGTCTTGCTTTCTTTCCCCTTTCTTGGGTGGCTACTAATTTTAGAATACATAAGGTATGTGCATAACAAATAGCCAGAGACGGCCTCAACATAAATGTGTAGGTAGATGAGATTTTATGCCCGTATTATCATTTTCAGAACTCAACAAATATCTATAGATAGAGTATAATAAAATTATCACTAGTAATTCCCCTAGATCTTGAACTATTATCAAAAACTTTTATCGAATGCTGTGAAAATTATAAAAAATAATATAGCGGTCATGTCTAAGCTTTTCGGTTATGTCAAACTTTTGACAAGTAACTATCACAATTTATAAAATAAACAATGGCTGTCATATGATGTGGCAATATTGAAAGTAAATAAGGTTATAAATTCGATTAAGAATAGAAATACGTCTTTTTTATTTCTCGGCCAACTTTGATGACGTTTTTTTTTTGGATATCTATATTTTGCGGTCAATTTGTAAGATTTTCCGGGATTACATATATTTTTCTAACATGTTTGCAAATATCGTTTTTTTGCTATTCTAATTTCTGTTGCTTTGCAATACAACGTTACGTACAGCATATGCCCTTACATATTTATTTTTTAAAACGACTAATTCTGGACGTTTTAATGAAAGCGGAGTAACATTAGTATGCGAAAAACAAAATAATGGAGGACGTTTAACTACACAAGCACAGAAATAAGCCCGTGTCACATGCATCTGATGGCCCTTAGAGTTGAAAGTACGAGAATTAAATAAAAATTATGAGGAAAGCTGAGCACGAGGAAGTGGAAATTATTTTTTGTTTAATGGTGGCTCGGGCTTGGCTAAGTGATTGTGGTATGGAAATATTAATTGTGGTTTGTGAGACGATTTAATGACAAAAAAATATTATAGCCGAACTTATCAATATGGTTGGCCGATCGTGCAGCATTTCACTTCTGTCTTTTCACTCGACCGTCTGGTAGACTCTAGCCATTATTCTTAGTGTGTTCGAGGTGTTTATGTCGTCAGCGTCGATGTTGGATTACATTAATAATACAATGTCACGTGCAAGCCCCCTAAAAACCATTTGCTGACAAAGTTAATAAATTCATCGGTGATATCGCATTTTATGATGTAAGGAAAAACTGCTGTGTAGAAACAAACGCCATTGTAGCCATCATATAAATAGTGTGAACCATAAAAAATTAAATAACAACTATTAACCAAGCTACGTCATCAAGCTAATTAAGATGATTCAGAAGTTTCATATGCAATACATATATGACTATAAAGCAGGGCTTACGAGTAAAAGGTTTAGCTCCTTTTGAGATTAAATCCTAGAGCGAGTCATTTCAGAGGCGATAGGTATAACTCCTATCGCGAGCGATATACGCTCTGCAGAGAATACGATCTAATCGGGATGGGATTCGAACATACTTAGGTCGTTTAGCTCGCCTCGGGAGTTAAACCTGAGCGATACGCAAGAGGTTTTACTCCTCGAGCGAGTCAGCCGAGTCGATGGTACGATTAAATCCTTCCAGGAGTTAAACCTCGAACAGTGCGGCAGGGTTTAACTCCTCATGTGATTTACGCATTTTAAGCGTGGCTACTGCGTGTTTACTGTGGACACCGAACATAAAAAAAACTAGAAAGTCCACTCTAAGCTCCACCCACTAATGCACTCTCCTTGTCCCGTCACGGATCTCATCGGTTGTCGGCGGCCGCGCTCATACCGTCTGTCTCAGCGTAAAGCTGAAGTTCATTCGAGAGTCGCGGGCAGTTCGCTATACCTGACGGATCCTGTATTTATTGATATTTATGTGGCTTATGGTTCACAATTATTGTGAACATGAATATGAATTATGATTATATAATAAAATATCTGACTTCATAAGTGGATATTTAAAGACACTATTGCGCTTAAGAGGACATATTTTTTTTATTGGTTATTTATTGATACTTTGTGACTTGTGCTTTAAACTACTAGTTAGTAAAATGACGTGTTCTACCTTAGAAAAGATTACCTAGTCACTTTTTACAATAATGACAAACTTAAAGAATACCGACTTGCCCGAAATTAACTGATGAACACCTACCTATACCCGAATAATTTCCAAAAAAATGAGAGTCAAGGATGATTCACGAGTTTTTAGTCATTCAGTGGCCGTTGCTCTTTCCACTTACATCGAATTTAAAGCTACAGTGGGCGAAAAGTGACCCCATAACTCAAACTATCGAACCCCCATAACCCCATAATCCTCATGTACGCAAAACTCAATTTTTCGAACTGGACAACCCTAAAACTAAAGCTATTATGTCCCAATATCTCTATTGGAGATATTAGGGAGATATTATGAAGAGTTGATGTTATTGAGGCGCTCGGGGCGGGGGGGGGGGGTGAATAACGAAAATATATATTTTCGCTATTGCCAACTGATTGCCATTAGTTATTGCCAAACAATTTTTCATCATTTGAGATTATGTCTACACTATACAGAACATTTATATCAAATATCAACCAAAGATGGTTTATAAATGAACTTAATAAAAAGCAAATTTAACGGAGTAAAAATAACAACAATTTTTGTGTTAATATTCAACGTGATTAAAAAATATCATAAGAAAATCTTACCTTGTTCTCTTAACAAGCAAACTACGCCAGAAATACCACATAAGGTTTTGGGATGGATGTGATTTACTTGGATAAAGTTAAAGCGCGTAATTTGAATTAAATATCAACCAAAGATGGTTTATAAATGAACTTAATAAAAACAAATTTAACGGAGTAAAAATAACAACAATTTTGGTGTTGATATTGAAAGTTAAAGCGTGTAATTTGAATTAAATATCTAGCTTATGCGAACTATCAAATACCCTTAAAATCAATTTCACCCCACCTTACGGTATACCACCTAATGTGACGTTCCTGTAATGCTTGCATTACTTATCAATATGTTTTAGTTAACTCGACTTTTTTAATACTTATTTTTTAATTTTTAAATTTAATAAACTACAAGTATTTTGGTTTTTTATAATTTTTTCGTATTTTTCAATTCGTAGTATTTTACAACTTCGTACTTTACACTTTATTTCATTTCCAATTTTTTCTTTCATTTTTTGTGATTAGTCAATCCTTTCCGATATTCCGATTTCCGATATTATAATTACCGATAACACCGAACATAAACTAGTTTATGTGCCGATAAGAGAGTTAAACTCGAGCAAGGAGGGGCTTCGCAAAAAGGGGCGACATTTTTGAACCACTTATTCAATAGGCAGTTTTTCTTTCTTTCGTCTTATAACCGGGTTGATTTATATTTTTATTTTTTTATTTTTTATAGACCTTCAATTTTATCCTCTTGCAGACCCGTTAGTTAAGGAATACAAAATTTTGAAAATAAATACAATTATGTTCGTACACTTCTTTTAAGTGTATGGTATAATTGTAAAAGTCAGAATTACGTAAGAATTTACGTTTGTTTCATACAGCTAAGTCGATGTACACCCCCATAGCTGCGAAAAAGTGGTCCCACTCACTCAAATTCGGTAGGTGTTGGGCGGTGTCTCTCCACTCCACTTTCCAGTTTCTGTTACGCGCAGGTAACGTTTTACATCATACGTTTCTAATACGTACACAAGCGTAAAACACTAGTGCATCTAACTGTCTTTGTCTGTCCTTACTGGTGTCTTTTAACTTATTCTCTTCTACACATGTATCGCCAATATGTAAAGGTGCAATTTCCTAGGGTGTATGAATTTTCTTTAAAATTATACATTTTTTGTATAACTTAAGAAATACGTTTATTTTATTACATTTGACAGTTAATCTGACAGCTGTCAACAATAAAAAGGAAATCGTATAATATCATTCGACAAATCATTTGGCTATTTGTAAAATGAAATTTTAAAATTAGAAAATCAAAAATGTTTATAAATTTGAGA
This sequence comes from Aromia moschata, assembly GCA_029963805.1. Classification (NCBI taxonomy): domain Eukaryota; kingdom Metazoa; phylum Arthropoda; class Insecta; order Coleoptera; family Cerambycidae; genus Aromia; species Aromia moschata. The sequence goes on along the minus strand of JAPWTK010000014.1, from coordinate 175,927 downwards.
CCTTGACACCGATTTTCATTGGAAAAACCCATATTTCGCAATTAAAATACGTTTTTAGATGAAGATAATAAAATATTGAGAATGAAAATCAAATATCCGGCTAGAGGAATTTATGGAGAAATTCATAACGACCATTTTAGAAGAAAAAATCATCTTAAAATTCCTATTTTTACGAACTCTAGAGTGATTTACCAACTCTAGAGCACCAACAAGTTTTACTTAAAACTTTTGTGTAATTTTGTGTTTATTTGTAAAAATTGTATTTCTTGTATTCACATATGTAATTTACCCATGTGCTTTGGAAACAAATAAACGTTATTATTATTATTTCGCCGACTTTATAGTCACACTTCTCAGCGTAAACGCTGGGAAACATTCACCCATTCCTGCTGCAGACAGTGATGGCTTGATATCTCATCCCCGCCTCCAGTAGAAATTAGGCTCAGGCGAGGGGAGGAAATTCATCCTATCCCAAAACCTTTCTTACAATATGGCAAGTTTGTAACAATATTGCCTTCTGGCCATTTCTAATGACATTAAAAGATAGTCCTAATGCCGCGATGTTCTTGGCGAATCTCGTCGTCATCACTCCCTCTGCCGATATTACTAGGGCGTACGTCTCCACTTTCTCCAGTTTCCATAGGCGCTTCAGCTCGATTGACAAATTTTCGTATTTCGCGATCTTCTCCTGTTCAGTCTTCTGAATGTTGTGGGTAAGTGGCACAGCGATGTCTATGATGATCCCTCTTCGTTGTTCCTTGTTGATCAGCACAATATCTGGTCGGTTGAAGTCCACTGTTCGATCGGTGATGATTATCCTATCCCAGTACATCACTGCTACTTCCGATTCCAGCACAGCTTCCGGGACATATTTGTAGTATGGCGGAGCCGTCGCTAACAGGCCATACTTGAGCGCCAGTTGTTGGTGAACCATCTTCGCAAGTTGGTTGTGCCTGCCGAGATATGCTGACTCTTATAACGCGGGACACCCCCTATTATGTGTTCTATAGTTTCGCCTGCAGATCCACATTTTCTACATAGGTCTTCGACGTCGTCTCTCAGGATATTCTTCTGGTAATTTCTTGTTTTTATAACCCTGTCCTGAATGGCAGTCAAGAAGCCTTCGGTCTCGGGGTACAGATAGCCGTCGGTAAGCCATTTTAATGAATTTCCTTTGTCGATGTGGTCTGGCTGTAGCATTTTTGGAAAACGGCCCTGCAAAGCATGTCCCATCCACTAGGTCCGGAGCTCCTCTTCTGTTGGTACGTCGACCGGGATAAGTTCACATCCGAGGCTCAAAGGCGTGTAACCAGCGTCCTCTCTTGCTACTGCTGTTATTAGCGGGTCCCTGTTCGTTAGCAGTTTTCTTCTTAAGGAAGCTTCTTGATTAAGGCACTGATTTTTGATGTTCAATAGACCTCTCCCACCTCGTCTTCGCGGCAGGTAGAGTCTGATTACGGAAGAGTTAGTATGTAAGTGCCTGAACTTAGTTAGGAGCCGCCTGGTAAGTCGGTCGAGCTCATCAAGATCAGTAACGGACCACTTGACGATTCCGAAAGAGTATGTCAGCACTGGGACAGCCCACGAGTTGATGGCTTTGATAAGATTGCCTCCAGATAAAAGCGTATTCAGCAACTTTGTCACGCGGCTCTTGTATTTCTCTTGGAATTCTTTCTTCAGTTGTTTGTGGTTGATCCTGGTTCCCCCAATTACTTATTGCTCTTCCGTTAGTTGATGAATACCTCGGATTGTTATGGTGCTCCCCACAATACTCAATGTGGTTATTATTATTATTATTATTATTATTATTATTATTATTATTATTATTATTATTATTATTATTATTATTATTATTATTATTGGGGGGGGGGGGAAATCCCCTGGGAAGATTCCCTTTTTGATCTCAACTTGACTTTTGTTCCCCCCAAAGACCCAATTATTATTATTATTATTATTATTATTTGGGTAAAACACTACAGTTTTGTCCCATCGTGCGACGACATAAAAGCGATGGGGATTACGGATAGCCTTCCTTTTGAAACATACTGTATCGCGAACAATTTAAATCAAATAGCCTCGATCCCGACGAATTGGAAATGTTTCGTTCGTATCGAAGGGCTATTTCAATTTTGAAAATTTTATTAAACGCTCTCGTCTGAAAGCGTCGTGAGTACTTCGGGAGCGGCGAATTACAAAAATCGAGCAATCCCGTTGACCGCGATACGTTCTGGCGGCCTTTTATTGTCGGCGGGCAGTTTTCATAACTGAATCGCGCACGTAAATTGCGGCAAAAAGCTTTTACGAGGCACAAAAGGCCTCGGCGGCGGCAGCAACGCTCGCGTGCCCCGCCGCCCGCCTGCCGTCGATGAACTGCCACCCCACCGACGCGACGTCGATAAAATAAAATCGTTTAGAGAATTATAAAAATACTCGTACGATAATAAAATAACACTACCGTACACCAAGAATAGCTTTGCACGCGAATTGCGCACAACGAATGTAAAGAGACGTCCAAAAAAAACGTCATCAAATCTGGCCATGAACGAGAGAGATAGAAATAGCGGTCATGTCGAAGCTTTTCGGTTATGTCAAACTTTTGACAAGTGACTGTCGCAACTGTAAAATAAATAATGGCTGTCATATAATGTGACAGCTTTGACAATTGAATAAGGTTATAAATTTAAGGTAGAATAGAAATTCGACTTTTCTTACTCGGCCAACTTTAATGACGTTTTTTTTTTGGATGGCTTGATACAATAGGGGAAATAATATAAGCGTTACGCCACCTGGTGATCGCTCAACAATATAATTATTTGGCACTGTTTATTCAACCGTCTGTTTGAGTGCCTTTGTGTTTTGAAAGTTTTTTTGTGTTTTATCCATTAAAAAATTACAATATTAGCGTTATTTTGTGAGTATTATAATTAAAATGAATCAGTATTGTTATGTATAAGTCCATCTATTCTGAATTGAAAATGATAATACGCCTGGGGAACATAAAAGCGGTGCAACTTTATGATTCCATGGGCGTGCTCGAATAATAACTTTTAGGGATAGGTAATACTAAGTAATTAACGTCGCTTTTAGGCATTCATATATATTTAAAATAATACGCTGACTTTGAAAATGTAGGTCTATATTTTTTAACTCATCGTACTCGACCGTTTCGACATTTTCGCTGGTTATATCTGAAGTTACATTATTTTCATCCGTTTCGAAAGGCCTCCAGAGAGTCATGTTTATGAAAGAGGTATTGATTAAAAATATCGATTTTTTAATGATTGAATTATGACACAAATAAAATAAAAGTTTGTGTAATTTAAACCTTTTAAAAAACCCATTTCGCCATTATTATACGAGCATAGAATATATAGCATCAAAACACTCACAAAAACAAGGTTTTTTTGTATACAGTCGGTCAAAGATAGCGTGGTTATAACCCGTGTTTTACCACGAACGTATTCAACTGGGTCGACTGTGTGTGATGTCTGGTGACATATTTCCCCCTACCAGAGTAGCGACAATGACCAATGAAGTGTAGGTTCCGCGCACTTCTTAAGTGACAGACGCTTGTCAAGACAATGTGGACTACGATACGGTCTATAAGGTACGAGATCAGTTTAGAAACTTGTATTTAGTTCCATACAAATGGTTAGTAAACTGATATATCCTTATCCTACGTCGTATAAGTACCTATTTTCAATTTAGAATGGAAATTATATACCTCGCTGTTCGTCTTGAATTAAGAGGGACCCCCAATTAACTTTTCATATATTTCCTGAACAAGGAAAGTATCAAGGTTCCCTGCAGTCCCTGCAAGTTTCCCTGCAGCAAACTGCAGTTCAGTCTCAAGATTAAATCATATTTTTACACTACAACTTCCCAAGCTTCTTTTGAATCGGTTAATCCATATTTAATAAATCGACCATTTGTTCCTTAAATTCAATTAAAACTGACCTTTTTGTTTGCCCTATGTACTTTTGCTCACGATATGTCATGTGTGTGAGACCAAACATCAAGAACAACTGGATGTTGCACCATGACAATGCGCCCTGTCACACAGCTATTTCAGTGAACAATTTTTTAACCAGTAAAAACATTCCTGTGGCTCTTCAGAATCATTGTTCGCCTGACTTGAGTCCTTTTGGCTTTTTTCTCAACCCGAGATTGAAAAATCACCTCAAGGGTATGTCATTTTGGAGGCATAGAAAACACTCAAATGGCTGTAACCGACCAGCTGAAGGCTATTCCAGTATATGGGTTCCAGCACCGCTATGACGCCAGTCAATAGAGCTCAAAAAGGGGTCAGTTTATGACACGATTGATACCTGAAATCCGACTACGGGATACTTTTAAGTTCAGTCCTTAGATGAAAACGTATATGATTTGGGCTAGAAAATAGTTGCACTTTTTTTAATAACAAATTAGTGAAAAAAAATTTGAGTTTTTTCAGTTTTTTGCTTATAGAAGAAAAGCTATTGAAGCAATCACATCGCATCTAACAGAAAAGTTGTAGAGAATTCAAAAACCCTTTAAAATGAAAAAAAAATATCAACTCAATCGGTGCATTTTTCTCTAAGAAAACTCGAAAAACCGCGAAAAAATTACCTTTTCTTAATAAATTCGTAATTCGAGTGTTTTTGCATTAGAAGAGTCAATCTTGTGGGAAAATGTAGGTAATATCACGAAGAATTAGTGCGCAAAAACTGGATTATGTCGGACGAATAGTTTTTGCACAATAGTCGAACAAAGTTTTTTACATCGTATTTTGAATATTCCATAACACGTCGAGCGATAGCTTAAATAACATTTTCTCGACGGATTCAGAAACTACAGAGTGTAAACTACGATTCGTCCATTTACTTTGTTTCATTTAAATGCCATTAAATCGGTGTAAAACGCCTCTGAACACCGCGCAAAATGTTCGGCGGCACGCTGAGAGCCGAGTGTGGTAGTGGGGGCGGGGGAGAGAGGGGGAAGCAATCGTGTCATGTCAATAAGGTCTATTGACTGGCCTCAAGGGCGTAGACAGTATTTTTCTTTGGGGGGCGACCAATGCAGATTAAACTTAAATTTGGGGGGGGGGGCGATCGCCCCCTCCCTGGCTACCCCTTTGACTGGCCTACAATGGAAGAACCGTCTCCAGAGCTGTGTGATTTCCCAAGGAAGTTATTTTGAATGAGACAATACCGAATTGTAATTCAATTCCAATAAAATAAATTCAAAAAATCAGTTTCATTACTCGATTTACACACCTCGTATTTCCAATAATATTGTATATATTAATAAGTTGGGAGGAGCTACTTTTGACCCTACGAAAGGCGGCGTCTAGTTATGATAGTGTTCAGAGTTCAGACGTCAGCCTTTATGAGCAACTATGCGTTTCTGAAACTAAAACTCGCTCCAACTTCCTGCCTTTTTTTAATTCATCGAAGAAAGAGACACCCGACTAATCTACGGCGACTTTCCAGCGCGACGGCGGCGTCCCGGCGGCGGCGCGACGCCCGTCCCGGTCTAATGAATGCAGACGCGGCAGCCCCCTGTCCCGTAACATGGCGAACTTTTGATTAGTTTCGGCTCTGTTACGCGATATTAAATTTTTGCGGATTAGCGAATGGATATCGATTTTGCGTCGGAGAGTCTTCCCGTTCCGCCCCCTCTGCCCCTCTGCGGCCCCCCTTCCACTCCGGACGTCTCATATTCGGATTACGAGATTTGTTTCCTTAGTAGTAGGCAGTGGCGACTCGATAAGGCAGCAGCACGGGATTGCTTCCGAATCTGGGGGTAATTACCCCTAAATGGGAAAATGGACTTTTGTCGGGGGTAATTAAACGATGCTAATTACGCTGAGGTTTTTTTCGTATGACCTAGCGGCGGCTAATACTGATAATAGTCCGGTAGGCAGGGAGCTAAAATCATCAAAAAGTGTTCTTGAAACATACAGTAAGTGGCACCCTAATGCGTACATAGGTGGATATTAAATACATATTAAATGATACATTTTTATGTCATAGTTAGGCGAATTTACTTGGGCCGGGGGTGGGGGGGGCTTGGTTGTATAAGAGCGGGTGTTAGCGGAAATCTAAAGAGCAACGTTGGCAGAACTAACTGTAACTCTGCATAATAATTCTTTCTAAAAACCCTATATTTACAAAATGCATTGATGTACGATCAATTGCGTATCGTATATTAAAGCTTACTGTTATCTTTTTCAACCCAACTACTGTGAAATAATTTTAAATAGTTAATATTAAAAAAAAAAAACTGACGTTTTCCACGAAACACCGAACTACTACACTTTTCTCGACGCGCGTATACCAACTTTGTTGCCACGGTTCACTGAACCGTAACTGTCTTCGTTTATCAGAGCAAACAGTGGACTGGTGGGTATCGGACCGTTGTCCTTATTCATACTATTGTTACACTTAATGATTTCTAAACTTTCAAAAGCAAACGAAATAAGTTGTAAAGATTGCGATCAAAAGTATATTGGGCAAACAAAAAAATCTATATTGACTAGATTTAAAGAACACATGGCTCATTTGAAATATGGCAGAACAGAAAAAATCTTGTGTTGCCCAACACGCTTTTGACAACAACCATAGGATGGATATAAATAATTTAAAATTAATTAGAAATGTAACAAACAGTAGACAGTTGGATGCTTTTGAAAGTTTAGAAATCATTAAATGTAACAATAGTATGAATAAGGACAACGGTTCGATACCCACCAGTCCACTGTTTGCTCTGATAAACAAAGACAGTTACGGTTCAGTGAACCGTAGCAACAAATTTGGTATTAATAGTGCAAGTGTGTAGGCTAGAATTTAGTTTTAATCTTCTCCTGAAGATGCCAACTTGGTTGGCGAAACGCGCGTCGAGAAAAGTGTAGTAGTTCGGTGTTTCGTGGAAAACGTCCAGTTTTTTGTTTCTACGCCGAAGGTTCCAGTACCCACTCCAGTTAATATTACTTTAAACATCTGTGAAAAACAATTTTAAAATATCTAATAGGAATATTATGTTGATATGACAACAGCGAACGCACGCAGCGAACGAAGGCAGAACGAACGGTCCAAGCACGCAGCGAACGGTTCACTCTAAGCTCCACCCAATAATGCACTCTCCTTGCCCCGTCACGGATCTCCGCGGTTGTCGGCGGCCGCGCTCATACCGTCTGTCTTTTAATTATTTGAACTTTTTCGTCAATGTGATAAATATCCATTTTTATTTTTATGAATGTATGTAGTGCTTCTACAATACGCTCGTAATAACGCACTTTTCTCATCAGGCACTAGACCAGTGATAAAATATAAAATGGTATTTCAAATTTTAACTCAAACAGCCCTACCGACAAACCGGATGCCTTTCATACGCCTGCGCTAGCGATTGGATCGCTATTGGTTCTCACCTCATGTTTACTCTACTTACAAAGAAGTTAAATTATCAATTGCCCTTCATTCGGCTATGTACACATTAGGCTGCCGCTTACTGTATAGGGCTAGTTTTGACCGTGTCCTATGTATTTTTTTTTGCGTAGAACACAAAGCGCGGGGTGCGTAGAGCTGAAACCGTCGGCTAATTTTTTTACATTAACAATTTGTAAAAAAAAAAACGTATTTTTTTCACATTTGCGCTTATATCGCCGTTCCTTGGCATATTTTATATAGCATATGCATTTAAGAAGTTGTAGCCTATTGAATTTCCTAAATTTTAAACCCAATCTGAAGACTCCAAGTGCTATTGTAAACTTGCAAATTGAATAAATCTAATATCTTCAAGGTTGGAGACTTTCAGATTTTGAAAAATATTAATTTGGGCCAGTTGTACAATGTTTTCTACGCGACTATATATTGTTTTAGCGTTGTCGCTTCGAAATTCTCGGAATTGTGACTATAATATCTTGAAAGTACGCTTCAAGACACGTATTTAAAAAGAACTGGGCGTCAACATATTATAGTCACAATTCCGATAATTTCGAAGCGGCAACGCTAAAACAATATACAGGTATGTATACGTCGCGTCAAAAAAGGTAGTGGCGTAGAAAACGTTATAAAACTGCCGCAAATTAATATTTTTCAAAATCTCAAAAAGTCCCGCAAACCTGAAGAGATTTATGATTTTTCTAGCCCAACGAGTTCAATATCGTACAATAAACAAAGAAATGGTGTCATTGTTAATTAAGGCTTGCAATAAAATTCGACCGTTAATTACTCGAAAAGTTATTAACGGATCGAGCTGAATTTTTTTTTGTAACTTCATACTGCAAATTTAATAGCAGTCCCTCCAAGAAATTTCATCAAGTCCCTCAAAGAAATTTTACAACTTCAATCATTCTTTACACCTATATTTTTAATTTTTTGTTATCCCAAAGACAAAGTTTGGTATCCATTATCTACAAAACCTATTCAGAGTTTTTGGTTCGAGATGGTTACATCTACTTTTTTTTGTCGTTCGTCATGTGCAGTTTGTTCCTTTTTGTATAGCCTATTTTATTAAATGCCAAAAACTAAACATTCAGCAACCCTAAAAATAATCTAACAATTAATAAGAAGTTAGAAGTAAATAATTATGTTGTTCTCTCGTAATATTTTACTTTTAGTTCAAAAGAGTTACGTTATTTTTTGAAACAAAAAATCATTCAACTTATAAAACAAAATACACCTATGATCAAGCCTGTTTTAGGTTAATAATAAAAAAAATATGAATTTGCGTTGATTTATAATTAAATAATAATCAATTGTTTACTACAAAAGGAAATAAACTGTCTTTTTTGAAGGAGACGCCCTTTAAAAACAGTTTTCGAGTTGTAAAAGTTTTCTACCGAATGAATCAATAATGTTTCATTTTATCACACGATTTTTTTTTTGTTATTAGCCACCAATCGATACAGATATTTCCCCAATGTCTCGAATTCGTCGGCTATCAAGATCTCGGCATCGATTTCCTATTTCGACGAGTGCCCTTTCGACCGAGGTGCTTTTAACCGAAATAGGATTTCGGCTAACGAACTAGGAGTTTCGGGAAGTATCCCGCCGCAAGATATTAAAGATATTAAATCCAATATCGGGCCCTCTTAAGTTATATCGTTCGCATCCGAAGTTCCTTTTTGCAAACTCGATGGAGTGCCATTGTCTAGGGGAGGCACGAGGAGCAATTAAAAGTTGGAACTGTTTTCGAGAGTGTTCAAACTCAGCGCCGATCGAGGAATTATTATAATCCCTGCGAGAGGTGGGGGTAAGTGGGGGTAATTTCGAATTTAATATATGCACGATGACCGTTAAGTAGTCCTTCTTGTTTTCAAACAGTATGAATAGAACACAGCGTGAAGTATGAGCCACAGCACAAATCCTATAAAAATAGTATGGCAAACTAACGGATAGCAACGGGACGTTAGGACGATCGATGTAATTCAGGCTTTTCGCCTCTTGGACTAATTTTTTGCGTTGCTTCTTTAAAAATTCGTCCGTTACGTTATGCAAGAGGTAAACTAGCGCGTTGTCTAAATATAATGAGATGTGGAAACAACTCCGCATAAGATATCCTGATTATTTCGTGTTCTACACGTGTTCTACAAAATAAACATAATTTTGCGTTTTTTTTTTTTTTTGTAGTTTAGTTGGCCTTACATTACATTTATAAGTAAAATAAATGTGCTCATGTTACTCCAGTAGCCCCTCATTGCGGCATACAATGGGTTGACTTGGGATGTTTTTTTATGTTTACTATAACTTTTTACCATATGCATTTCATATTGGTGTCTTATTACCTAAATCATTGTGCCTAAATATGAGTTGGGACTTTCGTGGGTTATCTTTTTTTAACGACAGGTACATACATAATTCACAAAAGTGAAATTAGAAGTTTATCTCAAAAAATTATAAGGTGGGCTATTAAAACTACATCGTTGAATATTTTTAAATGATTGTTGCTTTATTCAAGAAAGTATACCTTCCCAATGTTTGTCTTGTTGGATACGTAACGTTTCCGCTCCGTGTCTGACCGGATAATATAAATCCACCTTAATTCGGATCTCTTTTTAATTCAGCACTTTGCGTTTCTTGTGAGATTTTTTATATTTACTATCACTTTGCGGTCTACTATAACTACGATTCTCTTTTTTGCAGCAATGACGCTACAACTGTCGCCGCTATTTATTCTTCAGTTTAGTCGCAACCTTTGGCAAGGGTTGTTATCGGTGTGCATTGATTTTATTCGCTCTATTTCTATTTTTAGTCACAGAAGAACGAGAAAGAGAAAAAATATAATAGCAGTTTATGTGACACTAATCAAAAGTTTCAACGAGTGCCAGGCTTTCTTTTTTCGAAATATATTTTACGCAACGTACAAATTGATCTCGTACATAAATTGAATAAGCAGAATTTCGTTCTTTTTCATGTCATTAAATAATATTCGGACTGAGATACAGGTGCCTAAATTGAATGTGTCTACTGTTTAAATGTGCTCTTTCAAGCAAAAAATTATCCCTTTCCAAATAAGATTCGATAAATATTTGAGCGCAATCAGAAAAGCAGGTATATGCAATAATTTTACAGAGTATTGATTGAATGTTGGGAAATACGTATATACATTTACATTTTTTTGTATCGTAATTTTACAATTATGTACATTCTGGACTAAGGTCTCAGTACCTATACTGGAACCTTCGGCGTAGGAGCAAAAAACTGGACGTTTTCCAAGAAACACCGAACTACTATACTTTTCTCGACGCGCGTTTCGCCAACTTATATTAGAATATTAAAACTAAATTCTAACCTGCCTTGCACTATTTATACATAATTTGTTGCCACGGTTCACTGAACCTTAACGTATATCTTTGTTTATCAGAGCAAACAGTGGACTGGTGGGTATCGGACCATTGTCCTTATTCATACTACTGTTACAGTTAATGATTTCTAAACTTTAAAAAAGCCTCCTACTAACTATCTACTCTTTGTTACATTTCTAATTCATTTTAAATATTTATGTCTATTCTATGGTTGTTATCAAAAGCGTGTTGGGCAACACAAGATTTTTCCGTTCTGCCATATTTCAAATGAGACATGTGTTCTTTAAATCTAGTCAAAATAGATCTTTTTGTTTGCCCAATTTTTTTTATAGCAGTCTTCACAACTTATTTCGTATATTCCCGACTTCGTTATTGTCGATTTTGTCTTTGGGGTTACCCAAAAGCATCTGTAGTTTATTTTTAGAATTATAAACCAAATTGATATTGATATTTTTAAAAATTTTAACTAGTCCGCGGGCGAATTTAGGTTCATATGGTGATGAAACAAATTTCGAATTGTCAGTCTCTCTACAAAAGACATGGAATTGTACAGGATTCTCTTAAATTTATGCTTCCTTATTAACTTATCTATTAATGGACTGAGTAACCGTTATTCTTAGCTATATTCTGAATTAATTTTTTTCTCATGTTCTAACTTTTCTTTACTGAGGGGAAAACTTAACAAACAGTGAATTAGGAAATTAAAAATGGCCATTTTATGTTGAAAAGGGTGGTGTGAATCGTTGGGAATATATCTAAGACCCGCGGTTTCTTTCCTATATAATTTATTTTCACCATTTCTAATAACTAATACATCTAAAAATGGTAGCTGTTCATTGTGTTCCATTTCATATGTAAATTTTATTTACTTTAGTTAGGTTATTTAATTTAGCAACAAAATTATCTAACTAATTGAAATAGAAACATGTAGTGGTATAATTATAGTGGTATAATTATAATAGTGGTATATTTATAATTATAATAGTGGTATATTATAATTATAATAGTGGTATAATTATAATATATTTTAACCTTTAGACTGCCGGCATTTTTCCCTTATAAATGGAAATATTTTTGAGGGGCAAAGTTTATATATATAAACGTCTAATACATCTAGAGTAGTTGCCGAGATGACGGGTGGCTCATATATGAGCCAGGCCGGCTGGCAACGGTCGGGCCAATGTTAAAAAATTCAGATTGTGTAAATTACTATATATTTATTTTTAACCGAATGTGCTTGATATTATAATGTAATAAGCTACCAATCACCAATAAAATCAATAGTCACCAATAAAATCACTTAAAAACGTGAAAAAAGCGATCAGTTACACTGAAATAATATATTTTTCTTCATCCCTAGACTTACATATTTTCATACATATGTATATATTTTTATACTTAAGTTAGCTATAACTATATAAAGAATATTTATATAGTTATAGCTAGAAATGCAATGTTTTACATTCGAATTCAATCGAACACATTATATTTAAGTATCGCTAAAAAAAATATTATTTATCCTAAATACAGTAATTCAAGTAAAAAACTAATAATTATTCTATGTAAAAAAAAAATTAATTTGAAATAACCGATAAAAAGTCAATAACCGTTCAATAAAGAATTTTGAAAATATCACCCCTTTCGCTAGGGGTGGTTTCGGCATCTCAATCAATTGCGGAAAATTTTAAGGTACATTTTACAGATTTTACAGCGTGCTTCCGAAAAAAAATCGTGTAAAAAAGTCAATACCCACCTAATAACGAATTTTTGAAAATTTCACCCCCTCCCTAGGGGTAGTTTCCGCATCTCAATCAATTGCGGAAAATTTTAGGATACATTTTACAGATTTTACAGGCTATTTACTAAAAAAATCAGTAAAAAGTTCAATAACGAATACAAGTTCAATAACGAGTTTTTAAATATTTCACCCCCTCGCTAGGGGTAGTTTGGGTGCCTCGATCGACTAGAAATAATTACAGTTGTATCCTTTAGAGATCAGAGGGCCTATTAAATGGGAAAAATTCACTATAATATCTGTATTCATCACTAAAACTATTATTTTATTACTGTCCCATATATGAGCCAGCCGGCAGTCTAAAGGTTAAAGCATTTATTTATATTAGCTTCTTTAATATTGGGTCGTTTTAAAAATATACCCTGTTTGGATTGATTATTGGTTTAATGCAGATATTTGCATATGGTATGAGATATCAGAAGTTTTAGAAAATGTAATCAGGTGGAGAACGAGAAAGTAGGTGGGTAAACTAAAAAAACGGACTTTATACGTTTCCTTTTAGTGTTATTTAATAAGCTACTAGAATTAATAGCTCTAATGGAAACCATCAGCAAATTACATTTTGTATTTAGATCCGCAAGGCACGGACGGGCTATTAAGAAAACCGGCGATTTTAGCATAATTTACAGTAATTGGGAAGGATTGAGGTTATGTACCTCACTATATACGTTATAATAAAACTTACATAAGATAAAGAGTATTATCCAAAATTACATATCGCAAGAATAATGAGAATAATAATTAATATGGATGAATATAAAAATTTCCACTGTTCATTGGCGCCTTCGCCATTTTTAACAAAAAATTCGTTCGCGTCTTCGCCATTTTTTCAAAATGGCAATCTAAAGACCAGGTACCAAATATCTTAAACCTCCATTTGAAGCAAAACATTTGAACCAACCGAGTCAGGTTTCACAGTCTTTGCACTGAATCCAATCTTCGAAAGGGGATCCGAATAAAGTTCGTCACAACGTCGTCGTGTTTAAGAATTTAAGTGATTTTGCTCTTCAAAACCTCTCTAAAAGAATGAATTTCCTTTCCGGTCTTATTGACAACAACAGTTCTTTATTTGATGTTGATGTTAGTATAGAATCTTTTTGCCTCTTTCAACTTATCTATTCTGAACAGTTATACCTACCTACTTTGGTAAAGGTTCGTCATCTTGCCCCCAGTTCGTCATCTTGCCCCACCCTCTCCTGTTTGGATCTGACATTGGCTGATACTACATCTCGCGGTCAAAGTAGTAAGCATTAAAATACTCTTGTCATAATGTGTTACTTTATCGATACAAACACAAAAGAGTAGCCACGATATGTTTATATTTTCTCCTATACCCAATTTACATGAATATACAAAATTTAAAATATTTCATTTTTTGTAAGCCCTCCTGTGATTTCGTACGACTTTTCGTTTAAATTTGACATTTGTTAACAGAGAGTTGTAAAAGTAGTGTCACCAGCTCGCCATTTTTTCACTATCCTTACCACATTTTATGATGTGATCCTGGTTGTAATACTTGCTAGCCTTTCTAATATTTCCGTTAAACAGGATTTGCACCAAAGGATTTCCATAATTTAACTATTTTAAAAAAATCTGTTTCCCGGCCTCCTGCACATACGAGGGGGTACCCAAAAATACCCGGAATTATTTTTTAAAAGCTATATATTTTAAATTTTTTTTTCAAACAACCTTATCCCCTTCAAAATACTCTCCATTACAACTAATATATTTGTCCCACCGGTGCCTTCACTGTTCGAAACATTTTTTGTAGTCATCTTTAGAAATGGCTGACAGCTCCTCCCTGTTTTTTTTCTTGACCTCTTCAATGTTGTCAAATCGGTGTCCTTTCATGCCCCTTTTCATGCGTGGAAATAAGAAAAAGTCGCACGGATCAGTTTCAAGCTGTTGTTTCAAAGCACGACATGTTTCGACTCGATTCTTTTTGATTGTCAGTCAGAGCCCGAGGAACAATCTTCGCAGCAACCCTTTTCGTTCCCAAATCTTCGGTTAAAATTCGCTGAACCGAGCTCCAAGATAACCTACTAATCTCTGACAGTCGATCAATTGTATGTCGACGGTCTGTCAGCACAAGCTCTCGAATTTTTTTCAACATTTTCGTCGTTTCAGGCAGTTGATGGACGTCCAGAACGAGGTTTATCATCAATCGACATGTTGCCGAGTAAATCACTCGCACACTTGAATTTTTCCCATAGAGTCATCTTTGTAAGTTGTTTTCAACATTGAAACAGTTTCAGCAGCATTTTTATCTAGTAGAAAACAAAATTTCCCAGCTGCACATTGTTCACTTAAACTTGCCTTCATAAAAAACGAAACAAGAACAAAACAGCGCTAGCAAAAACAATCACTGCAGATGAACAGAACAAGCCAGGTCGACAACACAGGCGGCACTGAACTGGCAATGAGTTGCGCTATACACGCCTAGCAGAAATGCGTACTACACAAGCTCCGCCCACGGCAATGCTGTTCCGGTTATTTTTGGGTACCGCCTCGTATATTTAAACGGAAGATATTCTGCGCCATATTGTGACGTAACGTCAAATATACCGCGCACTTGTCAGATCCCAATACACTTATCGGCTTGTAGAACAGGACTCGATCGACTATGGAAGTACTTCTAGACCCTTCAGGCAGTCATTTGAAGGGCACCCTCCGCAACAGATCATTCATTAGATGTTTTTCTGAGATACGCTGCCCTCTAACCGCGTAGAGTTCTTAACAAAGACGTCGTCGAGTAAGCGCGAGTGACGATCCGGGGGATAACAGGGGTTCAGTTCCGGACGAACAGCTCTTCCGTCTTCGCGATGATGTGGATTACTCCTCAGTCGAGGGGGATGCGGGAGTGGGGGGCGTCGAATAAACGGATTGTCTCTCCTCCCGACTCAGGGATTAAACGCGGACTCCTTTGTAGCGTTGTTTTACGTTTCTCTATGGGAACCGCGTGCCTGTTCTTTCTGTGTTCTTCTCGAGGGGCCGTTAATTATCGCCGGGCAGTCCGCATCGACTGTGTTTCGGCCGGATTCTGTTCGAGTGGATTATCGGAAAGGGTCCGTTTTCCTCCGGCCTGTGTTTCAAGTAGAACGAGTTCGATTTGTGATCGTGTGGGTGGTGGCCAGACGAGGGAGATGGTCCTTACAAGGTATCCGATAACGAACGTTCAAATAAAGAACAATGCCCAGTTTAGCCCCAGAAGGAACTAGGATAAATTATGTACTTTTCGAGAGCATACGAGGTGAGTAAATTAAGTAATGAGACGTAAATGAGAAGTCATTTTTTTTATTCGAATAGAATTACAATTCAGTATTGTCTCCTTCAAAATGACTTCCTTGGGAAGCCACACAGCGCTGGATACGGTTCTTTCCATTCCTCGTAGCAGTGCTGGAACTCATATACTGGAATAGCCTTCAGCTGGTCGGTTACAGCCGGTTGAATGTTTCCTGTGGTCCCAAAATGACGTCCCTTGTGATTTTTCAATCTTGGGAAGAGAAAAAAGTCACAAGGACTCAAGTCAGGCGAATAAGGAAGCTGAAGAGCCACAGGAATGTTTTTACAAGCTAAAAACTCATTTACTGTAATGGCTGTGTGACAAGTCGCATTGTCGTGATGCAATATCCAGTTGAACTTGATGTTTGACTTGACTCTCACGCGCATGACCCTTTTTCGAAGTTTTTGAAGAACGCCTTTCTCTCTTGATGTCCTTTTCCTGCGAAATATTTTCTGGAACCATTTTTGCTCAGATTTTTCTCATCCCCAATTCGTTAGTCAAAATCTGACGAACAGTGCCCCAGAGACCACGAGAATAACATGTGATTCAAATTTAACTCTTCCCCGATTATTCTTGTCATTAACAGACGATCTAAACATTTTGATCGGTTCTTGAAGATGAAGGCCTTCCGCTGGGTGGTTCATCTTCAATCGACTCTCTTCCTTCTGAGAATTGCCTTAAACCGCCGACAAACCTGAGGTCTTTGAAAAAACACCGTCTCTGTAGGCGTGTTGAAGTTTTGCAAAAGTATCCGTTGCACTTTGTCCAAGTCTAAAGCAAAATCTGATAGCACTTAGATTGCTCAAAATTAATGTCACTCTTTTTTAAAACGCACTAGAAAAAAAACGATTTACGAAAAGGTCACAAAGAACAAAAAAAATGACTAACGAGTTCAAACTTGTACTGAAGGTGCGTTACATGTTAACCTACCGCCCTTCCAAGTATCATCTCCGCAATTTTACTAGATCGGGCGCTACGTTGCCAGTCTCATTACTTAATTAGCACACCTCGTATAATATACAAAATAATAATAAAGGCACAACACTATCACAAGATTTCTGAAGTCCAAGAGATACGATTTTAATGAAGCAAATAAAATGAAATAATATAACGAGACTAGAACCGAATTACGGATACGAACTAAAACAACACCAAACACAAAATGACAGGATGAAAGTTGACATTTGACATGTTCACAGGTATACTATTGCTAATGTAAATATGAAGACAAAAAAAAAAGCAAGGTTGTCATATATATTTTCTAAAATTGCTAAGCTCACTATACATTATACTTCATACTTCAGTAAACTGTTAGTTCGTGACGTTGTTAGAAAGCTAGTTTGGAGATATTAAAAAAAAAAATTAAATTAAAATAAGGCGTTTGAAAATGCTGGAAAAAATAATTATCCGGCAACGCTTCCTGTTTCATGGAGCCAGTGATCCATTTGCAGTAACCCATTAGAGTATTGTGCTTGGCATCCAATATATATGCGTTCACTATTTATGTGGTCCATTGTGTCGTAAAATGTTTTACGACGTCGTTAAAATGATTTACGACATTAGAAATTCTTACTTGTTCCCGTCAGTGACGTGTATTTCAGCTAGGTTTATTAAAATAGACATTTTTTTTCAGATTGTCTGGCTAAATGAGCATTATTTACAGAAAATTATATTACAAATATTAATAGTTTTGTACGCAGGCTAATTTTAATCTCCTATATTGATCGATGGCTTATATCAATCTAGCCTTCCTTCAGCGCCTTCCTTGACGGTCCGTTCAACTAATTTGACTATGCCATTCGTAATCCTTTTGAACCTCCTCTTTTTGTCTCTGTGACAAAATACATTGGAAAATGGGACACCCTGTACGCGTTCCTATGATGCGACGGCAGCCCGAAGCATCCGAAACTAATTTACGATTTACAAAAAACGCCGACGACGACGCCTTACGAAGCATGCACCGCGACGTTCGTTGGGAACGTGAAAAAACTCCCGAGAAATAATTACCCTAATAAAAAGACCGTGCAGAACGGCGCGGCGTTTGATGATTTCGCAAGGAACGGGCGAGAGCAACGGCAACGGCGGCGGCGGCGGCATCCCTTGCGCTGCAAATGATCTGATAAAATATTCTGGAGAAAAAAAGAGCGCGTCATAAAAATGTAAATAGACCTAAATTGTTCGACGGTCGCCGATGAAAAATCGCGAACGCTGACGGTTAATGCAGAGGCCCCGGCAAACGTTCGAGAATTAATTACGGTGTTTAATAGAGGGCGTTAAAGAATTGCCGCGAATTGCGTCGGGTCGCTTAAAATGCTAATGCTTGACCCCCGGGACGCGAATAGGTTATTTTTTTACACAGAAATGAGTGTTTTCTTGAATCCAGCGAATTCTATGTAGGCAAAGATATTTTGTTCCTGGATTGATATGATCAAAAAGTCCTAAAATAATGCTTTGGAATCTATACCACATACTTGAAATTGTTACTTATTACCAGTTAATACCAGACATCGGATAAACGTGGTCCTGAAACTGAACAGTTTCTGTTCATGGGATGTTTGCACTGGTAGGATAGATAAAGACCAAAATATCATCGGCCAAGTACGGTGTGCCTCTTTTTGTCAGATGATTAGTATTTAAACGAAAATTGCACTGTATTCAAATTTACGAGGTGTGTAAATTAAGTAATGATACATATTTTTTTTTATTCGAATAAAATTGCAATTTAGTATTGTCTCCGTCAAAATAACTTCCTTAGGAAGCCACACAGCGCTGGAAATGGTTCTTCCATTCCATAGCAATCAAGGGCGTGGCCAGTATTTTTTTTTGGGGGGGGGGGCGTCCAATGCAAAAAAAGGTCATTAAAGGCAAGGACAAGCGCAATCCCCCGACACCCCCGACTATTTTGGTTTCTACTTGACCATTTGGGGGTGGTGCTGATCACCACTTGACAATTGCTATCAAGGGCGTAGCCAAGGGGGGCGATAGGGCTACGCCCTTGATAGCAATGCTAGAACACATATACTGGAATAGTCTTCAGCTGGCCGGTCACAGCCGTTCGAATATTTTCTATGGTCCCAAGATGGCGTCTCTTGAGATGATTTTTTCAATCTAGGGAAGAGCAAAAAGTCACAAGGACTTAAGTCAGGCGAATAAGGAGGCTGAGGAGCCGCAGGGATGTTTTTACTAGCTAAAAACTCGTTTACAGTTTTTACTGTAAACATCCAGTTGTTCTTGACGTTTGATCTCACACGCATGACCCTTTTTCAAGAACTCTGTAAAAGTGTGTATTGATTTACTGTTTGGCCTGGAGCCACAAACTCTTTGTTGACAATTCCCTGGCTATAAAAAAAAGCAAATCAGCATGTATTTGATCTTCGATTTGCTCATTCTTGCTTTTTTGTGTCTTGGAGAGTTTCCGGGTCGTACTCAAACACCTAAGTCTCATCACCAGTAATGACACGTTCCATAAAATGGGGATCATTTTCAATCGGTTCCAAAAAGACACCAATACACCTTTCAACAAGGCATCAAGACACCTTTCCCTCCTGATGTCCTTTTATTTCTGCGAAAGGTTTTTGAAACCATTTTTGCGTAGATTTTTTTTAACTTTAAAAACTTTAACTTTAAATTTAACTCTTCCCCGATCATTCTTGTCATCAACCGACAAGAATGGTTCTCCTTCTGAGAATGCCTTAAACCACCGAAAAACCTGGCCTCTTGAAAAACACTGTCTCCGTAGGCGTGTATAAGTTTTGCAAAAGTAATCGTTGCGCTGTGTCCAAGTCTGAAGCAAAACCTGATTGTACACCGTTGCTCAAAATTAATGTCACTCATTTTTAAAACGCACTAGAAAAACCCAATTACGAAAACAGTTACAAAGAACAATCAAATGTTCAAACAACAAGTTCAAACTTGTACTGAAAGTGCTAACCAAGAACATGTTACCCAAGTCCCGTCTCCGCAGTGTTGCTAGATTGGGCGCTACGGTGCCAGTTTCATTACTTAATTTACACACATCGTATTAAGGTTTTTGAACATGAACGAATTATTTTAATTATATCCAAATATACTAAAAAATTGTCACAAATAAAACATAAGGTTTACATCCGATGAACAGATATTCAAGGTTAAAATCACGTTTATCCGAAGTCTGGTTATTGCTGAAGGTATTAGTAAAATCATCGTAACTGTCATAAGAAAACGATTTTTCATATAATTCGTTATCCTTTCGGCTGTCTATATTACTTTCGTGAAACTGTTTTTTCTCAATAACTTCTAATTTTGCATCTCTACTTAAAGGATTTTTAACAATTTTCGATAGATATTTCGGACAAGTAAGAAACAACGTGGGAATGGCGTCAGAAGCTAATTTGGAAATCTTTAAATTTCCTGTATTACTTTTGAGAAATTTTGAATCATAAGTGATTAAAGAAAATATTATTTTTTTCTTTAGGAAAATATAGTTCAGAACCTTATGACTAGAGCCCGTAGGTTAATAATAGATTTCAGGACCGGTCTGAACACGACTAGAATACTATTATATGTGCCATATTAATAAAGTACATCGTCGACCCTGTTCATCAGTTAAAATAACGCCATTATATTCCGGAATATAACTTTATAAAAAATATAAATTTATGATTTAATATAATCATATGATTTAATATAATCATAAATTACATATATAAACATATTTATTATTAACCTCCGAACTCTACTTATGACGTTTAGTTGTTTGAAAATTCCTGCGAGGGACAGTATTAATCCATTTTCTGCACAAATCTATGTCATTACATGTACGGTGTTTTTTAGTTAGTTACACCGACAAAAACAAAGTAAACAGAGATCGTTAAACGCAAAGCAAACATTGGTCGTTACCCCGAACAGGTGAAAATAACACTGACCGGCGATCGATAAACTTATAGCTTCACGCAGGGCGTTGATAGTCCAGTAAATAAGCCGGAAAATACTGTAAAATCTGGAAAAGTTGATAAGCAGCTCCGATTTCAAAAATTTTCGTTTGTAGTGTTCTTTAGACCCTCAGGAACATTCATCACCACTAACATCTGCCTTGCTATGAAACATGAAAAAATATGGTAGTTTTCCCACCCCCAAAGCTTCCCCAATAGTAAAAGTGATAAAACATTTTAAAAATTCAAAATTTCACCTCGGAAGTCGTCTCTCGGGGGTTTTCGGGGTCGCTGATTACGAATCCGTCGGTCAAAAATCGAGTACGGGTGGTTGCAATTTATAAAACCACCCCTATAAGTGACACAGATAAAAAAAAATCAAAATTTCACCTCGGAAATCGTCTCTCGGGGTTTTCGGGTCCTGTCAGAATCTTAATTAATTACAAAATTTCCACCCCTATAGCAATGACAATATAATTCCACTTTCAAGTTTTCGATAGCTATTCGTTTGTAAGCTGTAGGTTTACTTTTAATATATTTTCTAAAAAATCAATATTTATTTCAAAATTCCCTTTCCCTTTCCTTCCTCTTGGTAACTTTTTGTGTACCCATTTTTTTGAAATTAAAGAAAACTTGAAAAACATTTTATTAACTCGTAATTTATTTCTTCAATAATTTAACTACATTAAAACCAAAATTCGCGCGCATATCATATTGAGAGTTTGAATTGTTGTAATTAGACCCCCGTATTTGTAATCAGCGACCCCGAAAACCCCCGAGAGACGATATCCGAGGTGAAATTTTGAATTTTTAAAATGTTTTATCACTTTTACTATTGGGGAAGCTTTGGGGTGGGAAAACTACCATAATTATTTCATTTTTCATAGCAAGGAATATGTTAGTGGTGATTAATGTTCCTGAGGGTCTAAAGAACACGTACAAGCAAATTTTTGAAATCGGAGCTGCTTAACAACTTTTCCACATTTTCCGGCTTATTAATTGGACTATGAGCGCTTCCATACAACGAGCGACTACGTCATATTTTTTTCTGATTATTGACCTCACACGTTAAGTGTATTAGCCACGAATTATACTATTGGTTTAAGGAAGGATATAAAATAATGAGGGAATAGACAGGGCCACGGGCCACCCGCTTCTCGCCCAGGGGTCTGTCAAGGCATTGTAGTTTTCTAGACATACAACACCTGACCACGGGTAAGATAGATTTAGAACAAACAGAAGGGTAAATACAAAGGTTATGATAAATTTGAGGAAGATTAGGTACATTATTAAATATCTATTTTGATTGCCTTGAAAAAGTTTACGATGTGTTGCATAATATCTTCATCACCTATACTGAGTATATACGGGAGCCATATCGGAGAGTTAAAACCTCTTTCATGTAGACAAGATAAAAAGTGTGTCTGTACTCTGTTGTTTAGTTAACGGACAGTTAAAGATGTAGTGATAGATGTTTCCAGTTTCGCCACATATACAATTAGGATTATCTCGTACGCCGATTTTATGTAGGTGGGAAGGAAGTCTTCCGTGATTCAGTTTTATTCGCATAACTGTTGAAATAGTTTTCCTACTGAGCTTGCTGTTATTATACCAGTGTGTATTCGGAATATTAGGATGGATCATGTTATAAAAAGTATTTGATATATCGCCATGGCGTTGCCACTGTTCTTTCCATTTCTCCTTTTGATGATTTTTAAAAAAGGCTATAAAGTCAGGTATAACAAGATGTGGTATATGTGAGCTGTTATGTGCATTTGCTTTCTTTGCAATTTGGTCGACTTTAATATTTTCTGGAATATTGGCATGTGCTGTTATCCATAAAAATTGTATGTTTTGATGTTTGTACATATGTTTAATAATTTTATATATAAATAAATTAGGGTAAAGGTAGTGTTTCTCACCAAAATTATCAACTTTGGACCATTAAATTCAGCAAATAGTATCATTTTCGAGTTTATTCGAAATGGCCCATTCAATGGAGAATAATATGGCTGCTGCTTCAGCTGTAAAAATGCTTAGGTGCTTATTCAGCGTAAATGAACATTTGTTGTTGTAAGATGGGACATAAAAAGGCACCGCTTAATTTATTTTTTAATTTGGAACCATCTGTGAAAATTTTTGTGATGTTTTGTGGATATTTTGAAGAATATTCACAGAAAATATTGTGAACAGAAGTAAACTCAGGATATTGAGGAAACGAAATATTAGGACTACGTCATAGAATTTTGAAATTCAGCGCCGGGGCCTTCTGATCAGTGGGTGGACACACGAACCACGCGTGCGCAAACAATTTACAGGGTACTTATTGTGCGGCTAGGCATCTCTAATTACCTGGCGGCTAACGAGGCCTTTTCTTCGGGTTCGCGAACGACGCCGCGCAAATTCGATGTTCATAAATCCACAAAAGGAAATTAATACGCAGTAACCGCGGCCGTGCGGCGAACTAATTGCGAATTTCAGCGAAGTAATTACGTATTAAGGACCGAGGCTTGCTTGTTTGTTTGCTGCTGCTCGGCATAAGAACGTGCCGCTAACACGTTGTGTACAATTAGCGGAAACGAGCCAGACGGGAGGGAGAGGGGCGGGAATTAGACATTTATTTTGGGGGAGCCGCAGCTGCACGGAGGTGCGGGAGCGGCGAACTTTGCAGCTTAGGTTCGTTTTTCGAATTTTAGAGAGTGTTATCCTCGACCCCCCCCACCCCAATGTTGCCAAATGTCTTCAGAATGCCTTAGTCTAGGGGAAATTCTCTAGATAGACAGATAGATAACGTATTGACAGGCGTTTATTGACACTGAAAGTACAATAGGTGATTATTTTCATAACCATTGATGGAGGAGGTCCAAATAGGGGTGTCAAAAGGGTAAGGTCAAGGGGGGTAAAAAGAAGGGTAGATTTTAAACTTTCAGTTTTCTGAAGCTTCTAACTAATTTTAGAGAAGACTTTTTAAACACAATGTTTCCTTTTTACAACATATGTTTGTTTTATTAACAGTGTTGACTTAATATTGCATTTAAAAAATATGTTTAATAAAACGTGTGTCTCATTTTTACCCCCGTTATTGGGCTAGCATGAGACACATTCGGATAAAAATAAGACATGCTTTATTCTGCTGTATTAACAGTGAATTCGCAAAGAGAGAGTATTCGTAGGAGGTAAAACAAATACACTGAAATAATAAAATATTTTTTTATTTTACGGGAGTTCCCAATTATCACATTTTTGAAATTATTTCAATGTGTTCAACTAGCCTGTTTCAAAAATAAAATGCTTTACATAAAGTAACACAAATTACACATCACAGTGTTGCACAATATACTCGAATATTTATAACAAGTAGTTCACACAAAATACATGTTTTGTTGAAGTTAATCAAGTATATCAAGCTTATCTGAGAAAATATAATACACCCTTTGTTCCAGTAAGTATTAACTGTGGAAGTGGTAATTTAGTAGGTAATATCATATAGACTTATAATATTAACATATGTATGTCTCTACTGCTTTAAGGGGGTAAATACTATTAGATGATCAAAAAAAATTCTCTAAAAAGTTAGTAAATTTCCCGTAGAATACGCTCGCGAAAGTTCTGTCTGTTCTGTTGTGAAGTCTGAAAAAATACGGAAAATCACCGATTTTCTTGAAAAACTTCTGCCAAACGTAGAATTTCTTTTATTGTTATTTTAAGGTTTACCGACAAATTATATGTATTTTTAAAAAAAAATAAAATGATAGTACGACGTCCAGGGCCGTTTTTTTTGTAGGTCCACTTTTCGCCAGCGTGCAGCCGCCATTTTGTTTTGAAAAAAATTTTTTTTTGAATTCTTCATTCTTATCTTAACAAATATACAAAGTTTTGTAATGATTAAATAAAACTTCTTGGTAAAAAAAATGTTTTTAATGCGTAATTTTAGCCCGTCTAATTGTATTTACCCTTAATTTTTTTATTTATCGCAGACTAAAGTCATTCGTTCTCTTCCAGGACCTTTTGTGTCAAAACATATTTGTATAATTTTGCCACATTTACCTGTCAAATATTTTACTGGAATCATCTTTAATTCAAAAAATATTTAACAAATAATAACGTAAATTGTCTTATCTTTACCCTAGAACTCTTCTCATTTTTTAACTTCCTTTTATTGCCATCTTAAGTCACTTAATTCATGCTATTAATACTTGTATTCAGACTGTAACAATAGCCTCTCAACAAGAGGAAAAACCATATACAGTCTTTTTTCTGTAAAAATTATTGCAATCTTATAAATATCACAGTGCACAAAAGTTTTTGCTGTTATATAACTTGATAATAAAAGTCGGAAAAGAGTATATCATTTTTACGCTAAAGACTTGGGTGTCCTATTTGTATCCCCTTTGACACTAATTGAGAGATAAGACTACGTATTCGGGAGGTCATCCTCGACACCCCCCAGTGCGATGTTGGCAAATCTCCTAAAAATTCATTAACCTAGAGAACTTCTCTACATAACGTAAACTACGATACAGTTTAAAAATGAGTAAATAAAATGACATCGTAAATTGTATAGACGTGTACCTGAAAAACACATCGACAGTGTGTGGAGCCGTTGTGTTCTACCTAGAATTCCTAATTAAAATATCGTAATCCCCGCCTAGGCGAGAGCGTCACAAAATAACGAGAACATAGAACGCACGCTATCGGGCCCTAATTAGAAAAAATCTATTGAAATCCTCTGCCCGGACCGCTGCGATCTGGCCTTCAATGAAATCCCAAGAACAATGGCAGCGTACGGCGATGCGGTGAGGCAAAGGCAAATCTGCTACCGTCGACTGTTCATTTTTCGAGACAAAAGGCCGCCCCGGTAGAATTAGAGCGATCCGAGTCGAATACCTGATTAAAATCGCTGCGCCGCGTGATTTCTTTTGTTTTCGCATCCGGTAATGCAACCGACACGCCGCGTTCGCGGAAGTTTTTCGTTAATTGGGAATGCGTTTTTAATTACACTCCCTTAAATTTATGGATGATGCAACTGAATGTAGGGCGACCGTGAGAAATATACGTAAAATATACAAATATAGGGTGGAAAAGATACCATCTCTGTCTCATACGTCACTTGTCATACGAGGTGTGTAAATTAAGTAATGAGATTGATTTTTGACATTCTATGTCTTTATTATGGGATTGCCCATGGAAAATATTGCGATCTGCGTCATGGTTTTGCGTCACGTCACGCTTGGTAAAGATGGTTTGCCTAACCTGAAGGGGCAAAATCTGGGGTAGGGAAAAACTCTATCGAGCATCATGTATGTGACGCATGATGTCATGGGTCCAAAGACATAGAATGTTCCATGGCCTCACGTGCGTAGCTTCGTGAGTTTATATCTGGTTTAAATTTTATTTCTTTTATTCGAATAGAATTGCAATTCAGTATTGTTTCCTTCACAATAATTTCCTTGGCAAGCCACCCGCTAGAGACGGTTCTTCCATTCCTCATAGCAGTGCTGGAACTCATATACTGGAATAGCCTTCAGCTCGTCGGTTACAATCGTTTGAATGTTTTCTATGGTTCCAAAATGACACCCTTTGAGGTGATTTTTCATCTCCGGAAGAGCGAAAAAAAGTCACAAGGACTCAGGTCAGGCGAATAAGGAGCCTGAAGAGCCACAGGAATGTTTTTACTGGCTAAAAACTCGTTTACAGAAATGGCTGTGTGACAAGGCGAATTGTCGTGACGCAACATCCAGTTGTTCTTAATGTTTGGTCTCACGCTCTCATGACCCTTTTTCGAAGTTTTTCAAGAACCTCTCTGTAAAAGTGTTGATTTACTGTTTGACCTGGAGGCACAAACTCTTTGTGGACAATTCCCTGGCTATAGAAAAAGTAAATCAGCATGCATTTGATCTTCGACTTGCTCATTCTTGCTATTTTGGGTCTTGGAGGGCTTGAAGTATACCTTTCCATGTTTTGACGCTTGGTTTCCGGGTCGTATTCAAACACCCAAGTCTCATCACCAGTACCATGACCCGTTCCATAAAATTGGGATCATTTTCAATCTATTCCAAAAGACACATTTCTCTCCTGATGTCCTTTTGTTCCTGTGAAAGGTTTTTATACAGTTTTCGAAGTTATCAAACAACAAAACAAACTTTCAAACCTTGTCTGTTTTTGAGGCGTCACCTCAGGGTATCTATTATAGATGTAAGTTATAAACTTACTAGCACTTATAATAAGTGCTAGTAAGTTTATAACCGAGTCTATCGTTCATCTGTTACGTTTTCATGTCACATTTTACACGTTATTCGTCACATTCTCTAGATAGTTTGAGGTTGTTTAAAATAAAGGTGATACAACCAACCTTAAAAAGTCCCGTTATCAAAACCTTGTCTCTTTTTACCCCACCACAATTGTTTTTTAGTCACCACAGGGTATCTTGTGACATCAAAATTTCTCCCACCTTTCGTGCAGCGCCGACCGGACTGTGGGCGGTACCGTCTAGACCAGAGGTCTCAAAACTTTTTTCGTGGGCCGGATTAAAAAAAAACTCCAAATATACAATAAGAAATATATTTAGAACAAGCAGGTACACAGAATAGACAATATTCATCGCATTTAATCTGCCTCGGTTGCGATATGAAATTATAAATTATCTTTTGAAGGCTTTCCCGTCAGTGGCACTGGCGGCATCCGGCATGAGGTTTCCCCTTCGTCTTCCCTTCCCGCCCTGCCTGCCTGCGTCGTCAAATTTAATCGAAATTCCCTCTAATAACAATGTATCACTGCGCGATCTAGCTCTGCGAGTAATTTGAAGAACGTTTCGTAGAGAGACGAATGCCTTTGTAGCAAAACGGCTTTAGTTACCCGAACGTCACGGCCTACTTTGTCAGATAACGTCTACATTTTTCTGTTCCCGAGGAAAAGTTAAAGTAAAGTAGTCCAGGAGCTAGCGGTCACGCCACGTCCCAATCCCGCGAAATCGTAGAACTAGAAGGATCATTAACATCAATGTGTGAATATCAAAACAGATTTTTAAACGATTCAAGACACGCTTAAGACCACAGTTGCATTGGACAGTGCATTCTGGCTCGTATGTCGACATTTAGCCCGTCCGCACACGAGGCACGCGATGTCAAATCAATAGCGATGTGATATTCCTTGTCTGTCACTTCTTAGGTAAAGGAGTGTGTGTGATTTTACAATAAACGGATTACATATTTTATGTATTCCTTGCAATCGCGTATATATATACACTAGTTAAGTATACTTAGTTACACAAAAATTAAGGGAGCAAAAATCTAAATTTTTCCCCGATTTTTGACGGGCTGTATCAAACTGAAAATGGTCGTATCGCGAATTTAAAAAAAAACGCGTTTTGAAGTTCCAAAACTCTACTTTTCGGATCTAAAGGCCAAAATTTTTTAGAAGCGACGGTTTTAATGCAATCCGAAGAAATAACACGAAAAAAAATGTTCTCCAAATTTTTAGCCTTCTTTTTTCTCGCTCCACGGGCTCAGACCACGGGCTTTTTTTCGGTTAAATGACCATATGGACCAGATAGCCTGTTTATTCAGCTTCAATTTCGTTTTTTTAATTGTTTGCTACGTCCATTTGTCGCGGAGATATCCGAAATTGAAGGAAAAAGGACCCTTTTGTCTTCAACCATCGATATTTCAGCAACCAATGATCGTATAGGAAATTGAATGTCAGTTTCGGAAACTGGAATAAACTTCCTATAAAATCCTGTCAAAACATTTAAAAAAATATATTTCGGCCCTCAATATCCACTTGAAAGTTGAAATGAGTGATTTTTTCCCTTAACTTGATAAATTGAGTGCATATTAGCAATTATTGATGGGGAGGCTAGGACGTTTAGGAATTTTTACGCCTCAATGTACCCCCCAATAGCCCTGTAAATCTGCAGATCTATCCATCGAGCGGTTTTTCCGGGCCGATCATTTAAAGTTTTGAAAACAAATAAATGAGCAAGATTTTTATTCTTAAACATTGTGTAATCTTCATAAAAATGGAAAAACAGTTTTTTTTTTACTTTTTTCTCAATTCTGCACTTGGTAAATTTTAAAAAAAAAATCTAAAATGTTTTCGCCTAATAGACTGGCTTTTTTCACATCATTAGATTGACAGTATTAGTTTTTCGGAAAAGCTCACACTTTGTTAAAAATTTGTCTAATAAATGTTTTTAAATAGTTGGTGGTCCCAAGCCACATTGTTCTGTCAAAGAATGATCTTTAAATATCTTCAAAAACATTATTTCAGTGACAATTTCCAGTCAACACAAAACTTAAATAAGGAGATATATTTCTAGACAACAATAGTTGCTGATGAATAACAGGATGTGATAGTTTTTATATGCGGTTGGTATCACGGAACAAGCACCTGAATGGAAAACGTTGGAATTTTTTTTGAAAATGCTCGATTTTTCAAAAAACACTTTTTGAATGCAGAATTGAGAAAAAATGGAAAAAAAATGAGTTTTCCATTTCCATTTTTCCAAAACTTTAAATGATCGGCCCGGAAAAACCGCTCGATGGATCGATCTGCAGATTTAGAGGGCTATTGGGGGTACACTGAGGTGTAAAAATTCCTAAAAGTCCTAGCCTCCCCATCAATATTTGGTAAGATGCAATCGATTTACCAAAATAAGGGAAAACGTCATTTTTTTCAAATTTTTTCAAGTCGATATTGAGGGTGGAAAAAATTGTTTTAATGTCTTGACAGAATTATATTTATCTATAACAGAATATCATTGGTACTGTTAGAAAAAAGGAATTTTGGTTTGATCTGTGCATTATGTTTTGCGCATGCAGCCTTTCGTGGAACATGGTCGACAATATTCGCTTTAGATGTTTTTTTGCCATATATGTATTTGATTTTCCATCGCCTAGTAGCCATACATTACGTAAAAACTATTTACAGAAGACATGTCAACGTGCCATAGGGAATATCAAAGAAGACATACGCAATACGCAATACATTTCTGTGGCTGACAGTGGACGAAACATAATTTTGCGGTAATAAGGTCGTTAATGTTCTGATATGAATTTTAGGTGTTTCAGATATTTCGCCCCCGATATTGATAGCTAGTAAATGGGTTTTCAAACAACGGCTAAAAGTATAGCAATAATAGTAACACGTGCATTATCGTCTGTAGATGTAAATATAATAATATACTGATATAGTAACAACAAATTACTGTTAGTGATACAAACAACTGTGCGAAAATCGTAAAAATAATGTGCGTGGTGTGTCGTCCCTTTGAATTTACAGCTTTAACTTCAGTAGATGTGGAACGACCATTTTCCTTCCACCAGGCCAAATATCTCATGTTTAACGAGAAGAAATGCAAAAAGACTACTGGTTGTGGCAACATACGCTCAAGCAATGAAGACACATTCTTACTTCTGCCTTTTTAGTCTCTCATATATTCTTCCGTCAATGACATGACGGATTACGAGTCCAACCCTGCGTTGTAGCACACTTTTCGGACCCTAGTGGCGACTAAGGCGCACGGTAAACCGTAAATTTCAGAGCCGTACTTAGGGGTTTTTTAGTACAATCTGGTAAACCAGGGGGAAATTTTCTCAGAAAAGTTCTACGCTTGCGGAACACTTATCGACGAATGTAATTATTTCTAAGCTCTTTGTAATAATATTATTCAGCCCTTAGGTCTACTATATGTCAAAATCTTACTTCTTATTAGTACTGCGTTTTGAGGAGTATGAAAAAAACGAACGGCGCAAATAAAACGTCTCCTCTGACAACGCAGAGACGGCAATAAGAATTCTCGATGAATCATAACCGTCGGGGAGCAGAATACGCCGCCGTCGAGGGTCGTTAAACGTCTGTATGTCCGGAAAAAGAACCGGAAACTTTAGCATTAATTCCGCGGGCAGATAATAATTCTCTGCGAGATGACGGCGAGCGGGCTAAATCTAACTTTCGGAGTTGCGCTTCGCTCCTTAATGGCGGCATAACTTCAGCGCTTAAGTGAATCTTGAAAAATCAAAGTCGGACGGCGAGAGTTTCCCCTAATGCTACTTTCATTTCCGATGGAAAATCTCTGTGGGGGTGACTGGAGCGACTTCGTTGGCGCACACGTCCAAAATTCCACGCAATAGGGCGAATAATTCGCCGTGACACTAATAATAATCGTCACCCCCTCCCCATCGAGTTATAAGAAATTCGCTGAACTTAACGTTTGCAATAATATGGGTTGTAGGCTAGTTAAAAAAGTAGTAATATATAATATATAATCTTAATATATAAAACAAAGTCGTGTTAGTTACACCATTTATAACTCAAGAACGGCTGGACCGATTTTTATGATATTTGATCTGTTGGATTCGTCTCCGCCCTGAATAGCAGAATAACTATTAAAATATCGGAAAAATTCACGGAAAAAATATACAGGTGATAGGTAATCGTGTAACTTTTGAACGACTTGACCGATTGAGGTGGTATTTACTTGAACTGTCGATATAATGGTTCATAGCTATGCTAAAATTCGATAAGTAGCGCCATAGTCATAAAATTCATTAAATCTGATGTTAAAAGGGCAGGACAACGTCTGCCGGGACAACTTGTATAATAATATAGGTATAATATACCATTTATTCGGTAAAAACTTGTAAAAAGGGCATGCAACGTCAGTACAAACAAAACAATTAAAACATATGTACATTTTTGTATATGGTTATACATAGATTATATATACAAGTACATTTATTTTTTTTGTATATCTACATCACATGACAGCACAAAAAATGACTTACATATATCTTCGTTAACAGAGTTTTCTTTACTAAGAATCTATAAATTCTTTAAGGTCATAAAAACATGTCTCCAAAAGAAACGCTCTAAGATCCTTTTTGAATTTATGTTCACAACTACATACACATTTGTAACTTCTTGAAATGACTTTTTTTGTCTCTTGTTTTTAGATAATCGCGGGTTTTTTAAGCTACGCGAAGAACGAAACGACATGGGACATATTCAGTTCGGTAGGCATGATCTTGAAGCAAGGGCGTAGCCAGGGGGTCAAAGTAAAAACCAAAGGGTCAAGTAAAAACCAAAATACTCGGGGGAATGCGGTTGCCGTTGCCTGTAGTGACAAAATACTCGGGGGCTTTCAGTTTCCGTTGTCTCTACTGACCTTTTTTTTTTGGCTTTTTTGTTTCATCTGCATTGAGCGCCCCCCCCCCCCCCCCCCAAGATAACTACTGGCTACGCCCTTGCCTTGAAGCAGTTGAGAATGACATATTACGGGTATGGCTGGCCCGCAAAAGATTGTTAATAAATACACAAAGCTAGATGAATATTAACGGTTTGTGCAATAGAAATGGGTGGATGTTTATTTATATTTATTGAAGGGTTAAAGAGAATCATATGATATGAATTGATATTCAAATATATTATAAAATACAAAATATAAAACAATGAAACAATTAAAAACTCAAAACAAAATACAAATAAACGATAAATAAAAACACTAAAAAATGCTATAAGTCTAATGATCTGATAACATGAAAATTATGTATTATGAGCTCAAAAATACAAAAATCTTCTTCCATTAACTAGGAGAGAATCGCCTGTTTGTCTGAAAAATTAGTGAAAACTGTGTAAATAAAATGTAAAACCTATATCTTTTGTAAATGAAATAGGTATTGTTCTTACGCCGCTTCCGTGACATCTTTAAATAATCTTAGATTTCCTCCAGTAGTTTCAAAAATAAGGAGGAAGGAGAGTTACAAGTGTAGAAAGGAAAATCGGTCATTCCTAAAATTTTGATTAAACTCAAAAAGGACTTATGAGCAACGTAAACAAAATAATTACAGTTGTTTCGTTTGCAAATACAAGTTATTTGTTCTTTGATCTGAACTATGTTGAAGAAGTTTTTTTTATGTTTTCTTTCAATTTGCATTTACATATCCTTATTTGTTAAATTAAAAAAATAATAATACCTTGTGTTATTTTCAACCGAAATGTTTTTTTCTTTTTTAGGAAATACTTTACTGTAATCTTTGTTGCGTTCTCTGAATCCTCTTCCTAATTGCATTCTAACTTATTTACGGAGCATCGCAAATAAATATTTATAAACGTCTGCGAAGTTGCCTCGGTAAATAATTACGGTTTACTTTTTTCCGAAAGTTTTCCCGAAGCTTCCCTTTCCACGCCCTTTAAAACCCCCCGAGTCTCCGGTATTCTGAAATCCCCCGCATATACAGACTACGTCTATCAGCAGCAGCAAAAAACGCGGCAGCAAAACAACTTCCAGCAACTTCAGGCGAGTTTTCCTATCTCCATGAGTAAACTGTTTACTAATATTTCAATGGTTCCTCATTCTTCTGCGTGCTATTGACTAACTCTTAGTTAGTAGGTACGATTTACAGTAACGTCAACAACGCAGTGTCAGTGGAACATTTTTTATTATATATTTACTAAGCATGTGTAATTTAATAAACAGTTTACTTATTGGTAAAACATGATATGAAGAGAAATCCAAAAAAAAAAAGCCATCAACTCTGGCTATGAACAAGAGAGATGGAAATAGCGGTCATATCTAAGCTTTTCGGTTATGTCAAACTTTTGACAAGTGACTGTCAGAATTTGTAAAATAAACAATTGCTGTCATATGATGTGACAGTCTTGATAAGTAAATAAGGTTATAAATTCGATTAAGGATAGAAATGCGTCTTTTTTTTTCTCGGCCAACTTTGATGGCGTTTTTTTTTTGGATGGCTCGGTACATATACACAAGGTATCAAAACAAGAGATATATATATATACAGGGCGCTCCACGATGGGTGGTCTATTACTTCTAGTGGTTGTTTCTTGAATTAAAATTTTGATAAACGAAATAATACGGGTATAATCAAAAAAATGATATTCCATAGAACAAAATGTTGGGTATTTCAGACAGCTACATACTACATCAGTGTCAACATTTTTGTCGGAAATATCTGTTTTATATAGACATAATAATTTAATTAGTTAATATATATAAATAGAGGAAGCAAAACAATATATTGACGAATAGAGAATTAAAATTCCTTGACAAAAATGAGGTATCGTAAGCTCCATCTTCCTATTTAAAAATTTTATACGGGTCGCTACCCCCTATGCTTTTCTCAGGGGTTACCTTAGGAAAACCAAAAATCGACCTATTTCTACAGTGGTAACTGGTGGAATTTGAAATTCTCGTATTTTAGTAGGGAAGCATGGGATCATATTTTAGGGGGTTGCTAGACCTGAATAACCTATAACATAAAAAAAATATTCAAATTAAAGTACCTAAAATATTTTTCAAAAAATATTAACCTCCCTAGATCGTCTTGGAAACGGTTTGCAAAATATTTACGAACTATTTTTTTTCACCACGAAGTAAATACAAAGTCTCTTTATGTTTGTGAATTTCTAAAACTTTCGAGATCTGTTAAAATTATGGCAATTGGAATTTTGATTTCATCCCATCATCTCGTTTTTGAAATTTTCCTATAGTTGTATTTTAAGAAAAAGGAAAATTTTGCAAAAAGCACAAGAATAAAAAGTTTTTGCATCTACTTAAAATATATTTTATTCTGCAAATAAAGAGACATCCAAAAAAAACGTCACCAAATCTGGCCATGAACGAGAGAGATAGAAGTAGCGGTCATGTCGAAGCTTTTCATTTGTCACAATTGTTTACGTGTCAAACTTTTGACAAGTGACTGTCACAATTGTAAAATAAATAATGGCTGTCATATAAGGTGACAGCTTTGACAATTAAATAAGGTTATAAATTTAAGACAGAATAGATACGTCTTTTTTTACTCGGCCAACATTGATGACGTTTTTTTTTATGGCTCGATATTTTGCAAGCCGTTTCTAAAATATTCTGGGAGGACTGACATTTATTTTTTTTAAAATTCATTCTTTTTTTTATATTATACCTTCTACTTAGGTCTAGTGTTAACTCCTTAAAATCTGGCGTGGGTACCACGCTTCCTATTGAAAATACGATAATTTTAAATTTCAATAACATCAAAAATTTCGCTACTTTTGCCACACGCTATATAATGAGCCATCCAAAAAAAAAAAAGTTAACCGAGCAATATACATGGGGCATTTCACGCCAAGTGAGGTCAAAAAAAATTCTGTAAACATATCACAATCGATAGTACTTGCTAAAAAACTAACTGCCCTAAAATTTTAGATTTTTTGAGTTACAAGGAGAGGGATGGTGAGGGTGAGAAAATACAAATTTGCGTTTCGACTAAAATTTCAATCTTTCTCGGTAAGAAAATGAGAAAAATTAAAAAAGAAGGTTGCAATGGTTTTCGATGTTTTTTTTGCGTAGAATACGATAAAAATATTTTCAAAATTATTAGGGGTAGTTTTCACCCTTATTTTGAGGATTGAAAGTTTAAATTGAAACAATTTTTTTTTCAATTTTTTTTTAATTTATTTCTTTTTTTTTTGTACTTTCGATTAATTTTTAATTCATAATGGGCGTCGACCAGGAACTGGCCTAAAAAACGTCCCAAAGGTGAAGAAACGTGGTTTTAGCGTATTTTCTCATACTGTGAGATAATAAATGGCAAGTGAATAATATATTCCAAGGTTTTTTTGGGTCGCTGATAACGAATCTAACGTAGAAAACTTTCTATAGAATACGATTGTATTTTTTAAAAATGGTAAATTTCAAAATTTAGCCATTTTTTAAAAGTTGACTACGATACTGGATCCGCCATTTTGTTTTTTGAAAATGATATTAGATTCGTAATCAGTGACCCCAAAAACCTTGGAATATATTATTCACTTGCCATTTACTATCTCACAGGATGAGAAAATACGCTAAGACCACGTTTTTTCACTTTTGGGCCGTTTTTTGGGCCAGTTCCTTGTCGACGCCCATTATGAATTAAAAATTAATCGAAAGTACAAAAAAAAAAAGAAATTTAAAAAAAATTGAAAACAAAATCGTCATACTTTTCGAAATTTCGATTTTAAACTCAATCCTCAAAATAAGGGTGAAAACTACCCCCAATAATTTTGAAAATATTTTTATCGTATTCTACGCAAAAAAAAACATCGAAAACCTTTGCAACCTTATTTTTAATTCTTTTCATTTTCCTACCGAGAAAAATTGAAATTTTAGAGTCGAACCGAAAATTTGTATTTTCTCACCCTCACTATCCCTCTCCTTGTGGCTCAAAAAATCTGAAATTTCTGGGTTAGTTAGTTTTTTAGCAAGTACTATCGATTGTGATATATTCCAAACAGATTTTTTTTCTTGACCTCACTTAGTTGGCGTGAAATGCCCCATATACGTATTTCTATTTTTAATATTAAATGTATAACCTTATTTAATTGTCAAGGCCGTCATATTATTTTTTTTTTTTTGGCGAAAGTTTGACAATACAAAGTTTCAATTCCAGCTTCGATAACCAGATTTTATGACTTTTTTTTACGGCGTTTTACTTTACGTAAGTTTTCCTGTAATAAAAAAAATTCAATACGAGAACCCTCTTAATTTTTTTAATTCACTTAAAGAGCCGGTAAAAAATTAAATTGCGTATAAAGTCCGACGATTCCGACTCATAAATAATTACGGTTTACTTTTCCGAGAGCCTGCGCTTAGCTGGAGCTCCCTCAATTTCGCCTTTTAAGCCCCCAGTGCCCCCCGAGAATTCTCCGAGGGCCCTCGAACACATCTGCATCAGGGACCGCAAAAAAAAAACTCACCGGCATACGACTTTCCCACCACGACGACGGCGAAGAGGAAGGCCACCAGGAGGCCGGAGGGCAACTTCATGGCTGCTGACGAGGCCGTGTGCCCCCGAAGGGGTAGCGGAGGCGGAGGGTAAAAAAACCCGACGGCAACCGTGAGGATCAGGGGCGAATTTCTCTCGCGGCAAACCTCCC
Organism: Aromia moschata; assembly: GCA_029963805.1. Lineage (NCBI taxonomy): Eukaryota > Metazoa > Arthropoda > Insecta > Coleoptera > Cerambycidae > Aromia > Aromia moschata. The sequence goes on along the minus strand of JAPWTK010000014.1, from coordinate 139,238 downwards.
GCTGGCTGCGTGTTACCGCGACGGATGCGCCGGGAAAACTGACGGAAAATCTAACAGGTGACGGCGCCGAGCGACCGAGGGGCCCCTGCGCAAAAAAAGCCGCCCGAACGCGAAATGTGTGAGTCGGGGCTCGGCCGCGGCGGCTGGAGTCAGTGTCCCGATGGTTTTTCCGCAATTTATCGCCGGAGGAAAAACCCCCCTCTGAATATTGCTGGACGTATATTGGAAAACGCCAAGTCATGAGCGCAGCCACCGGGGGTACCTTCACTCTAAGGTACTCGAAGGAATTACGAACTTTATGAAGCAAAAATAAAAATCAATCAGAATTTTGATTTGGAGAATACGAGGGGGTACCCAAAAATAACCGGAACAGCATTGCCGTGGGCGGAGCTTGTATAGTACGCATTCCTGCCGCTAGGTGTGTTTTCGTTTTCTACTCGGTAAAAATGCTGCTGAAACTGTTTTAATGTTGAAGACAGCTTACAAAGATGACGCTATGGGAAAAACTCCAGTGTACGAGTGGTTTGCTCGGTTTAAAAATGGCGACATGTCGATTGATGATAAACCTCGTTCTGGACGTCCATCAACTGCCCGAAACGACGAAAATGTTGAAAAAATTCGAAAGCTTGTGGTCACAGACCGTCGACAGACAATTGATCGACTGTCAGATATTAGTAGGTTATCTTGGAGCTCAGTTCAGCGAATTTTAACCGAAGATTTGAGAATGAAAAGGGTTGATGCCAAGTTTGTTCCTCGGGCGCTGACTGACAATCAAAAAGAATGTCGAGTTGAAACATGTCGTGCTTTGAAACAACAGCTTGAAACTGATCCAGATTTTCTGTCAAAGGTCATTACTGGTGATGAGTCATGGTGTTATGGTTACGACCCAGAAACAAAGCAACAGTCAAGCCAACGGAAAAGGCCATTGTCACCCCGTCCAAAAAAAGTCGACAAGTCAAATCAAACGTCAAAACAATGCTGATTTGTTTTTTTTTATGCCAAGGGCATAGTTCATTCAGAGTCAGACCCCAGGTCAGACCGTCTATCAAACCTTTTATTTGGAAGTTTTAAGAAGATTGCGCAACAGTGTTCGTCAAAAAAGACCCGATTTGTGGCAGACAGGAGACTGGTTCTTCCACCACGACAATGCACCTGCACACACAGCCATCTCCGTTCGCCTGTTTTTGACTAAAAATGGCATGGTTCCTCTGCCCCACGCACTTTACTCCCTTGACCTGGCTCCGTGCGACTTTTTCTTATTTCCACGCATGAAAAGGTCAAGAAAAAAAACAGGGAGGAGCTGTCAGCCACTTCTCAGCCAAGATACTACTACAAAAAATGTTTCGAACAGTGAAAGCACCTGTGGGACAAATATATTAGTTTTTAATGGAGAGTATTTTGAAGGGGATAAGGTTGTTTTGTAAAAAATTTGAAAATATATAGCTTTTAAAAAATAATTCTTGTTATTTTTGGGTACCTCCTCGTATATTGTACAAAGTGGATCATAAATAGAGACAGGATCAGTTTTGTGCAAAACTAACACAGGGTGGGTTTAGGGAACCAATCAGTGTTGTGCAGAGGAGATAGACACTTAGGCCCCGCCTGGAAAAAATCCTAGCTACGCATATGCGTCAAGTTATAGTTTGCGAATTTGAAGGAAAAATCAGAGTGCGGATATTAAAAAAAATCGTCCCACTTTTTTGCAGTGTGTTCCTTTTTTTCCCGTGAAGGAACATGTGCGGAGGAAACAGGGGGTTAAACCCCAAACTGACGTTGTAGATTTATACGAGGGTAACAAGACTTATGATACTCCACGAATCGGTGGCATGTTGGACGAAAAAAAAGGCGATGGGGGGGGGGGGGGAGTTAGGTCAGGGCCGTAGTCAGGGGGGTGTTTAAGGTATTCAAACAGCCCCCTCCCCCAAAATAAAAAGCAAAAATAAGGTTAGTCACTGCATATTCGCAGCGTGTTTAAATGTTCAATGTTGCCAGTTTTGCTGAAAAACAATATTTTACACAAAACACAAGTTGAAAAAAAAGTTGACTACGTCCCTGGGACAAGTTATTGAGTGGCGTGCAGAAGTGCGTTCACGTGATTTAGAAAATAACATATTTACTTACAAGCGAAATTTATTTATTGATAAATATACATTACAAAAGAATATAAATAGTACAATAGTGTACATGTCAACGTAAAAATATTCAAAAACAATTTTATACATACTTACACATTAGCCTACCTCACAAATACCTACATATTTAAAATTAAAAAATATTATAGTACACTGCTTACACTGAAATAATACATATTCCATATATTTTTTCAGCAACATTTGTTTATAAATTTTAAAAATGTTAAGTATATAAATATAAATACTTATTATTACTAAGACAAAACTATATAAAAAAAAAACTGTAAATATTACAAGCTTGTATGCTAGACTAGAAACCTATAGACACATTATAATGTAAAATTTACATAAAACAAAAAAAAAACATATGATAAAAAAGGTAAAAACAGTCACCTTAGTAGTTTTAGTACGGCATAAGACGATATGTTAAACATATCGAATGAGTGAAATTGCCATTAATTATATACATGGTGTCGATTAAGATCCAGCTTATCACCTGAGGAGAAAACAGACAAATTAAATTTGAAAAAAACCGTACGATTAGATAGCATATTTTCAAGATGCAAAACTATAAAATGCATAAAAATTTTTTAAACGATGTTTAATAAACGCGCCTATACCTATAATTGTTGTACAGGGTGTTCTCACAGTTGAGGCATTTATTTTAATAGGCTGTAGAATTGACAGGTTAAGACGTGCCCTTTCCGATGGTGTGCATGAAATTCCTCCAAAAAAATATTTTTGATTATGAAAAAAAGCAGTTTTTTTTTTAAAGAAACAAGATTTTTTTGCACATTTTTATTTAATCAAACCGGGGTTTCCGGTCTACAATGGACCTGGAACCTCACTAACCGGCGGAATAAATGTTTGAACTTTAAGTATACGTGGTTTAAAGATCGATTTTTTCCCTTGTGGAGTTCAAAATGGCGCCTAAACTGCAAAATTTTTGCGTAATAATTCACGAATTTTTTATTGGAAAATATTGCACTTTTACAAAAAAATTTGCAAGAATAAAAAGTTCTTAAAATCACCCAAAGAATACACTGCAAATTTTTCAAAAATTGTTTAGCAACTTTTTGGATTTTGCAGTCAATTTTTGCAAGATTTAAAAAACTGCTTAAAAAATCTGAAAAAGTATCTTCTTTGAATGATTTTAAGATATTTTTAATCTTGACAATTTTTTGTAAAAGTGCACTGTTTTTCGAGAAAAAAAAATCCTAAATTTCGATACTAATTTGATATTTAGAAAGTTTTTTCTCGAAAACAATGCATTTTTACAATAAATTGTCAAAAAATAAAAAGTTCTTAAAATCGTCCGAAAAATGCACTGAATTTTTTTTCAGTGCATTTTCAGAATTTTTTAAGCAAGTTTTTAAATTTTGCAAAAATTGACTTATTTGCAAAATCCAAAAAGTTACTCAAAAAATTTTGAAAAAAATCCTTGTGCCTTATTTGAGTGATTTTAAGAACTCTTTATTCTTGACAATTTTTTGTAAAAGTGCATTTTCCAAAAAAAAATTCTTGAATTTTTACGCAAAAATTTTGCAGTTCAGGCGCCATTTTGAAGGCAGAAGGGAAAAAATCGATCTTTAAACCACGTATACCTAAATTTCAAACATTTATTTCACCGCTTAGTGAGCTTCCAGGCCCATTGCAGACCGGAAACCCTTTAAAAATTTCATTTAAGAAAATATGCAAAAAAATCGTGTTTTTTTTTAAACTGCTTTTTTTTCATAATTAATAATTTTTTGAAGGAATTTCATGGACACCATCGAAAAGGGCACGTCTTAAACTTTAAAAGTAGGTTCCCTGTCAATGTTTTCTGTCGCAAATAGTATTAGTTATGAGGGGCTGATGAGCGATGTACCGGGAGTGGCGTTTTCGGCCGAAACGGGTCAAAGAAAACTTACGAAAGGCCGATCCGTACGAAAGCCCGACCAACACTACCAAGTAAAAAAGAAAAACACCTCAATCGCTCGGTATGAACGCGAACTAAACCATAAATACCCCGCCGTTCTCCGCAGGTTCCGCAATAATTAAATTTTAGCTCATTCCACGAATCCCCCAGATTTGCATAAACTGTTCCCGGGGTTTACAGAAGAGATGGATGTACCTGCATATACTTACCCCCGGAGGACGCGGATGAATTATTAATTCGGCCACTTAAATATTCTCGAGGTCTGCCCCGTTTATTCGGCGGGGACGCTTAAACAAATTCAATCTTTTCAGATTAGGAAAAGTAATTTCGTGGCCCGACGATGTTTTCAAAGGGCTCTAATTGCAAGTCGATTGCGTTTTTTACATATTTTACATTTATTCCTTTTTTTCCCCATTCCACCCAATTTATTTATCTAAATATTAACATCTAAATTCCAGGAATAACAGGGGCCATGCAAACAACGCCCACTGCAGCCATGGAAGCAATACTATGTCTTCCGCCTCTACACATAGTGTTGGAGACGGAGGCTCTGATGGCAGCTTACAGGCTAGAAATTTCCGGACATGGAGTAACCACCACAAAACGGGGACTCCATACAGAGATATTTGAAGAATTAAAGCAAAACCGTATATTAAACATGCGGTCGGACAGAATTGGTCGCGACATAATCTTCCACAAACCTTATCGGGTGATCGTACCGAAGGAGGGAGAGGAAGACAGTCACATACCAATCCAGCAGAATGGAACCACCTGGTATACAGATGGGTCCAAAACCGAACAAAGTACTGGAGCGGGGGGCAACAAACAGAGACTCAGATTGCGAAATCAGCATAAATCTGGGGGAGCTATGCAACCGTTTTCCAGGCAGAAATAACTGCAATATCCGCTTGTGCGCAGGATATGACTAGGAGGTCTTACACAAATAAGAGGATCCAGATCATCTCCGACAGCCAAGCAGCACTCAAAGCCCTGGGAGCTGTAGAGATACATTCCCAGGTAGTTAAAGACTGTATGGATTCGCTAACGAAACTAGCGGAACACAACAGCATCACTCTCAAGTGGATGAGAGGGCACCAAGGCCATGTAGGGAACGAAAGAGCGGACTTTCTAGCAAAGAAAGGGGCGGAAGTTCCACTGATAGGGCCGGAGCCCACCTGCGGTCTGGCTTACCGGACAGCCAGGAGGGTCATGAAGGACCTATTAAGAGAAAAACACATATCGCACTGGGCGAAAGTCCCAGGGTTGAGACACTCGCGGATGTTTATCGGTGAACCATCCTGGAACAAGTCAAAAGACTTTATAAAACTGGGCAGAAACCAGCTGAGATGGATAGTAGGACTGTTTACGGGACACTGTCCACTCATGCGACATCTTACGACAATCGGGGTGAAAAATGATCCCGACTGTAGAAGGTGCGGAGAGGAGGAAGAAACCTCCCTCCACATATTATGCGAATGCCCGGCGCTGGCAGCTGCCAGGTATTCGAACTTTGGGGCCATAACAATAGAACCAAAAGAAGTGACAGACGCTCCATTAGAAACTGTCCTTAAATTTCTTAAGGAAACAGGACTAATGGAATGACTAGACTATGGGGGCACAATAAGCATCGCTTAAGTGCACAGGGCACGTACCTACCCCATACGCAATCAATCAATCAACATCTAAATTCACAACACAACATGGCTGAAAACGAAGACGCCTAACTTACAAACAGGAACTATCTTTCTCACTATTACTGATAGATATAGTATATACGAGGTGTGGCCATTAAATAACCGAACTGATGCTGCTACCAGCGCGCTGCGAGCGTGTCGCGACAAGTTTGAACATAACTGTGTCTGGTGATACTTTTCCCACCCTGAGCTCGCTGGACAAGCCAGTGAGTCGCTCAGTTTGACTGTAGCAGTCGTTTGAATTGGTCTACGCACCAGTGACGCGTCGAAAAAAATGTTAAGTGTTCAGATGGAGCAACGGTTTAATCTCAAGTTTCTTGTTAAACTGGGGAAAACTCTTATAGAAGCTTATGCAATGTTAAAAAAAGTGTACGGGAATGAATGTTTATCCCGCACACAAGTTTTTGAATGGTTTAAACGGTTTAAAGAGGGACGTGAAACGACAGAAGACGATCCGCGTCCCGGACGGCCCTCAACGTCAAAAACGGACGAAAACATTGAAAAAACTGGTTAATTAATCTGCGAGGATCGTCGTCTAAGCATTAGAGGGCTTGCTGAAATAACAGGAATCGACAAAGAATGTGTTCCACAGATTTTGCATGAATCGTTCAACATGCGCAAAGTTGCACAAAAATGGTGCCAAAACTCCTCACTCCCGAGCAAAAGGAATCAAGAATGAACATTTACGTTAACATTCTAAACAACATTGACACTCATCCGGGCTTGTTAGACACGGTGACAATGAAGGGGAAGGGGAAGATTCGAAAGTGTGGAAGCGGTTAAATCAAAAGCGACGGAGGTTCTGAACCAGCAGACAGAAGCAGACTTCCAGCACTGCTTTCAACAATGGAAAAGTCGTATGGAGCGATGCAGAGATCGTCGGTTATTCGGTCGGTTATTTAATAGCCACACCTCGTATACCTTTCGTTGTACGTTTTACCTTCAAAACCACCTTTAAATTTATAACAAATGAAAATAGTTACAAGACATCGCGAAAGTGAGGATCATCACAGGGTCGTACGAGCCCGTATTATAAAACTGCCTGCGTATGCTAAACCGATGTCATACCTTTTAAATACATCCCAGCTCAATGGTCGAAACGAACCACTGGTCTCGAGTTATTTGAATTATAGTTATCTTCACCTTTGAAAAATAGTGTCATTACTTCTGGATTAATCTCTGTGATGAATTTTTCAAATAACTCGAGAACGGTGGCCTGTTGCCGACCATTGCGCAGGGCTCAATTTATAAATGCTTGTTAATTGTCAACAAAGTTGAATAACGGAGGGAGGTGATGGATTGAAAATAATTCCTTGCTGTTTACACAGAGCTGTTCGACAGGTGTAACCCGGCCGACAAACGCTGTAAATTGTTCGTGTCACTAATTTTAGATGTCCATTGACAAAACCTTTCAAATGACGGGCATGTGGCAAAAGTTTCACTACATACGTTCTGTGGAGAGTGCTGAAATGTTAACCAATATATCAGCAAAATGTGTAAATATCTAAATTATTCTACAGAGAAAAAGGTTCCTTATAGAGACTTTAACGAGATTGTTAGCTAAAGTTTGGACTTGGCAAAATCTACCGCCTGTTTCTGTAAAAGTTGTTACGCAGGAAAGAGTTATAAATGCTGAATTGGTCTCTAATATTTGATGAAGTTTCTTTCGTACTTGTGTAGCTGATTTCACTTATAGGAATGACAGCTGTTGGTGCAAATGGTACATGATATTCATTTGCTCTGTAAGAGAAAACTTGTTAATCTGTGGAGGTTGCTCCAGCTGCAATATAGCTTCGGAAATTCCCAATCAGGAATCAACAATTTCGTAGGCTTTCTCTCCACTGCGTACTCTGTAAACTATCCGCTACATACGACATACAGAACAGAAAATATCGATCACGGAACATAAGACACCACACAAATATGTAAGTCGAACTGATCTCTATAATCGTTTGGCCTGTCGATCACCCCACCTCACGATACAAAGAAGGCATGATATGCTGTTCGCGTGGTGGGCGGAGTCTGCGTGACTTCAATCGTGTTCCACGACCCCACCCCATCTCAGCTGCGCGTCACCTAATTAGGGAAGTCACCGCTTTACGTAATTGCATGGGCTAGTGCGGCCCTGTGACGATCCTCACTTCCGCGATGTCTAAAATACAAAATACCCAATTGCAATTTATGTCATGCGACTATTACCTATTCCTCGTCGTCCATATCATCCAGCATCAGCACCCTGGGCTTCAGCAGCGCCACCCTGTCGTACTTGTCGCTCTTGTATTTGGTCTGGATCGCCTGCTGCTCCTTCATGGGCGAGTCCCTGAAGGTCTTCTGCTGCCTCTGGACCACCGGACTCAGCTCCTTCAGCGTGTAACCGCTGGCCTTCTTCAGCTTCTCCGGCCAAGGCTTCTGCTTGGCGCAGGTGTACCTGGCCAGCGCTATCGACGCTGCCGCCAACTTGGAAGGGAACTGCTCGAGGTAGTCCTCGCCTTCTAGAAGGACTAACTCGCTGATGTACTGAAAAATTTAAAGTCGCTCATAAAACGGCGATAAATAGGCTCCTTTTTAAATCGAAGTAGGTATGAGATCGCTCTGGGTTCCACTTATCATGGGAGATTTGGCTCCGCCTACTACCCAGTCGACTACTAGCTCACCCAGAAGGGCGGGGATATTGATAATTGTCTGGAAGAGGGATCCAATCTTTCTGGTGGGAGGAGCCAACCTTTTTTGACGTATTTGGCAGTTAAATACTGAGTAGGGGTGGTTGTGGTTTGCGATAATCTTATTGGATAGTGGTTTCTGTGACGTAGTGTCAGCCACGCCCACCTCCCCAAAGTAGGCCTGATAATGAAACTAACCAATAAGATTATTCGTCAACTATAACCAACCTAATTACTATTTCAGTATCTGTTAAGACCAAGGGACGCAGCCTGTGTAACTCACCATAGCCAAATGGACGATCTTGGAATCCATCTTGTGTTCCGAGCACAAATGCTGGATGAAGGTGTGTATTGTGGGCGATTGCATCCTGAATCTTAACACCCTTATGATGAGTTGTTCCATCTTCAGGACCTGTCTAGGGGAGAACGTGTCGCCGGTGAGGAAGGACCATTCCTGGGCGTCGATCGGCTGATATTCTTCCATTTTTGATGCCAACATCATGGCCGCAGCGCCTACCAGTTGGAATTTATTTCGTACCTGTAGGTTTCGAGTGTTTTTGAGTTTTTAATTGTTATACGAACCGCGTCCCTTGATTTTAACAAATAACGAAACTGTGGGTTAATAATGATCTTACTGGACGTAATATGAGGGACACTCAACCCCCTCCCACTTTTGACAGTTCTCATGACAACTGGTTTACTCACTTTTACAATTTGTTAAGATCAAGCGAAGCTATCGGTATGTTTGTAACTTTTGTTCGTACAGTAGATAGGAATTTGTAGGTACTGATGTATGTACAAGTACCTACCTATTTATTTATAAGGGGTAAGACTAATTAACAGAATAACATTATATGTAAAGTCCTCCTTACTCACCACAGATATTTGACTAAGGAAACGATCTATGTAATTTACACTAAGGTGGAAAGTTTCGTGGCAAAATTTGTACTCTTCAGACACACTGACCAACCAGTCTATGAGAATACTCCTCGTGTTCCAGTTCAACTCGACCTGTTTTGACATGTAGTCTATTCTAGGGCGAAGACCAGTCGATTCGGAATCTCTTAAGTACTGCCAAATATCCTAACAACAAAAAGGCTATTTTCAGGAAATAATTTAAGATGCATTCAGTACAGTTTTTGTATAGTTGTGAACAATGTATTTTCAAAGGGCCCACCTACAATTATAAAGTTATGTATTAAATTGTCGAGACCATTTCGTACGAAGATGAAACACTACCAAGGTAAGTAAAACGTACCTTTCTGTATTCTTCATTGTGTAGCAAACAGACGGGAAAAGCGTCTTTTTCGGTACTTTTCTTCTTCGGTTTTCCATTATTTTCCTTCTCTATCTTAAAGAAAGAATCTTCTATTATCGAATCTCCCTTCAAGTCCTCAATTACTTTCTCATTCTTCAGCTGCAAGTTTAAATGATTTTTATTTTGTATCTCTTTTTTTACCTACCCCTTTTTCTTACCGTTATTTCTTTAACTGTTTCGTTATTTTTTACTGTTAATTTCACCCTTTTCGAGTCTTGTCTTATACCATTATTCAGGGGCTGTAAAATTACTCTGTTTCCAAAGGAATTTTTCTTAGTCAAGATTTTCTTTTCCTGTCCACCGTTGTGGTAATTCTTGGGACGCTGGACAGCATGCTTCTGGTAATTCTCTTTATCTTCGTGTATATGAAAAGTAGCCATTACTTTTCTCCTGCGTAGGTATTTATTAAAAACTACTTGAATTTATTTCGCAAAAAAAAATACTGTAGCATACCTTTACAATAATAAAAAATAAAATCTTAGTTAAATGAAAGTGTTGCCTACAAACGTTCACTACTAAAGAATGCCTAAGAAGTGACAGTGATAAGAGACGTTTTTCAAAGTTTTTTGTTTCCTTTTTTCCTTAAACTATCTAGTCAAGCCAAAAACTAAATGAATATCATCATTTTCATAATTCATCGATATGGTTGAGTTTAATTTTAATTCATAAAAAAGTTTTCTAATAAATAAAATTGTGTAAAACAGATTCATAAACATTCATTCATCAATTCATTAAAAAATGTTTAAATTTAAATTTTGACGCTGGGGAATTTGTAGCTTATCTCTGTTGGCAGCCATGGGGTAACACTGATTGGTCGACGCCATCTTTATTTTGTAAACGTTCGTGGTCTACGTGAAAGTATGAAAATATGTTTCTGTTAGTATATACTTGAAAAAGTATATATAAGAAATATGTGTTGAACATTAACATAAAGTGAAGAGACTACAGCCAAAGACTATTATCAATATAAGGCAAAATCCTTCTGGAAAATCACTCCGCTTCAAGGTGAATCACTAGGTGTCAAATATTGAGCTGGTCCAACAGTATTTTTTAATGTAATAAAAATTATTAATAAACCTCAATTTTTCAGTGGAAGTGATTTTTTTATTACACAATGTCAGTACATTACAAATTCAAGTCAGCACTTGAATATGACACGGTCACATTTGATGGCCTACATATTTCTGTTAAGGACCTCAAAAATTCCATTATACAACAGAAAAGAATCGGCAAGAGCACTGATTTTGACTTGCAAGTAACTAATGCTCAGACTAAAGAGGGTGAGTATAGTTAATTTTAAAAAACTAGCAGACTCGGATCCTAACCTTACTTTCTAATGTGTTTTAATTTCTTATAGTATACGAAGATGACAGTGCTCTTATTCCAAAGAATACTTCTTTGCTTATCGCAAGGATCCCTACGATGGCTCCAAAAGCTAAACAGTGGGAGGGTTATGGGGGTGAAAACACCCCTCCCTTGAAATTAGACGAGGGTGGACCCATCGCCAAAGCGCTGGATCTGTCTAGTTTAGATGCTCCAGAGGATGATAAGATCAAAGCTATGATGTCCCAGTCTACACAGGACTATGATCCAAGCAAGTCAGTAACAAAAAAAAATATTTTTTTTGTGGTGGAATTGTAATATATTTTTCCCTATAGTTACATCAAAATTCGTGGTGCAAACCAAGTAGGGACAGTACCTCCGAACTATAGATGCTACAAGTGTCATCAAGGGGGCCACTGGATAAAAGACTGTACTTTTGGACAAGGACCTGTAAGTATTTTTTGATAGAAAAAAAGAAATCTATTAATGTTTGCCATTATTCTAGGATCCTATTGAAATAAAAAAAAGCACAGGCATACCCCGTAGCTTCATGGTGCCTGTCGAGGGTCCCCAAGTCCCTGGGGCAATGATGACTCCCAACGGTTCCTATGCGGTACCCGTTCTGGACCATCAAGCGTACAACCAAAAACCCACACCCGCTCCCGTTCAGGAGCCCAAACCCGAAATTCCCGAGGACTTGGTGTGTAATATTTGCTCTGATCTGTTAACGGATGCGGTGATGATACCCTGTTGCGGTAACTCTTTTTGTGACGAATGCATCCGGTTCGTCTTGCTGGAGAGCGAGGGAACACGAATGCCCCGATTGCCACGAGAAGGATATATCACCAGCGACGCTTATTCCGAACAGGTTAGTGTGATCTTTATAATAATAAAGCAAAAATAGTTAACAAAACATTTAAGTATAATGTACTTCATAAATTCACTACATTATTCATAAAGAATAATACTTGGTTAAATCTATGTGGGTGAATTATTTTTCTCTTGGTAGAAATTTTTATTAAATGTTTTTATATTTTTTTAGGAAGAAAAAATCTTTTGAAATGTATTTCTTTTTGTTTTACATTTACTTTTACTTATGATGTTTATAGGTTTTTACGAAAGTCGGTGGCCAATTTTAAGAATACGACAGGTTACGTAAAGAAGCCAGTGTATCGAGAGAGACCAGAACCTAAACTTGTGGAAAAAACTGATGTGAATGCTAAAAAAGAGGTAAGTAAAAAGTAGGGCTGTATGTATGAGCATGAACATTTTTTAAATCTGCATTATCAAATTTACACATCTTGTCTGTTCTGAAATAACAAGCTTCTGAAGATTAACTATCTAAAAGATTCTAAACGGTGTATGGTAATTCACCAGGGTAACTTTCTTTTAACATCTGAACAGTTTTAACATAATAGTGTGATAACACTGAAATGAGGTTAGTGGACAATCGATGAACCATAGTGGAAGGGGGCCAGCAAAGCACGTCTCTAGGCTGTTGACTTTCTGTGTCCAACATATTTCATGTAACTATAGTCGATGTTGATTTATTGATGTATGTTAGACTCTCCGCTGTGTTAGTTAAAACATTTGAATTTAATAATACAGCATGTTTATATCTTTTTAACCTTTCTTATTTAATTTTTTTTCTGGTTTCCACTTAGTTTCTGATTTATTTGTATTAAACATTGTTAAAAATTTTAGTCAACCCCACCTCAGGAACCAGAATCGACAGAAAAGCTAAAACTAGATGCGGAAGAAAAGACTGTAATCTCTGAGGCTGACTCTACAGAACACGCAAAAGGGTGACCAAAACATAGACTTTTCCAAGGTATTTTTTTTTTCATTAATATTTTGTAAACGTCCGAAGTGCCCAAGAGCATCCAAAATTACTATTATCTCATTTATAATGCTTTTTGTACTTGACCATTTAAAATTTATTTTCAGTACTTTTATTTTTAGAATATAAGGCCATAATAATTCACCATAGTAAACCACGTGGCTTTAATGACCCAACTACTGATATTGCCATGGCAGCCAAAATGTTAAAATGTTCATTATATACTTAGAATTTTTTTTGTATCGTCTTCTTTTAATCCTAAACCATTGCTCATGAAAAAGGTCGGCGTTTGTTAACTTTGGAAAGCACATAAATATGTTTTGTCTTGATATTATCTACATAACAATCTATTTGTCAAAGTTTATTTAGTAATTTTCAAAGCCAGAACTATAAAACAAAAGTTATTTTTTATAAAGTGTACATATTTTCGGCATTTTTTCGTTGTTTAAGTCAACGGTTCTTTCTCTTTGGAAACGAAATCAGATTGTGTTGTTTTGCAGGATATCGACATCGCCGAACCAGCAAAATCGACAGAGTCCGAGTCCATTCCCGAGGGTCCCCGGGCGTGTCCCCCGAGGAGTTCACCCCGTGAACACCACATCCACAGGGTCAACTCATCCCGGGAGCCACGAGAACGTAACTTAAGCTTTGTTGTCCGTTTTGATATTCATTTACATTGTTTATTTTTTTTTTTAGGTTCCAGTCGTCACCACAAACACAAAGGCGATTCCCCCAAAAGACCACCCGCCATCGACGCTCCCCCCAACTACAGCGACGAGAGGTAAGGAAGCCAGGTTGCTTGTTGAGAGTGACTGTCGGTAGATGAGAAATTGAGAGCGAGTTTGTGCCTATTATTGTAGTCTGTGGTCTGTATTTGCCATTTATGTCATTCTGAGTCCTAGTAAGCTGTGGTCTGAGGATGTATATCACTTTCAGATGATTTTCTTTTGTCTCTTTCTGCATATAGATAATATCTATAAACAGTATAATAGTGTTAATTGTCACGTCCCACTCAGTCGACGGGTCAGTGATTAGGTGGTGGGGCAAATTGTATTTGTTGACGATTTTGTACCCTCCCTATTTCAATGAGCGCCTAGCCCTCGCACTGCCAAAGCCAAGGACTCTAGTGTGAGCATTTCATTCTGATTTGTATAACATCACAGTCTGCGTCTGTCTCTCTTCATATTTCGGGGTAAAATTAATTTTAGTAAAACTTCAAATTATCTAATTTAAAAAATTGATAATTAATCTACAATTCTTTGAATTTTTATTCATGTGTCTATGATTGCTATTTACATTATTATTACTGCGAAATATTTATTTTGCATTGTTTCATTGGTTGGGCTCTGTATATTTACTATTACTGAACAAACAATACAGAATATAAAGTAACTGTCTACTTTAAATAATTTGCTTTGGCTTATTTGCGTATTCACTAAAATTCGGTGGGGTGGTTTTTTAAAAATTTTTTTTTTTTTTTTTTTTTTTTTAATTTTTTTTGGTTTTTTTGGGGGAGGGGGGGAAAGGGGGGGGGGTTTTAAGGTTTAAAAAAAGGGAACGGGGAAAGGGGAAAGGTGTGGAATTGAAATGTGGAAAAGGGGGAAATGTTGTTTTTTTGGGTGAGGGAATGTAAAGGGACGGTTCGGATAACCTGAGGTAAAACTTCTCATAAGAGACAGTGTTGCCAATAAAAAATTAAAAAAAATACTTCCAAGAAATGCAAGATTGTAGTAAAAAAGTTAAAAATTTGAAAAACAAAAAATAATATATAAAATGATTATTCTTTAAGTATGAGTAATTTTTTAATATGACAAGTTTCGAACTATTACTGTTCCACCTTCAGGCAACATTTAATGGCGAATTTACATAACAAGGGATACAAATTTGTTGAATTATAAGTTCATGATTTTTATGTTTCTGTTTTAAATAGGGTTTGGCTTAACTCATTCTAATATGTACTTATTTCTATCAAGAGAATTAATTATACGATAATAATATACACTTTTTTTTTTTTGTACCGTTTTTACAATGCATTGTTTAGGCCACGTGAAGAACGTTCGGGAACACCGACCATTGATGAACCAACTGGATCCAGCTCTTACAATCCACCGAATGCCACGTACAATAGTTCCGCCCCTCCCGGAACCATCCCTTCCATGATAGGAAACATCCCTTCGTTACAGGTAGGTCTCTATCACCATGAGTTTTTTAAAATAAGACTCTTAGTTTACATGCTAAAATATATTTTTATCCAAACATCAACATAATTACGTAGCAATTATTCACTTAAAAGCAGATATAAAAAAATTACAAAAACGAGCCGAATAAAATGATCGGTTTCGATCCTTAGGGCCCTCCTCAGGCCATACCGCCCACCTTCCCGCCAGGGCAGCCCCCAATAGCTGGATTTCCCCCCACGGCCGGCCCTCTGCCGAATTTCAGGCTTCCGCCACCCGGGACAGCTCCTCCACCTTATTTGCCTCCAGGGTAACTATTTTTCAAAATATACCTCGATGTTCACATATTCATTCCATATTTTTTAGGCCTTATTCAGTACCGCCGAGAGCTATATTCGACCCAAGTAGGCCGCCGATAGGGGGGTCCCCCGCCTCCGTTCACAAACTATCCGCCTGGCGCGAGAAATCACAGAGACTACGGACGGAGGATGCGAGGACAGGACACCTCCGGGGTAAGTTTAAAGTTTTATGAAGGGTCGGTTATTGCTGCTATTTAAATTTGTTATTTATGAAGTGATTTGTGCGTTACGACTGTTTTCTTATATTAATGATTGTATATTACACGTTGGTAATGTGAATGGTCTTATTTATTATAGGTTATGTTATGCTCTTGTTGAGGTTAAGTCACTTTCCCTATTTAACAATATATCCAGCAAAGTAAGGTTAGAAACCTTACTTACTACCACCGAGATTTAGAACAGACTAGAGGGAATGCATCCCATTTGCCCTATGCGCGAAAAATGATATAAACAAAGTGATACTAATATGGCGGCTTCGCCAGAAACAACCTTGAAATTGGCCCTGAAACGTTTCATTACACAGATCATTGCCTCAGAGCCTGCCTCAGTGTTCAATCAATGTGTAATACAAAATTGTCAAATGTCAAATTAGCTTTGAAATGTCACTTCCGAGATATTTTCCTTGTTTGCTCGGCTGTTGTGCTAGCCGTGCACTATACACTTAGTATTAGTGTTTAGCCTTTAAAAAGACATAACCAATAGAATTAAGAGCTAACATACGAAACCAACTAGAATAAAAAAAACACTGCTTCATTCATGGTTACACCAATATGGCCGCTTGATATTTGGTGTGCCAATGTCACAATATACGCATTCCTTCTAGTCTTAACCTGCAATCTTTGCACCAACCGCCACTGGTAGGACTTAGATGATCAGTTTATATTCTAAAATATCAAAGATTAAGCTTTGCTACCGTAATCTAACCTCAAAGCATGTTTGATTAACTTTTAACCGCATTTTTCTAATTTTTTGTGGCCATAATTTAAGAAATTACAATGTTACAATGCCAGCTGTGCAAACAGACGCTCTATAGAATTTCTTCGACTCTTCTAGGTTGGGTTTTAATTGCGTCTCGTGCTTTCAGGGTAATAGACGATCCCCTGGCCGCCTTCAACAAGATGATAAGGGAGAAGGACGAACGGGAACGTCGCATTAAGCAGCGCAACATGAGGCGCAGTTACAGCCGTAGCCACAGCCGCAGCAGGAGCTACAGCCGGTCTCCGGTCCGGAGGAGGAGCAGATCTCCCAGGCCGCTGCGACGCTCTAGGAGCAGGTCGAGGTCGTTCTCTCTGAGCCGGTAAGCAGACATATATATTTCTCATAGTCCAAATCGATTAATAAGTAGTCGAATATTCACAAAATAATCTAAAATTCCCAAAAAGTACATGTTTGTGCTGTTAAACGGAGGAATTGTCGAGAAGCAGGAGAAAACTTTTTTTTTTTTTTATGGTGCGTCTTGCAATTGTAGGTCTCGGTCGAGATCATATTCGGGCAGTCTTAGGGGATCGCCGTACAGGCAACTGTCTCCTCCGAGGCGGTCGCCGTTGCCGTCTTTGCCCCCCCCGGAGGGGCCCTCTAGGTACCGCTCGCCTATACGATCGCCGCCAAGGTTAGTTGCTGTTGTAGTAGGCATTTTGCTGTTGCGATGATAACGATGATGATGTAGCTTCCTGCATGTCTAGACCAATAACGTTACTGTTTTTCTAGTGTTACAATAGTCGAGTCCGTTTCCTGTAGGTTGAAATCATATAATTTAGGTTGCAGATATTCGATAAACCATATTCTCTAAGGTGTTTCCCGTGATTAGCGTTTTTAAATTGCTTGACATTGAGAACCTTTGAGGTTAGAACAATTTTTTTTTTTTTAGGTTATAAACTCAAAGGTTAGTAGTATTAGTCAGAAATTTTTGTAAAATGTTGGTAAATCGTAACAATTTGGAGCATATGTTGTGTACATATTCATAGAATTTTAAAACTGTCGTTAGTCTATGTATTTTAATACACTTTTTTTTATAGTCTTTCGTATTATTTTCTTTTTTTTTAGTTGAGATACTGTCCTAGACCATTTTTCCTAACCTATGAATTTGTTTATTAAGTCAATATCTACAGAGGAAAATTAAAATGAATTTAGAATAAAAGTTAAAAATTGTAAACTGCTATTAAAAATTTAGACGTCCATAAAAAACGTCATATAATCTGTCTATGAACGACAGAGGTGGAAATAGCGGTTATGTCGAAGCTCAAAACGAAACGTCAAACTTTTGACAAGTGACTGTCACATGTAAAATAAATAATGACAGGGGTAACAACTTTGACAATTAAATAAGGTTATAAATTTGAGATATAACAGAAATATGTCTTTTTTTGCTGGGCCAACTTTGATGTCATTTTTTTTAAATGGCTCATATCGAGCCATCCAAAAAAAAAGGCCGAGCAAAAAAATACGTATCTTAAATGTTATAACCTTATTTAATTGTCAAGGCTATTGCATTATCTGACAGCTATTATTTGTTTTACAACTGTGACAGCCACTTGTTAAAAAGTTTGACGACAAAGTTCTCTTTTAGCCTCGACATAACCGCTCTTTCCATCTGTCTCGTTCATAGCCAGATTTTATGACATTTTTTTGGATGGCTTTATATATAGGTTTCAAATTTGGTATTGTTTAGTTGCATAAAAGTAATGAGTCAAATTAAAAGATAATTAAAGTGCATAAACAATTTTCATGAACAAATATAGACAGTTTTTTTATTCGTGTCTGTCCAAATTGAGTTTGGTACGTTTGTTGATTTTTTTTTTTTGGTTAAATTTGTAGATTACAATCTACATTTTTTTAAGTTCTCAGCTTTGAATAGCACAATTCTTGAATGTTAGGAGGTATTAAGGTTTTCTTTTTTAATTAACAGGTAAAAGGAATGTTGTCTTACTCTCCTGTATAACGAATTTACGTGGTACTGTTAGCATTGTTAGTTTATAAGCTGTTGTTTATTTAGTTTTTTTAAAAAGTTATTTACGAAGATCAAAAATAAAATTGTAACTTCAGCCCAGCAGCTTGGTTACTATTAACCTTTGAACTGGGGTGAGTTGGTTAAAGTGCAATATTTTCAATTAAAGAATCTACAGTTTTGCTGTGTCCCTTTATTAATGGGACACCCTGTATATTCCGACTTAAGGCAGTTTTAGAATTGTTTATTGTAACATTTGACGAATTTGTTAAGGGGTTTTTCTGGTTACGATTTTCAAAAAATAAAATTGTTTTCAAACATTTTTTTTTTTCAGAGAAAGAATAGAGATATCGTTTTGAAAATTTGTAGGTATGTTTATTGATGTTTAGATAACGATACCAATCAAAACGATTCTAGTTCATGTGATAGCCATAAATGTATACAGCAGATAAGCAGATGTTTAAAACAGGTGAGGAGTCGAGATTATCGAAACACAGCCGAGCGTCGAAAAAATGCTCTCTCACAGAGTCTCACTGTATACGCTTGAAAATAATTTTAGAACTAAGATATCGCTCTAAAACCTTTTATGTCATGTTTTTGAAGATATTAATTAGTAAAATCCGTAAAAAAAAAATTCGATTTTTTGAAAATTTGTAACCAGAAAGACCCCTTGTTTTTTCTCAGTGAGCGATTCACTGGAGACCCATTTCTCGCTCCCAAGAGACAAAAATCAAAGAGATGGAAACAAAACGTTCGCTTGTTGCAGAAACCGCCACCAGCCCGAGAGGCACAGGGACAGAGACTATGACGACGACAGGGACTACGGCCGCAGGAACAGAGACAGCCGGGACAGGCGCACTTCCCGCGACAGGGAGAGGGACAGAGAGCGCGAGAGGACCGGGGACACGGGACCGCTACTACGACGGCTATGACGACAGGAGGGTCCCGCCCAGGCCGCAGCAGTGGCCCCAGCAGAGCAGCATACAGCCCCGGCCAATGCAGGACGCCTACTACGCTCCGCCGCCCGACATGCAGTCCGGATTCCAGTCTAACAGGTACTATCATTTGCTGTTCGTAGGGGTACTCGTGGCGGAGAAACGCGTGAGAGTTCGTGCAGGCGTTTGCATTGTTGCCGAATTTTGTTGAAAAAAAGAACATTCGGATAGATATTTTATGTCGAAAGGTTGATATTTGACAAGGCAGTAAGTACCAAATCATCACTTAAAAAAATTTCTTGTCACATTATGTGACAGCCATTATTTATTTTGCAATTATGATGGCCAACTTGTAAAAAGTTAGACTAGTTTGCCTTCTTAATTAGAACTATAAATAACATATTTAACAATTTATTAATTTAAGTATTACCGAATTATTCCAAAAAGTACAGACATTTAAAAATGTAAAATGGCAACAATGCTTTTCAATGTTTATTGTGATTTTAGAGGTCATTGCCCTCTTCACACACAATGGTTGGACTTTAGTAATTAATATTCTGAGTCTTCAAGGTGCTGCCGCCATAATGGAAAAATGGGGAAAAAAACATTTTTGCTGAGAAAGCACGACTATATTTCCCAATTTTTTTACAGCTTGTTAAGTTTGCCTCAAAGTATAGATATTTTTTATATATTCTAGTTTCACACGTCTTGTCAGTATCACAGGATATTTCATAAAATATAAAATTTATGCCGCTGATATCTTAAATAAAAATGTCTGTACGAACTCTTACTATCGACCAGGATAACTTTAACGTAGTCTCAAATTTCGTTACACAATTTCTTATTAAGGCTTGTCCCAAATATCCTGTAAATTGTTTTTAAAAGAAGTATCTGTCTCCTTTTTTGTTTGACCTTAAAGAATATATATTTTATTTTATTTTATTTTATTTTAGTTATTGAAGTTGTTTATTTAATTCCTTATTTATTTATTTGTCTGTTTATATAGTTTTCTTAGTTCTATAGAAATCTGAACTTGTGAATCTTTAGATTCAAAATACTTCTAAATAAAGACAAATTTCTTTGTAACTGTTCTGTTTGCGGGTCTTAAAAATATTAACTTGGTTATAACATGTTGCAAACAACAAGTAATGAATACCTATTTATTTTGTATGTGAGTAATTTTATTTTAATTGTCATTATAATCAAGATATTCTTTTTATGTATTGTAATATTTCATACCAGACATTTTTAAAAATAAAATTACTCATTGTTTCATATGAAATGTCACGCGTTCTAAAATCTAAAGTTTGGTACAATATTATGTGCGGGATCTGTGGTGACAAATCGTGGTGAATCCTTAATGTGATATATATATTTTCTGTGATATGATATTGAAATAATTACACTCTGTAAATATTTATATTTTAATACACTTTGTATTACTTTGTTTCTGAATTGCCTTTTATTATTAAATAAGGTTTTATTATCAAACTTCTCTGAGTATTGTTATCAAATAATAACAATATAATAGAATATATATGTAAATTATACTGTACTTAGTTGACCTTTTTTAAAAGGCTTTGAGTTTTTTTTTTTTTTTGCTGTTATTCTCATATAAATTTATTGAAATTAAATTGGAATAGTAATAATTTATAATTTTGTTTTTTTTTAGATCGTTAACCTTTTTTTTGCAAAATTTTTTTACAAAAATTGTTTCTAATCACAAATAATACTCTAGATTTTTGCTGTATGTAAACAGAATTTAGTAATAGAAGTTTAGTAATAAACCCTTGAATAAACGATGGAAATGTGAGATTTAAATATTTACTACAAATTATTTATATGAAATAGTGCTGTTACATACTTGTTTGTATTTCCCTCCAGAATCATCTTTTGCCATAAAAAATTTCCGAAAGATTATTCTGGTTTTTCTGTGATATATAAAACAAATGTATTTTTTACCATTTTATGTACCTCTATATTCTGAATCGCTCAAATCTTGTTAAGCAACATAAGAGCTTTATTATCGGTAAATTAGACTGTGAATTAATAGATACCCAGCCGAACGTTCAATTTGTATCTGAATTGCTTGTACACATACCTCTGCAATAAACCATTGTTCCGAAACTGGTATTTTTCTTAAAAAAAAAAATTGCACGACTTTCATAAAACGGTCTGTTTTAGGTATGAGCGCGACCGACGATGTAGTACTGCGAGCAAACCAGCTGAGGAGTTGTTCTCGTCGCAGTTTTGCAGTAAATCGATAACCTAAAACCCGCTAATACGCTACAAAACAACGTCGGTTTGCTTAATAACACTCTTTGATTCCTCAACTTTTTGGGGCGGCAGATCCGTTCCGATCTGCCGCCCCAAAATTTCTGGCCAAACCGTAGTCTAACGCTCTGATTTTGTGTCTGTCTAGGTACCCCCAGGTGCCGGCGCGGGACTACGGGCCCATACCGTTCAACCAGCCCCTGCCCCAGACCATACACAGCATCCAGCCGCAGAGGCGCTACGAGGACGTTGCCCCGCCGGGAGTCGACGACGATATCGCGCCGCCCGGCGTCGAGGAACCCCCGCCCCAGCCCGCCTTCAAGCGCGCGCCCTCGGAACACAAAGAGCGCGACGCCAGCCCGAAAGCCGTCGCCAAAGAAGACGCGGCCGAGGGCAGGCGCGGCGCCGCCGACAGAAAAGACCGCGAGAGGTCGCCCGACCGAAAGCGCAGGCACGAGAGGAGGAGCAGGACCCCCGACAGGGCGAGGAACCCCAGCCCCAAGCGCCAAGTCCAAGTCGAGGGAGCGAGACAGTCCCGACAAGCACAGGAGACGACGCAGAGACTCCTCCGACGATAGGCGGCGAGATCACTCGGACGACGACAGGTCGAGGAAGAGCAAAGACAAGAAGAAGCACAAAGAGAAGAAGGATTCAGAGAAGAGGAAGAAGAGAGACAAGAAAGAGAAGCACAAGAAGGAAAGCAAAGACAAAAAAACCCAAGGAGGAATTCAAGCAGGTCATACCTAAGAATACCGCGGAATCCGGCGACGAAGCGGAGAAGCTGAGGTTAGAAGAGAAGAAACGGGAGGAGCTGGAGGAAGAGAGGAGACTGGAGGAGAGGCGGTTGGAAGCCCTCCGAGAGGAGAAGCGACAGGAAGCTGCCAAGGAAGAGAGGCGGCTGGAGGCGGAGAGGAAGAAGAAAGAAGAGGAGAGGAAGAAGAGGGCGCACGAAGAAGAGAAGAAGAAGGCGATCGAAGAGATACACAACACCCCCGAGCTCGAAGAACCGAAACCCGACCTGTACGGCGACATGTTGAATGAGGAGATCGACACTAGTGTGATGGAAAACTACGGGAAACTGGAAGAGAACGACGAGTTGGCGGAGGACAAGTCGCAAGAGGTGCGCGAGATAGAGGACATCACAGAAGAGGGCGAGATCAAGGAGCTCGAGGACGAGGAGAAGGACATACTCGAATTACACTCGACCGACTTGGACCTCAAGGCCGAGGTGGAAAAGAGCGACATCCTGGCCCCCATGCCGGAGAAATCCAAATGGGAGGTGGAGGAGGACGGCCAGATCGCCACCAGCCCCAAGGATAGTCTCAAGAGCGACTCAAAGTCTGACAAGTCCGGCAAAGTCACCACGGAGGTGCTCAAGAGGGCCGAGAATGCAATCTTCGCCAAGGCGATAAACGCCATACGCCCCATCGAGATCAAGAAGATAAGCACCGACCGGGGCAAATTGTACTCCGGTGAGAGAGAGGTGGAAAAATCCCATAACCAGTTGCAGGTAACCGTAGCCAGTGCGGCGGAGGCCAAGCGAGAACCCGTCCAGCCGCCTCAGAGGATCTCGGTGAAGGACAGGCTGGGGATCAAAGTGGAGGATACAGATAAAGTGATCAATCTGGCCAGGAATAGGTCCCGTACCATCTCTCCATTCAGTAGAAGAGGGGAGAGCGGTAGAAACTATGCCATGGGTGAGCGTAGGGTGGAAGTAGACGAGTTAAGGGGGCACCGGGACCGAAACAGAAGATCCAGGTCCAGGAGAAGGGACAACAGTCGTGACAGGCACAGAACCAGGACCGATTCCAGGCATCACACAAGGCACGATCACCGAAGGAACGACCGTAGGCGAGAAACGACGAAAAAGGAGGAACGTAACAAACATGACGATGATAAAAAGAGCAAGAGGAAGCGCTCGAGATCGAGGAGTGAGAGCGAAGAGAAGAAAGACAAGCACAAGAAGAAGGATAAAAAGCAGAAGAAGGAGAAGCCCAAGAAGGCTAAAGATGAGGAAGAACACAAGGAAGACAAAGAAGAGAAGGAGGAAGAGCAGAAACCTCAGTCTGCCAACATCAAACGTAAACCCACGATAGACGAGGCGAATTTTGAGCCCGATTATGATTTAGAATCGCACTCGGATGAAGAAGAAGAAAAGGATAAGAAGAAGGACACCAAGAAACACGCTGAAAAGGAAGATGATGACAAGAAATCTTCCACTTCCGAATCCGAATCGGATTCGAGCTCCGAGGACGATCGCCGTAAGAAAAAACACAAAAAGCATAAGAAGAGGAAGAAGAAGGAGTCGAGCAGCAGCAGCTCTGAGTCGGAGTCGGAGTCCAGCGATAGCGAGAGGGAGCGCAAACGGAGGAAGCACAAGAAGAACAAGAAGAAAAAGAAAAAGTCAAAGCATAAGTAATATAAGGGCGGGAAGGTGGTGCGTATGCTGCTTCGATGTTTGGAGAAGAGGTAGTCTGTAATTTGTAATCGCCTTCGTCATAGATGTTGCGCTTTTTTTTGTATATAGCTTGGTTCTCGTATCGCTAAGGAGATAGTGAAGTTCAAGGAAATATTTGTGTAAACTATTAATTAGTATTAAATAAAAGATGTATGTATACAGTTCAGTGTTTTTTTTATTCAACACCTCTACAAATTTTCCCCAAAAAACATTGCAGTTTTTTTTTCTGAATAGAATCTTGTGAAAATAACAAGCAGTCAGACAAGTAATTTGTAAGGTGGTATGAGCAGTTCACGTATCTAAAAAGTTCTTCATCTAAAAGTCTTGAAAAAGTAACATGGAACCTAAGCCATATTTTGAGGTGATTTTTTTCAAGCTCAAATAAAATGTTGCTTTAAAATTAAATAATAAGAAAAGAAGCGAAATAAATTAAGGGGCTGAGCAAGCTAATGATCTTTTAAAATGGTTTTTTATACATTAGATTTTTTTTTTTCAAGAAAAATTCCACATGAACATTTTTTTTTGGGTTTTACAAAGTTAAAATTTTAATTAAAATCATAACAATATTAAATTTGAGATACACTACATAAACAAAAAAAAGTACTCCAGGCAAAGGGCGGTTTTAGAAAAAAAAAAATGCCATCCGAGATTTTTCAACGGGAATGCGCTTCTGAATACGTGTAGTAACTATTGTCCCTAAATTCGAATAGCTGAAAATTAGTGCGTCAATGTTTAATTATCAAGTGAAGTTAGGAAAAATGAGTTTTTGACATATAAATTTATCCTTGGATTTTACAAATATACGTCCGTAGAAGAAGTTGTATTAAAGATTATGCAAGGAAACATTTCAAAGAAAAAACACTTATTGTACATGGCAAAACCTATAATCTGTCAAGGTTTACTACATCTACGTTCGTTATTAATATTAAAAAATAGCATTTTTTTAGCAGTTTTTTGCATTTTGTTAAAAAAACTAATTATTCGATTTCCATGCGGTTGGGCTCATTTTATAGATATTTTTAATACCTACAACTTCTTACACGGACGTATATTTGTAAACTCCAAGGATAAATTGATTTAACAGTTCCATAGGTTAGTCTTCCCCCTTTCCAATTAGTTTTTACAAGTTTTGGTTAAATTTTAACAGATACATATATGTATATCAATAAATATCTTCGTAAATATACATATTTCTAGTGCTGTTGAAAAATGAAGTTTCATTTAATTCATAATTCATTTCTCATTATTTTTTTGCCTCCGCTGTTAGCCTTTAAATCTATTCTGTAAAAACTAATTGTATTAAAAGCTCTTTATAAAATCGAACGACAGGGACTCATTTTTCTCACTGTCAAGATCTATAGTTTGAGAGATCTATTACAGGTAATAATAGTTTTATTCTCAACAACTTAAGTATGAGAACTGTGCTTATTAAAAAAAAAAAGAAGGCATTATAAGTACTACTTTTCATAGTTTAATTGACACTAATGTGCTTTTTTTTTAAAGCATTTAACATTCTTTCTTATGTTCTGAAAGGTATAACAGAATCTCATTAAATTAAAACACTATTTTTATTTCACATTTTTATTGTCTACTCAATATTTTGTACACCAAAATAATGTAATCAGTCTTCAAGTATATAAAAATAAAAAAACAGTCTTTGGTCATAAGACAAATCATACAAATACAGGTAAACCTTTATAAATACGTGACATTAAATTAAAGTTAAGATATGTGGTGGAGATTCAAGTTAGGAAAGATGGTTTTTAAGGTTTACAAGATTTGCTTCATCTACCTTTACAAAATCACTTTTTAGTCTACTTCTTCTATAGTGGGTCCTCCTTGGCTACCACCAAATCCTCCGGCCTGTTGTCCGCAACCTCCCGGCATGCCGCCGGCCGCGGCACCGCCTCCGTACTGGTTGTTCTGGGCGCCACCTCCGTACAGCTTCGCCATGATGGGACTGCAGACGGACGTCAGCTGCTTCCGCTTGTCCTCGTACTCCTCCTTCTCGGCCAAGGAATTGTTGTCCAACCACCTCAGGCATTCCTCACATTCCCCTCTCGACAATAGACTTGTCTTCGGAGCTAAGTTTGTCTCCGCAGTCCGACGCCGCCTGCTTGAGCTGGAAGACGTATGCTTCCAATTGGTTGCGTGCAGCAACTCTTTCTCTCTGTCGGTCGTCCTCTTCCTTGTACCTCTCAGCTTCGGCCACCATTCTGTCAATGTCTTTCTGAGACAGTCTGCCTTTGTCGTTCTTGATGGTGATGTTCTTGGTGTTTCCAGAACTCGTATCTTTGGCAGATACGTTCAGGATGCCGTTGGCGTCCATGTCGAAGGTGACCTCAATCTTGGGTACTCCGCGGGGAGCTGGAGGTATGCCCGTCAAGTCGAAGGTGCCCAGCAGATTGTTGTCCTTCGTCATCGCCCTTTCGCCTTCGAACACTTGGATGGTAACAGCCGGTTGATTATCTGCGTATGTGGTGAATGTTTGGGCTTGTTTGCAGGGAATCCTGGAGTTGCGCTCGATGATCTTAGTCATGACTCCGCCAGCCGTCTCGATACCCAGAGACAATGGGGCTACGTCGACTAGAAGCACATCCTGGATCTTGGAATCCGACTCTCCCGTTAGAACGGCAGCCTGGACAGCCGCACCGTAGGCAACTGCTTCATCTGGATTAATGGAAAGGTTCAGAGGCTTGCCGTTAAAGAAGTTCTGGAGGAGCTGTTGGATCTTCGGAATACGAGTGGAGCCACCAACGAGAACCACATCGTGGATTTGCCCTTTATCCATCTTGGCATCCATCAGGGCTTTTTCTACAGGCTGCAGTGTGCCTCGGAATAGGTCAGAGCACAGTTCTTCAAATCTCGCTCTGCTGATCTTTGTGTAGAAATCCATGCCTTCGTAAAGAGCATCAATTTCGATGGACGCCTCAGTGCTGGAAGACAGTGTACGTTTAGCTCTCTCCGCCGCCGTCCTTAACCTCCTCACTGCCCTCGGGTTCATCCTAAGGTCTTTCCTGAATTTACGTTTGAATTCATCAGCCAAGTGATTCACTAATATGTTGTCAAAGTCTTCGCCACCCAGGTGGGTATCACCTGCAGTGGCTTTGACCTCAAACAGAGAGCCTTCGTCGATGGTAAGAATGGAAACGTCAAACGTGCCACCGCCCAAGTCGAAGATGAGCACGTTCTTCTCCCCCTTAAGATTCTTATCGAGACCATAGGCTAGGGCAGCTGCAGTGGGCTCGTTGATGATTCTCAAGACATTCAGTCCCGCAATCGCACCTGCATCTTTCGTGGCTTGCCTCTGGGAGTCGTTGAAGTAGGCTGGCACCGTGATGACTGCGTCTTTTACCGTGGTTCCCAGATACGCCTCGGCCGTCTCCTTCATTTTGGTCAAAACCATCGAGCTGATCTCTTCTGGAGCGAAGGTCTTAATTTCGCCCTTGTATTCCACCTGGATTTTAGGTTTTCCGCTGTCGTTGACGATTTTGAAGGGCCAGTGTTTGATGTCCTGCTGGATTTTAGGGTCGTCATACCTGCGGCCGATCAGGCGCTTCGCATCGAAGACGGTGTTGCTGGGGTTCATCGCCACCTGGTTCTTGGCGGCGTCCCCGAGGAGACGCTCGGTGTCCGTGAAGGCGACATAACTGGGTGTCGTCCTGTTGCCTTGGTCGTTGGCGATGATTTCCACCTTTCCGTGTTGCCATACCCCGACGCAGGAGTAGGTCGTACCCAAGTCAATACCAACTGCTGGAGATTTCACCATGTTTTCGTTTATCTCGAACTGATTTTACACTTAAACACTTCACTAAATACTGTTATAATCGCTTTTAAGAGCTTGGACTTTCGTTCGCTTTGTACTTCGTTCGCTTTGTTCTTTCGTTCAAGTTTCCTTGACGCTTTATTCGAATTCACTGAACGCCCGCCGCCGGCCGCTGCTTATATATGAATCGACAAAATCGACCCGAATATCCTCGAATGTTCTCGAACGATTCTAGAAGGAAACGAAATGTCTAGACAACTCGATTTGTGCTTTCCACAATGAATGAAGGACAGGACCGCATTCAGGTTGGGTTGCTGCACACAGTTTTCCATAATATGTAAGTACAAGTACAATTTTACTGACAAATTGCAAAACAGTCAATATGTAAATATTCTTAAAACTATGTTTCATTGTTGCTCTTCGTGAAATCAAATCAAGAACAGATATTTTTACAACTAAGAATGTTATTGGTAAAAAGGACTAGGAGGATGTTTGGTTCTTACAATTTCACAAATATAATATAGACAATGACACATCATAGAGGGCATGTCGTAGATTCTAATTTCTCTATTTATTAATAACTACAACGTATGTAAAATTTTGAAGTTTTATAGGAGTTATGTAACTACAGATTAGTCTCTTTTTCAGTCTAACAGATTTTATGTACCACTTCCGGTCTCCGGACCAAATGGTGTTTTGTGTAAACATGACATGATTTTGGTCCTTATTTTGACAGATGATCTCAGTAAATACATACATACATACGTACATACACATGTATGTACATATGTATGTATGTCAATACTGAAGTCAGTTACATATATATTACATACATATGTACAACGTCCGTGTTCTTGTCATAGGTCAGAAATCTCAGATTGTCACGAGAAGATCGCGACATATGTATGTAGGTACTCCCAGTCTCAGAGCACTTTTCTAGAGGAACTATCTGGTGATATTACCAGTTGATTCTGACTTCTGGCCCTAGTATATATGTATGTATGTACATACATATGTACATAGTGTATATTTTAAATACTATAAAAATACTGAATTATTTTTAAACGCCCCTGAACAAAGGTAATTTTAACGGCAGATGTAAACATAGCAACACGCGTTGCGTAATCCCACTCAGATCCGGAGCATTCTAAATAAATTCTAAAAACGTTATGATTATGATGGAGGCTAGAGACAACTGCTTTTTTCTTTTTAACATTTCCCAATGATAAAAAAATACATACATTTTTTATTTTTACAAGAATGGTATGTCGTCAGGAGAAAATTAATAAACCTATTAGTACCTTTAATTTGTTTATTTAATAGGTACATATGTACATATGTACATATTTCATCATTTGTGTTATGTTTTCCTTGATCGTGGATTAAGCGTCGACAATAAAATGAAAGTACTTTGTGATTTTGTCAAAATTGTGATATTTTCACAAACCATGAATAACTCCAAAAAAATTACATCTGTACTATGTACATATGTAATCCTTTTCAAAGTTTTTGGACTCATAGTAAAGGAAAATTAATGTACATACAAACATATGTAACTGAGAAATTTTAGATTTTTTTTCTAATAACAATTTCCAGTTTCCAAAAGTTTCCAAAAACCATAAAAATTCGAAAAAGCTATCTAATATCCATATAATCAAATAAGCCCTATTTAATAATATCTCTAACTCGCCGTTTTATTAAAATTTCATGATATGTGATTTTTAAGAAAACTATAGTAAGGATGGTAGAGTTTTGAATTCTTGTGATGTTTTTGGTTCATCTTTAGAAATTGTACAACAACTTTGAAAAGGATTTAATATTTTCGGAATTATTCAGTTTTTTTTAAACCATGACAATTTATGTAGATTATTATGTACATTATATACATACATATGTATAATGCATCACCTTCAATTTGTGCCTATTAGAGGCAGAATTTCATAAGTTGTAATCCTATCAATAAATCCTATCAAAAAATCGATACTGTAGTACAAATATGTACATACATATGTACATACATAAGTATGTAGTATGTACATATGTATGTAGTATATAATCAGAATTTAAACAACTTTGAAAAAGTGGGTGTACTCATGGACTTTCATTGCTGACTGTATTTTACATACATATGTATGTACATATGTACTTATGTATGTATGTACATATGTACATACGTATATACATACATATGTATTCAATAAGGGAATATTTTCAAACCACTTTTTTTTACTAAAATGTTTGAATTAAAAAATATTTTAAACATCAAACATTCTGTCCTGAATATATGTATGTAGTTTTAAGGAAACAATTATAGTTTTTAGGAAACAATTAGTCCTGAATATACATTTAAACCGTTGTTCCATCTTTCAAAGATTAGGAGAAGTTATATACATATGTATGTACATGCATATGTATATTATATGTACACTTAGGGACAGAATTAAACGTTAATTTATGTAACTGTGAACTGATTTAGTCCCTATTTTGCCAGATGGAGCTATTTAGTGAAATAGGTGCTGAAAAGTTAATTGAGTTGTATACAGCGTTCGCATTTGTACCATAGTATGTCACAAACCTGTGATTACGAGTAAAATGCTACATCCTCCCAATCCTAGGGGAATATTTTAAGAGAATTATTTATGTACAAATGTACGTACATATATGGAATTATCGTTAACTTGCACAAAACAACATTTGGTTCTGTCTCTAGTACTTGAAAACCCAAACACTATTTTTTACTCGATATGCGCTTCGCCAACCATGTTGGCATCATCAGAAGAGTATTAAAAGTCTTATGATTTAATGAGTAAAAATTAATGTCTCTACGCCGAGAGCTCAAATTCTTCTCCTGTGTCTGTCTCTAGTATAGTTCATATGTACATTAGACTGTATCAAAAAATCAACTATTTTTTTTTTCAAAAATTACTGAAAATATTGTTCAGGATGTCGAAAAAATGAGCCTGTGAAAATATCAGCTCTTAATTTTAATATTAAGAGGTAACTCATCGCGATTTTCCATTTCCCATTTAATTAACATGGGAAACATTTTCATCAGAAGTTGGACTCGCCAGAATTTTTTGAGGTCTTTTCACTTTTTTTGGTGAATCTATCAGACTAATTGAAAAATGTTTGCTTTAAATTATCTTTTTTCAGTCTTTGAAATTCTTAGAGTATCCTGTCCATTTGATCGGTAGTTTTGTCCAAAAATCCTTGATTTAGACGCTCTTCTTTGATATGAACATTTTAAATATTAATTTTATTAGCACTTGATATTTCTTATCTATAATGTTCTTTTCTACATTAATTATATCTAAATCTAAGTTAAAATCATAATTATAAATTGTTTTTGCTTAAAAATATTGTTTTAAACTATTTAATTATTGAAATACAATCTCACCAAAATTGATCTCATAATATTCAGTATGGATACAAAAGCGTCTAAATCAAGAATTTTTGGACAAAACTACCGCTCAAATGGACTGAGGATACTCTCAGAATTTCAAAAAGACTGAAAAAGATAATTTAAGGCAAACATTTTGCAATTAGTTTGATAGATTCACCAAAAAAGTGAAAACATTTCAAAAATTCTGGTGAGTCCAACTAACCTTAAATCACTTTTGAAAGACTAGATTTATCAAAAAAATTATAAGACGTTTTTTGTAGTGCGTTCAATTCCTTACAATATGTCTTGGTCTTATCAGTCTGATAATCGGTTGAAGTTACGAAATTCCAAAGCTTGAAAAAAATGTTTCCCATGTTAATTAAAAGGGAAATGGAAAATCGCGATGAGTCACCTCTTAATATTAAAATTAAGAGCTGATATTTTCACAGGCTCATTTTTTTCGACATCCTTAACAATATTTTCAGGAGTAATTTTTGAAAAAAAAAATAGTCAATTTTTTTGATACAGTCTAATGTACATACATATATATGTAGGTATGTACAATGTATATACGCAATAAAAGTTATCCGACCAAGTACGATGACTGTCTGTCTAATTTCTTAGTACTTATATACATAATACGAGTATATACATACATAGTAAGTATGTACATGTATTATATGTAGATACAATGGAATCTGTTCAATGTGAATTTTACGCTCCCTAATCCGACTCTGTATTCAATAATTTCGCCAACGGTTAATGATCGGCAGCGGTCTAGAATTTCTGTGACGTTCGAAGTACATTCGAGAACATTCGAGGATATTCGGGTCGATTTTGTCGATTCATATATAAGCAGCGGCCGGCGGCGGGCATTCAGTGAATTCGAATAAAGTGTCAAGGAAACTTGAAAAGCGAAGTACAAAGCGAACGAAAGTCCAAGCTCTTAAAAGCGATTATAACAGTATTTAGTGAAGTGTTTAAGTGTAAAATCAGTTCGAGATAAACGAAAACATGGTGAAATCTCCAGCAGTTGGTATTGACTTGGGTACGACCTACTCCTGCGTCGGGGTATGGCAACACGGAAAGGTGGAAATCATCGCCAACGACCAAGGCAACAGGACGACACCCAGTTATGTCGCCTTCACGGACACCGAGCGTCTCCTCGGGGACGCCGCCAAGAACCAGGTGGCGATGAACCCCAGCAACACCGTCTTCGATGCGAAGCGCCTGATCGGCCGCAGGTATGACGACCCTAAAATCCAGCAGGACATCAAACACTGGCCCTTCAAAGTCGTCAACGACAGCGGAAAACCTAAAATCCAGGTGGAATACAAGGGCGAAATTAAGACCTTCGCTCCAGAAGAGATCAGCTCGATGGTTTTGACCAAAATGAAGGAGACGGCAGAGGCGTATCTGGGAACCACGGTAAAAGACGCAGTCATCACGGTGCCAGCCTACTTCAACGACTCCCAGAGGCAAGCCACGAAAGATGCAGGTGCGATTGCGGGACTGAATGTCTTGAGAATCATCAACGAGCCCACTGCAGCTGCCCTAGCCTATGGTCTCGATAAGAATCTTAAGGGGGAGAAGAACGTGCTCATCTTCGATTTGGGCGGTGGCACGTTTGACGTTTCCATTCTTACCATCGACGAAGGCTCTCTGTTTGAGGTCAAAGCCACTGCAGGTGATACCCACCTGGGTGGCGAAGACTTTGACAACAGATTAGTGAATCACTTGGCTGATGAATTCAAACGTAAATTCAGGAAAGACCTTAGGATGAACCCGAGGGCAGTGAGGAGGTTAAGGACGGCGGCGGAGAGAGCTAAACGTACACTGTCTTCCAGCACTGAAGCGTCCATCGAAATTGATGCTCTTTACGAAGGCATGGATTTCTACACAAAGATCAGCAGAGCGAGATTTGAAGAACTGTGCTCTGACCTATTCCGAGGCACACTGCAGCCTGTAGAAAAAGCCCTGATGGATGCCAAGATGGACAAAGGGCAAATCCACGACGTGGTTCTCGTTGGTGGCTCCACTCGTATTCCGAAGATCCAACAGCTCCTCCAGAACTTCTTTAACGGCAAGCCTCTGAACCTTTCCATTAATCCAGATGAAGCAGTTGCCTACGGTGCGGCTGTCCAGGCTGCCGTTCTAACGGGAGAGTCGGATTCCAAGATCCAGGATGTGCTTCTAGTCGACGTAGCCCCATTGTCTCTGGGTATCGAGACGGCTGGCGGAGTCATGACCAAGATCATCGAGCGCAACTCCAGGATTCCCTGCAAACAAGCCCAAACATTCACCACATACGCAGATAATCAACCGGCTGTTACCATCCAAGTGTTCGAAGGCGAAAGGGCGATGACGAAGGACAACAATCTGCTGGGCACCTTCGACTTGACGGGCATACCTCCAGCTCCCCGCGGAGTACCCAAGATTGAGGTCACCTTCGACATGGACGCCAACGGCATCCTGAACGTATCTGCCAAAGATACGAGTTCTGGAAACACCAAGAACATCACCATCAAGAACGACAAAGGCAGACTGTCTCAGAAAGACATTGACAGAATGGTGGCCGAAGCGGAGAGGTACAAGGAAGAGGACGACCGACAGAGAGAAAGAGTTGCTGCACGCAACCAATTGGAAGCATACGTCTTCCAGCTCAAGCAGGCGGCGTCGGACTGCGGAGACAAACTGAGCTCCGAAGACAAGTCTACTGTCGAGAGGGAATGCGAGGAATGCCTGAGGTGGTTGGACAACAACTCCTTGGCCGAGAAGGAGGAGTACGAGGACAAGCGGAAGCAGCTGACGTCCGTCTGCAGTCCCATCATGGCAAAGCTGTACGGAGGTGGCGCCCAGAACAACCATTACGGAGGCGGTGCCGCGGCCGGCGGAATGTCGGGAAGTTGCGGACAGCAGGCCGGAGGATTCGGTGGTAGTCGAACAGGACCCACGATAGAAGAAGTAGACTAAATTGTTCCAAATATCTTAGTTTAAATTATAATTTATTTCTTGTACATAACAAACACATATTTTTGTGAACGAATGAGTAGGATGGATGAATGTAGATCACCATTATTTTTATAGATATATAATTAGAGACTGTAATCATCAAACAATAGACTGAATCATCTTGTTTTGTATTGTATAATTTAGTTCAATAAAAAAATGTTATAAAATAAAAATTCGTGAATTATTTCTTGAATCGAGGGATAATTAATAATTATACACTTGCTTAAAAAAAAGGGTTTAAACAAAATAAAATAATACAAAAGCAATAAAACAAAAATAAATTAGAAATTGGCAATCATATTGACCCAATTGTGATGGAATTAAATGTATAAGAAGTTGCCTACCTGCAGTAGAAAATTACAAATATTTGTCACTTTATAAAGTGGGTATTTAATATGGTACACCATAAATTAAATATTGTTTTATATGAATGTAGAAGTATACACTTATGTGCAAACTAACATTAAACTTGCATACCTTAGTCAACAAAAAATGTTTACCTTAGTCCCTGTAGTTCATTTAATGGCCGCTTCATTTTGATTAATATTAGCAAGTTTCTTTGGATACTGTTTTCTTGATTCTTAAATGTCAAATTCCAATGAGAAAATATATAGTCTAATACGATGGAAGCATTTTATGTTACATGCAAGTACCTGCAATTATCAGTGTAATTAAGTTCAATATTTTAAATTTCGCGCTAGCAGAAAGTGATCCCCCATTATTCTACTTTTCTGCGAGACGAAGCCGCCTATCTTCAAGTTTGTTTTGAGATGTCAGCTGTGGCACCATATGATGTTATGTAATGAAAAATAAGTGAATTAAAAATGGTTTTATCAAAATTCATAAATAAAAGACGTGCAAGTATTGCAACGGTTTAATAAGAGGTTGTTCAATGTATATTTGTGTGAAGTTTAAGTGTGTACCGTGCGCAGCGTAGTTGTTATTTGGAAGATTCTCGACTAGTTGGCATGGCGTTGCCTATTGTTTACTATTGTAACGTGAACGCTTGATAATTATCGGAGGATTTGCACAGAAAAGACATTAAAACATTATTATAATCGATCACAGAATAACAATAACGGATTTTAATTCGGATTCTTGCGGTTGTGTAAAAAAGGTACAATTTTTTGTTACGGTACGTGAACATAGCCGCGATCGCGGTCAATATTCTGCGCGGCAAAATGTGTTTCTGTGGCGGGCCAAATGAAATGACTTTTTTCTGTATGGCGGGATGTGGAGGGTACTAGGGGTCCTTTGCTTGGTTATGTGCTAGTTACACGTAGAAAAATTTTGTGCTTATTGGGTTTTCTGGTAACTGAAGCTTCCAAAATACCGTAACTGTGTTTAGTTTTATGTAAAACGGCGTGTAAACGTAAAATAATCACGGTCGAAAACCAACTTCGGTGAAAAATCAGAGAGGGTGCCTTGAAAATAATTAATTTACCCCGAAATATAAATGGTGAGTGTGAAAAACTAACGTAATTATTAATCTGCATTAAATTGTAGTGAATATTAACATAAAATTACCTGCTTACATAGGTTAAAGTCCTAGATAATAGTCGTGGAAAATGTTACTTGATAAAACTAGTGAGGTGTATGCAGGGGGTCGTATTTTATTTTGGGGCTCTAAACAGGTGCATTTTTGAATCATATTTTTGCTTACTCGTTTACAATACAGATATATTTAATAGGGTATTAAAGAAAAATCCGGTTTTGTGAGGTTTTTTTGCTTAATAATCATGGCTGAAAATGTGACATCGTTTGACCTTTTGGGTGTTGGCCATTGACTAGTAAAATCGTTTAAAAATGTGGTTTTAGACTGATATTGTCGTCTTTAGTCAAAATAATCAATTTACCCAGGAATGCCTCGAATATTATACAATATTGGTATAATAGTGAAGGTAGTCCATTTAAATATTTAAAGGGACAAAGATGGCGTTGCACTTTAGGTTATCTTAATTTTTTTTTTGAAAATGTTTTTTTTTTACACTCAGTATATTTCAAGAAGGTAAAACTGCAGTGATAAATACAATAATAACATCTATTTGTTTATTATTTCGTTTGGTATACATTTTATTGCAAAATAGTCTGTGTACGTAGGTAGAAAACACAAACATAATTGTATGTACTATATATGTAGGTACATACTTAATTACAGAATAATAAAAATAATTATCACTATATGTAATACTAGGATTTTTTAATATTTCAATGATAATTTACAATAGTATTTGGAAAATCGTTTCTAACATGAGTAGAAACATTTTCACAAAAGAGGTTATCAAATTATAAGCAGATCTGAACAAAGCCCTGAAGTCTTAAGCCCTAAGCTGTTTAGATTTTCAAGCCATATCGACTTTTTAAAATAAGAGGAATTCGAATTACTACCATTTACTTATAAAAAGTAATCAATTCGAAAGACCTAAGCACTTCTGAAATGGGTTTAAAGCACTCAAAAGTATTTAAAGCATATTGATAGTGCCTAAATTACTTCAAAGGGCCTTAATTACATCAAAAGGGTACTCGATAAGTACATTTATTTTATTTAGTACATTTATGTTGATAGTGCCTGAATTACTTCAAAGGGCCTCAATTACATCAAATGAGTATTTGATAAGTGGATTTATTTTGCAAGTCCTATATTGCAAGCAAGTCCCATATTCGATTTGTTGAAGTGTGGCCATTTATGTTTTGTGCAAATGAACTAAATGCCTAAATACATATGTAGGTATATATGCAACAACGGTAAAAGCATATAGTTTTGTACTATGTAAATATCAGGGAAATTATCAGTATTTTTTTCTCATATGAAAAATTATAAAAGCGAAATTACTTTTATCGGACTTGAAGACCTTTATTAAATCACCGATTGCAAAGCACTTTTAGAAAGTAATTCAGTCCCAATTATATATTTACAAAAGGGCTCAAATTACAGTACTCCAAAGGCCTGAAAGGGCTTGAAGCACATTTTTCAAGCACAAAGCACTAAAGCCCTGCCCTGCCCTGCTTTTTGTACTTAAATACTGTACATCTTTTTTCATCATGATTATATTTTGAAGGTTTGACAGTAACTTTTTTGAGATTAATATGGTCTCTCGCTTTATTTCAATTGTAGTGAAAATTGGAGTTAAATCAATCAAAAAGTAAAATAACCCAAATTTTTTATAGGCACTTTATTGAACTCATTAATATTAGTAATATTAAACTTATAATTATGTCTATTCAATATTTTGTGCTATTAATTTTACTTCTAAACATTCTAATGCTTGTTTGTGAAAAAAATCAACTATTTTGTTCTTGGAGTGGGTACTGGAACCTTGCGTAGAAACAAAAAAAACCGGACGTTTTCCACGAAACACCGAACTACTACACTTTTCTCGACGCGCGTTTCGCCAACTAAGTTGGCATCTTCAGGAGAAGATTAAAACTATAACGCCAGAATCGCCAGAAATCGGACACCAATTTGACTCGCCAACTGAGGCATAAAATATTATAATAGTTGTCCGATTACTGGCTTTGAGTTAGAATTTGATATTAACTTGATTATAATGACAAAGAGAGACATATGGCAGTCATACCACGATTTAAAAAGTACAAACTAATGTAAGTTCAAATGGCCAGTATTCGGACGGATGTCCGAACACTAGAAAATTGAATATTTTATTTAGCTAGTCCTCGGACACTGAATTTTACCATTCAAATACGAAAAAAATAAGATTTTAATGGAGTTTATAACACCTATAAACCTATTACAATATACACAGGACAAAATTTCAGGAACTAATTGATTTTACATGCATTTTACTTACTTACTTTGTTCACACACATCCAAACTTCTCCGGAACCAAACATAATCAACCTCTTCTAACGAATTTTTGATTTTTCAACTGACAATTAAGGAAAAAGGCGGGAAATATCGAATAAGTTTTGTTTTTGTCTTATATATTACAAAAGAGTATTGCCGCAAAGCCCGGTTAGGAAGAGATAGGTAGTGTTTAAGATATTTTCATTTTAAATCAGATCGTCCGACTACCGGAAGTATCCGGCTTACTGGCGAAGTCACTCCTACAAGGTTTTAGTGTGTTAGCAGACTTGAAACTGTATATTATCCCCAATTTTGTACAATTTAGAAATAAATCGTGTCTTGATGGAAATGAGAGTGACCGATGTAAATTAATCACATTAAAGTAGGTAGTATAAAAACATTCATTATGTGAACGCAGTTTTTTTAAAATTATTTCAAGATGTTTTACATTAATTTTGATTGGTACATTATCAATGAACACCTTTATTCCTTCCAGCTGAGACAGAGCTAAGTTCCAGCTAAAAAGCATTCGACCAAAAAGACTG
The DNA here is from genome assembly GCA_029963805.1 of Aromia moschata. NCBI lineage: Eukaryota > Metazoa > Arthropoda > Insecta > Coleoptera > Cerambycidae > Aromia > Aromia moschata. The sequence continues at coordinate 100,696 of JAPWTK010000014.1, read as the reverse complement.
ACAACATTGTTCTCAACATTCCTAGTCGTAAAAGCACTGATAATCCATAAAGATGAGCGGCCACAGATCGGACGACGACAGGTCCCTACACTCCGCCGAGAGTTTCCAAGGATTACGATCCCGAAAAGCTGTCGAACGTGGTGGAGTACGCGGAAGGCGAGTACGCCAAAACCAACAAGCTCTCCTTCCAGGACCTGCTCAAGATCCACCACAAGCAGACCGTGTGGGGCTTCAAGTTCGGCAGGGAGCTCAGGGAGAGCACCCTGGCCCGCGAGAAGACCATTCAGGAGAGGAAAAACGACGACTCTGCCGAACTCAGCGACGAGATCGAGAAACTCTCGGAGAGGCTCCTCGACAGCGATGCCCCCAGCACCTCCTCCATCATAGAGAGGAACCACAAGACGCCGCACTCCAGGAAACGCTCTGGCGTTTGCCGCACGAGCAAGAGGAAGAGCAAGCAGCAGAACGACTTCGTCTCGCCCCAGAAGACCCGCACCGCCCCGTTGCCGCTAATGGACTGGGCCGACTCCAAAGAGGTATGGCTGTTCATGGTGTACAAAGAGGAGGCTTCATTGAACCTCAGGAACCCGAGGCTGTTCGAGGACTTCACCTCGTTCATGCCCCGGATGAGGGCGATCTTGCTCGACTGGATCATGGAGGTTTGCGAAGTCTACCATCTCAGACGGGTCACTTATTATCTGAGCGTGGATTACTTCGATAGATTCTTGTCAATACGACCCGACGTCCCCAAGAATCAGCTACAGCTCGTGGGCGTCACGTGCCTCTTCCTCGCCTCCAAGCTAGAGGAGGTGTACCCTCCCCGGTTGACGGAGTTCTCCTACGTATGCGACGGGGCCTGCAGCCCCGAAGAGATCCTGGCGTGCGAACTGTTGATCCTGAACAGCCTCGGCTGGGACCTCAACATCATGACGCCCAGCGACTGGCTCAATTTGTACATGCAGATCCACTTCCAAGTCGGCAAGGTGCGGAAGCAGAAGCTGCACGTCGACATGAACAGGGACTTCTTCTTCCCGCAGTATTCCGGGTACCAGTTCACCAGGGCCTCGCAGCTGATCGACATGTTCAGTCTGGACCCCGGATTCCTGAAATTCAGCTACAGCACCATAGCTGCGGCCGCGGTGTACTTCATGTACGGCAAGAAGGCTGCGTTATCCGCCTCGGGGTTGGCGTGGGACCAGCTGCAGCCCTGCGCGGAGTACATGGCCGTGTTCTATCACGTCATCAGGGACAGCCCCGATCCCAGGCTGCAGTCTTGTAAGGGCGACGTGGCGGTCGACGACCAGAACAGCACGTCGTTGGCCAGCATCAGGCACAAGGTCAAGGACCTCGTGAAGGACGAGAATCACTCGCTGCAGACGCACGTGGTGAACATGGAGTACTTCGAGAAGTCGGCGATCATAAGGTAGGGGATTTTTTTTTTGTGAGTAGCTTGGGCTAACGTTTGTAGGTTTGCTTACCCTCCAAAAAATTGTGACCATTTTTGTTATTATATTAAAAAAAAATGTTTTTTTTTTTGCAAAATTTGGGTAAATATCTAGCTCCAGTAGGTTGCATTCCAAGTGGTTTGCAGCTTGAGTCAGTTAAACTAGCTTGAACCGCTCTTCGCACTATTTAAAAACGTGCCACATATTCCAGCCAGTTGTCGATCCGCCCCGGTGTAGAGAGTATCGTTTGTGAGAGTGTGCGTATTTTTATCATCGTAAATAAAAATGAATTCGGTGCAAATGTCGGAGTAATTTCATAGCCAATCTTTGTTGGACAAAGATGAAATTAAAATGCTTGGGAGACCTATTACAAACTTGAATATTGTGTAGATAGCGTCTTATAAAAAACGATGTTTTAATAGAAAATTCAGTCGAGACATCTATGAATAAAAATGCATGGATTTAATATAAAAAATGCACTATTTTTAAATTATTTGGTGGTGAATAATTATGGACAAAAATAGGATTGTCTGATTTAGATTATTTAGGCGACTGAATTAAAAAGCATGTAGTGTTGGCACAACATATGAAAAATGTTGTGTAATTTATGCTTTTTGGAAAAGTAAACATTATAGCTCAACTAGACACTGCGTATTGAAGAAATGTTGAACTGCGCAATGAAAAAGTGAAGCATAATCAATACATTTCACATATTATAACGAATTGTGTGAATCTTTGTGGTGCGTTTGAACTTGCATCGAGAGGACATTAATTTACTTTAGTGCTGAGTTGGAAGTTGCTCTAAAAGACCATTTGGAAAAAGCAACGGTTTTCTAGGGTACTTCAAAAATAATACAAAACGAGATTTTACAAACAATGTTTAGTGTATGCCAAGAAGGAATTTTTTAAAGAAATAAAAGAAGTTGGCTATATGTCTTTAATTGCAGATGAAACAAATATCGTTGTGTCGACTTTCTCTTCCAATAAAGTAATAATACACTTTTTTACTATAACATTGTTATGAATAACATAATAACAAGAGAACTGAACCAGTACATAAGAATATAAATATTTTTATGAGCTTGTAATTTTCAAATTCAGCCTTAAATAATCAAAAATGTTTAGTTGTGCCATATTTTTCATGAGTCTTTATTTGCAAACTCACATGTTTTTAGCACAAGCCGTCACTGTTAAGTAGGCATGATTTCTTTGAATTTTTGAGTAGGCGAAAAGAATATTTGGGTATAGAAAATTTGCTATGGAATTGGGCATTAGTTCCATCAGTATATGAAAAAAAGATGTAAAACGTTTTTTAAAATTTATATTTTTTTTATCAACATCAAAAAAAATTATTCTTTTTCTTCAACTCCTTGTCTCTCTAGGCTAGAGCAGATGGGCCTGAAGGTGGAGCGTACCTACCTCAGGAAGAAGAAGAAGACGAATAAGGAGATAGACGACAAAATCGAGAGGAAAGACGACGAGGAGGACGCCAAAGTGAACGAAGAGGACTGCAGTCTGGTGTGCATGTACGACGTGGAGAAGTTGGCGTACGACGCCGCCGCCTTGAGCGGAGAAGAGTTTGATTTCGCGCCGCCCCCCGTCCGCCGACGCCAATCTTATCATTCCTGAGGACAACAAGGCGATACTGAGCCTCGACGAGATCCTCGAAGGTATCGTCAGGTGTAACCAGAAAAACATCCCGGTACAGTTGCAGACCTCTAAGGAACTGTTGGACATGGTGGCAGAGGAAGCGGACAGTAGACTGGGACAGATTTTGTAGCTACTGTTTTTTTTTTTTACTTTGTATATAGAAGAATTTTGTAGCCGGGCTGAGATTAACCTCGAATCTAGGAGAATGTATGTATATAGTACATCATAGTACATCTGAATTGTTTCATGGCTTACTACAAAAGAGTATTAGTTTGAATCGTTTGTTTCACAGCCTCCTGTGTGTAAAGAGAAAACAAGCTTTAATGAAACGGCGATTGTTTATTTGAATCGTTTGTTTCACAGTCTCCTGTGTGTAAAGATATAATACATAAAGCTTTAATGAAATGGCGATCATTTAAAATTAATTTAAAGCAATTTTCTAAACGCTTGAAATTAAAAAATGCTTAAATAGAGAATATTTGGACATATTGTAAATTAATAGGTCAATTACTGGTGACTCATGTTTAATTTTTTAGTTTAATTTGCATTATGACTACAAATCTTTACAGTTTTGTAAATAAGCGTTGGGGAGGCTTGAAGGTTGGTTTTGCAACCAAATTTTTAAAACCTGTACCCTCCTCAACTCTCCGAACACGATTCGAATTCTTCTTACGTGTCGGCTACTCTGTCTTAGACTAATTAACTAAACGTAGGTTTAGATTTATCCTTGTGATTTAAATTTTATTTATAGAGTATATTATGTATATCGTATCATTTCGTATTTAAATTATGAGACGGTTATTTGTGGACGTGTTTCGTAGCGGGGGGTTCATTTTTCATTTCTCGTCGCTCGATTCGTGGTGTTTTATTGTGCTCGGTGGAAGGACTAGTTGTAAAATCCCTTAGCTGCTTTCTTACTGCATAATTTCAAATTTCGACTGACTGATTCGGGTGTGTTTTGGAACTGAGACTAATAAAGTGCCTTCGTCTTAACCCATTAGCGCCTGACCGGACACTTTTTGTTACTGTGTGCATAATTTAATTCCGGATCCACTGTCACCAATGTTTTCAAGGGTGCCCTTTCGAATTGAAGTGGTTGCAAGTCCGGAAAATGAGTTGTATCATTGGAAAATTGGAAATGAAAAAAAAAACGTGAGTAAACAAAATGGCGCCCGCTAAGAAACGGTTTTTTCAAACTTTCATAATTTTTTTCTCGAAAATTATTGGCTAATAAAAATTGTACAAAAACAAATTTGTCTCAAAAATCAGATTTTTGTAACGACTTTTGGTAAATACGAATTTTCACAATTTTCTGAAAAATCAAAAATTTCATTTAAAAATTCTGAAAAAATTTGAGCATATTCTTTTTGACACAAATTTGTTCTTATACAATTTTTATTAAAGTCAATAGTTTTCGACAAAAAAAATTTATGAAAGTTTGAAAAGAGCGTTTCTTAGCCAGCACCAAGTTTGGTTTGAACAAGAATATTTAAAAATAATGTAAGGCCAATAACTTTTAGTTTAGATGTCATGGACACCTTTTTTTTGTTTTAGGTATGTACAAAAATGTAAAAGCAAAAAAAAAACTTTTTCATCATCAAAAAATCACGTTTTTTTTTTTAATTTCCAATTTTCCAATGATACAACTCATATTCCGGACTTGCAACCACTTCCATTCGAAAGAGCACGCTTGAAAACATAAGGGGACAGGGGTTCCTGAATTTTTTTCAATTAAATTATGCACACAGTAACACTTTGAAGTCAGAGAATAAAAAGTGTCCGGTCAGGCGCTAATAGGTTAAGCTAATCTGTACAAAACGCCTGTAATCGTTAGGACTTTTTTATATGATAATAAGTAGTTCTATCAGTAGGTGCCTTATACACCCAGTGTTATAAATTGCTCAAAAAGTAGTCTTGATATTAAAAAAGTTGTCTTTATTGAGATTAGAATGTTAAAAAAATATCTTTACCTGACGTAAGACTAAATATAATTTAAAATGCACTATTCTAAAATTTCCTATTGTAGGAAATGGTTTCGTTATCGAATAATTTTATTTTACGTTAATTGTGGTCCTTTTAAATTTTAATTTTGCAATGCATTATCTAATGTCACTGCCAAAAGACTTCTCGACTAGCCTCTGTCTCCTTTCTTTCCTGTACATACAGCAAGTCTATTTTGAAAGATGTGATCTCTATCGTAGGAATAATATGTTATGTTTTAGGTTTAATTGGTTCTTTTACCTAACTTATACACGTTTGTAATTGAAGTTTATTGTAACAAAATGTAATTCATTTCCTTTAATAAATTTGGAAATTTTTAATCTTGCCGTTTATTATTCTTGGAGAAAAAGGTTGTTTCCGTGGTCGTGAATAAGGTTGGTGCGTGCGATCGTGCCGCAATTCAGCATTATTATAAGTGTGTTCGAGGTGTTTATGTCGTCGGCGTTGGTATTACGTTAATAACAAAATGTCGCGCGCAAACGCCTAAAAACTACCGTGTGCTGACAAAAGTGGATAAATGCATCGGTGACTGAAGATTTATTTCATGATGGCACAAGTGTAATGTGTAGAGTCTGTAAGGGAAAATTGCTGTTTAGGGACAAACGTGATTATATCCGTCACATAATTTTCATTCATAAGATTCTTAAGTGAGTGCAAAGAGAAGTATTTTAATTATGCCTGTGTTACATCAGTAGACGTCGAATGGTCATTCTCAAAATATATTTTCACCACAGTGAACAAGACTCTCGAAAACAACTATAGAAGCGCATCCGATGCTAGAAGGTTTTTACGAATTTTCTCCAGTTCGTGATGGTACTGTTAACCAAGCTACGTCAAGTTAATTAAGAGGTAAGTTTTACATATATGTATAAAGTGAGAATTTATCGCTTTTGCTACTTAATATTAGATAACTATTGATATTAGATAACTAATGTTGTTTCATATTAGTTACTCTATTACATGTATTATGATGCGTACGCCATGTCCTGGAAAAAATAATACAACCCATTGGAATTACTGGAACAACAGGAATTATTGGTTGCCTATGCATAGAATTACTTGTTAAAGACGACTGTAAGTATTTCGCCGGATCAGATTTAAATGCAACTATTATTTCATAGATGCCAGCCAGAGCATGATAATTCAGAATTCTGTAATGAAAATAATTGTCATCTTACATTCCTGTGTCATCCCTTCATTAATAGATGTCAGAATTGAGTGCACGGACAATTAAGATACTATAGAGCACAGACTACCCATATGTCATTTATTATATATTATATAATAAATGCATATGGGTAGGTACATATTCTGTGCTATAGAGTCTATATTATCTTACGGACAATTAGTAAAGCTGCGAAAAATGACGAAGCGTCTAGATTTGACCAGATATCACTAGATGGCGCCAACAATTATGAGGCAAGAAGTCACTTCATCAAGACGTGCAACTTATAGGTATGGCTATTTCCAGGACTATTAGCATTTTTATAGAAGGCCTCAGAGCCGCAATTATGTCGGGGGAAATAAGAATTTTTTTAGTTTATCCCATATTTTTTTTGCTGCCATCTAGTGAAATCTATTCAATTCAGTTTTTTTGCCAACCTTTAATAATTATTAATTAGTGACAGCTGTGTCACTTTGTAAAAGTCGATGCGTTCAGTAGATGTCAGATGTCACCACAGATAAAATAATTTTTCTTTGATTATATATTTTTTATTTATAATTTTAATTTGTTTCGCAATATAATTATAGGATCAAAATCAGCAGTCAATAAGGACTTAAATAAAAAAAATAAAGTGATATATTTTACGGTTCCGGAGTAAAAAGTGAAGAGGACAAGTAGGGATCTTCGAAAATCGGGGATTCGGTTTGCCTTTAACAGAAAAGGTTTTAGATTTTTTTAAAGATTTCCAAGAAAGTCCAAGAGTTATACCTATTTTTTTATTTGTTAATCATGTTATTAAAATGTTAAACTCTAAAATCAATTCTACGTACTCATTTTCTTGTATATATTGAGTATTTACATACATATGTATGTATTTGTTTTTCTGTCATCTACAATTACGCCATATGTTTCTCAGGTGTATGCAATTCATATTAACTGTAAAACTACTTGAGTAATAGCAATAAAGCCGTGCGAAAGTATTAGATAGTACATGTTCTGTTATATCCGTATATGTTCCACATGTTACGTCCGTTAACTTTTTTGTTTCCTCATGGGTGCTATTCGAAAACCATTACTGTTTAAAAACGTAATAAGGATAAAGAATAAGTATGAATATTAAACACAGATTGTGTATGTGTGAGCGATACATCTTATTCAAAGAAACCAGTTCGCTTCTATGAAATTAAATGTAAATTTCTTACGTATGTATGTACATAAAAAAATATATAATATACAGCTGATTCTATATAAGGTTTCTATAATAAAGTATGTGATTATTTGGCGTATCTAATGAAACAAATTGCATGGATTTTTATCGCAAAATATATATGTTTGCCTCCCCACTAACGATTAAATAACACTGTGCATAAATCAGACTATTTATTTTATTTTATAGTGACGTGTAATAAGCTTCTGCTAACTGGATACATAAATAATTACTATCCTTTTTGTATTACGGTGTAATGTGTATATACTTGTCAGTAATTGAACAAGGAAATTAATTATCCAAACCCCTCTTGTAAAACGGAATGTTGCACATAATTATTGTGTATGTCTTGTCAACCAAATCCTTAAAAGTTAATTTATATTATTCTTTATTTGAAACTACCGTGACTGTTGTAAAATGTTCTAGTTTAATTAAACAACGCGTTATTTAGCTCAATATATCATAAAGTAAATCAACAATCGGCCTTCATGTACAAAAATATTAACTTAGGGAAGTGATTTTTCGCCAATTTTACACAAAAGTGACTGTATCTCGAGAACCAAGATATTTTCATCAATATCTTTTTGTCATACAGGGTTGGAACGTCCAATATTTCAAAGCCGAGCATTATAAGGTAGAAAAGAATAAACTCTTCGAGTAAACGGAACTGACAGAGAAATATTATATCCATAGTTGCCAGACTGATATGTCATTTTAAAACTTTTTTGAGCGTTATTCTCTGTCTTTCGTGATAGGGTAGCAATAAAATATGTAGGGGGGACGCTCCGCCCATAAATTATAATGCGCGTGTGAATTGAATTATTATATCATTATTGGTCTACGGAAAATAAGCACTTGAATATTCCTGTGCGTACGCAGTATCCTGAGAAGTTAAATGTTTGGGTTGGTAGTTTAGGCGATTCCATCGTTGTCCATTTTTTATAAACGGTTCCTTAAATGCCAACAAATATTTAACAAATAAAACAAACTGTTTACACGGACATGAACATGAGAGACCACGAAATTTAAATGATTTACGGGCCAGAATTGTACAAGTCCTAATTAATATTTCCCCTGAAGTGTTAGAAGTTAGAACGCGTAAGAACTGAGTTTTACGATAGACTAGGGTTTTGCGAAGTACAAAGGGGCGACATTTTTGAACCACTGGGCATTTTTTCTTTCTTTCGTCTTATAACCGGGTTGATTTATATTATAATTTTTTTATTTTTTATAGAACTTCAATTTTATTTTCTTGCAGACCGGTTAGTTAAGGAATACAAAAATTTGAAAATAAATACATTTATGTTTATACACTTTTTTAAGTGTATGGGATAATTGTAAAAGTCTGAATTACGTAAGAATTTCTTTTCATACAGCTAAGTCGATAGCTTCGAAAAAGTACTGAATTGCATTCAAATTCGGCGATAGGCGTATAGGTAATACCCCATCCAAATTTATATTACGCGCATGTCTCATACGTTTCTAATACGTGCACAAGGGTGAAACAATGTGGCATCTAACTGTCTTTGTCTGTCCTTACTGGTGTCCTTTAACTTATTCCCTTCTACACATGTATCGCCAATATGTAAAGGTGCAATTTCCTAGGGTGTATGTCCAGTAAGGATCTGGTCTGTGACCCCGTTTCGGCTTGATATTGCTTTTTGATACACCCTGTATATTTGTTGCAAAAAAAGGTACATAATAATAATAAAAATACATAATAACAATACAATAACAATAAAAAAATATAATCACAATAAAAAAACAAGTACATAATAAGGTTTAATTCTCACGATGTGGAGGGCACCGTAAAAATTGCGCGGGTGGGGAGGGGGGGGGGCTCTGGCACGCCACGCCACTGCATACATATGCATATATAAGTATATGTAGGTTGTAGTTATACATAAATTGAAATAACAGTAACTTATCGATTTACGTAGTATTTATGCGTTTTCTCACATTAGTATCAACACATTTTATTACAGTAAAATTATGTTATAGCAGGTGATGAAACTAATTGTAGTAACTGTATCGGCTATATAATATATTGCTTTTGGTTGCTTATTGTTCGGAAAGTGTTAATTATCAAACGTGACGATTTTCTAATAACGTGTTCTGGCGCATATTGTTTTTATAGTGTTTTTATTCTCCGACAGAGCTACAAACTGATGAGAGCTGATGTGTTGTGTCCTTTTAGTATCATAAATTTCTGTTTTTTTTTTATCTTTTAGTTTAATTATATTTCCTTCCACAACCTGTATACCGATAGCTTCACTTCATCAACAAATTCTAAAAGTGAGTGAACCAATTATCATGTGCATCCTGGAAAGTGGGCGTGGCCGAACATAACGTCGCAAAAGCCAATATCCAATAAGCCTATTGCTAAGGGACGCAGTTTATATGCAGGTCCGTCAGATTGTCAAACGTTCCTATTTGTCAGAATAAGTTTAAAATAATATTTCAGATCATTTTCTCAGTGTTGACTAGAAAGTAGGAATTAATGTTTACGTATTCAAACGTGGGCATAAATATATTATGCATTCAGTAGGTTTTTTTGTGTAAGAAGTATGTAGGTAGATCTATATTATACATATATGCCAACATATACTTATATTTATGTAAGAAATAATAAGGTATTATTATAAGAAATGCTCACGGCAAGTGTTAACTTGTATATACTGTATAATTACGAGAAGTGATGAAAGCAGAAGCGCGAGACTCCAAATTATCACAGAGGGTAAAAGCAGTATTACCATCTGTCGGTATATAGTATATAGGATGTTTCTTAAAATGAGATACAATGTTTCAAAACAATATTTTGTACAAAATAATTGAGTTTGTATTTAGTTCTGTACTGTATCGTAAAAACGTCAACTATCTCATAAAGTTACATTAGTAAATTACATATGTAATTTGCTTTAGGTCGATGTCAACCATAATTTACATACAAACATACAAATTATTTAATTTTTACTAATGCGTACACCATGTGGCCTAATAATGTCAACATATTCAAGAGCATCTCAAAAATATTAGTTATTTTAATTTTTAATTATAAGTTAAATTCTTATCATTCTAATTTATTTTTTACCAGTTATTAAAATCAGCTAGGGAAAACTTTTACAGAAGCTTATGCAATGTTAAAAGAAGTGTACTGGAATGAATGTTTTATCTCGCACACAATTTTTGAATTGTTTAAACGGTTTAAAGAGGGACGTGAAACGACCGAAGACTATCCGCGTCCCGGACGGCCCTCAACGTCAAAAACGGACGAAAACATTAAAAAAAATGGTAAATTAATACGCGAAAATCGTCGTCTAAGCGTCCAAGGGCTTGCTGAAACAACAGGAATCGACAAAGAATGTGTTCGCCAGATTTTGTATGAATCGTTTAACATGCGCAAAATTTGCGCAAAAATAGTGTGAAAACTCCTCACTCCCGAGCAAAAGGAATCAAGAATGAACATTTGCGCTGACATTCTAAACAACATTGACACTGATTCAGGCTTGTTAGACACGGTGAGACTGAAGGGGAAGATTCGAAAGTGTGGAAGCGGTTAAAGTAAAAGCGACGGAGGTTCTGAACCAGCTAACAGAAGCGGACTTCAAGCGCTTTCCACAATGGAAAAGTCGTTTGGAGCGGTGTAGAGATCGCCAAGTGGAGTAGATTGAAGGCGAAAAAGTTGCTACTGTAATTGGTAACGAATGAAAAGTGTTATGGCAGAAGTTCGGTTATTTAATAGCCACACCTCGTAGATGAACACTACATGAGTTTTTGTAGCACTTATAAATATAATAATGATAATAATAAAAAAATCTAGAAGGGAATTTTTGCCTGTTAACTATAAAAAACATTAAATATACATATGTACATCAAAAAGTGTAAAGGTTTTTTTTATTATTAAAAACATTAAGTTCAACCATTTAGTTCAAGCATTTCGAGATTTTTCTGAAGGCAAAACCGAATTCTTGCAGCCATTATAGAAAATTACGTTTTTTGTCGCTAAAACGCAAACACGCAAACTAAAATCGATTTAAATTTTTTTAATGCCAATAATTATAGTGGGGGTCTAATAGACCTACTTTAATCGCCCAAAATGATGTATTGCCCATCACCGTGGGCAAATTAGATTACATAAATTTATACAAATTATAAAGGAGTTAGAAATATGTATCTTAACGACTGGTCTGTTTCTCAGAAAAGTTGCTCGTGATTATATATTAATTTGATATAAGAGCGCATTTTACAGTGTTAGCCATTTAACATTTGGACAACCTTCTAAAGGATTTATGATTTATTAATTACCCATATCCACCGGATTTTTGTTTAAGCAGGGCGTCAAAAACATTATGACTGATTTCAATCAAACCATTACAGAACCGTAGACTTTTAACACACAATTTTAACAAAAACACTAAATTTATTTCAACGAATATACATACTTAAAGATAATGGCGATGACATGGTGACAGGAAAAATTTACAGTGTGATATGTTATGTAAAATAAATTTCTTTGATTTTTAAAATAGTGGTAACTTCGGTATCTGCGCGTAAATACAGGGGCAGTTCTATTTTTCCATCAGTTGTCGGCGGTCCTCTGATTTACCACCCGTAATTGCCAGCGTAGGAGAGAGCTGGAGAGGCGGCTAACTTCAGAGCGGGGGCGGCTACTTTCAACGCGGGGGCAGCGTAAGAGATGGCCGGTGCGGCTGAGTAGGAGATTGCTACAAAGAAAAACATTTCCTTTATTTCCCTTTCACTTCCCCTAATTATACATCAAGTCTAATTAAACATCATTCGTATTAATTTGATATTAATTATGTTTAATTAGGGAAATTATTGCAAGTAACTGTGTTTAATTAGTTACTAATTGAGAATAATTTACTATGATAAATTACCAGGGGCGGCGTAGGAGAGGGCAGGGGCGGCGGCAAGCTTAACAGAGGGGGCGGCGTAAGAAATAGCCGGTGCAGCTGAGTAGGAGATCGCTGAAAACAAATTATAAATTAATCTTCTTAATTTCCTAAAATACACCGTAACTTCGACTAGTTACATTGAACTGCAATTAAGCAGACGTTAGTTACACTTAATTAGGTATCAAGTAAACCTAATTATAGACTAATTATGAATATTCGTAATTCATTGCGGATAATTACCTGGTGCAGCGGCGGCATGAGGAGAATGCCGGGGCAGCAGCAACCTTAACTGCTGGTGCGGCGTAAGAAAGGGCTGGTCCGGCCGAATAAGAAAGAGCTGTTGAAAAACAACATTTTTAATCAATAATGTTAATTCAGTTATTCAGTAATTAATTTCATCAATAATTAACGTTTAATCTACTCTAATTCTACAAGGGTAAAATTAAATACATTTTAATGATGGCTTTTGATAACTTTTTTCCATAAAGAAATACATAATTACCTAATTACTTTTATATACTTCATAAAATAGATGATGCCTTAGTTACTTTTAAATTAATTACTCATAATGATGATTGATTATCCCTAATTAGGCATCAAGTAAACCTAATTATAGCCTAATTAAAAATATTCGTAATTAATTGCGGATAATTACCTGGTGCAGCGGCGGCATAAGAGATGGCCGGGGCAGCGGCATAGGAGATGGCCGGGGCAGCGGCAACCTTAACTGCTGGTGAGGCGTAAGAAATGGCTGGTCCAGCCGAATAAGAAAGAGCTGTTGAAAAAAAAATTTAATCAATAATGTATTAGTCTACTCTAATTCTACAGGGGTTAATTTAAATACATTGAACACTGAACTATTATACTTTTCTCGACGCACGTTTCGCCAACTAAGTTGGCATCTTCAGGAGAAGATTAAAACTATTAAAAAAAGTTTTAAGACGAGCGTCGAGAGAAGTATAGTAGTTCGGTATTTCGTGGAAAACGTCAAGTTTTTTGTTTCTATGCCGAAGGTTCCAGTACCTACTCCAGAAACACTTAATTACCTAATTACATTTATAGACTCAATAAAATAGAAGATGCCTTAGTTGCTTTTACGTTAATTACTCATAGTGATACTTAATTGTCCCTAATCAGGCACCAGGCACTCCTAATTACGTATTAATTGCACCTAACTACTATTAATTACCTGGAGCGGGGGCCGCGTACGAGACGGCGGGGGCGGCAGAATACGCTATCGCGGGTGCGGCGGTCTTGTACGAGGCTTTATTGTGGTAGGAGTATGAGAGGGCCGAATAGGAGGCGGGAGCGGTGGAGTAGGCGACCGCGGGGGCGGCGTGGTAGGTGGCGGGTGCGTGGGCGGCGTAGGAAATGGCGGGGGCGGCGTAGCTCAGGGCGGGGGCGGCGTAGCTGATGGCAGGGGCGGGAGCGCTCAGCAGACCAGCGTTGGCGGCGGCGAACGCTGCGCAGAGCATCAAGATCTGCAAGTTAAAGAAAGGCATTTAATAGATAAACATTGATGTATTAAGTAATTAATTATATAATTCAAGTATAATATTATTTTTCTAATATGAGTATATTATTCTAAACAAGTATTTTTTTCCTATTTGTCTAACGGCACAACTTTTTTTAAAGCAGATATTTTAAAAAAAATTCTTGCTTCAAAATAAAGATAAGGTCTTTTCAGTCAAATAAATATTAGGACTTTTTTCCGAATTACCAACCGTCACTGATATAATACTTCTCCTTAATACGGTTCTGTTAAGGTTCGCGAATTTCTCGATTCTATCAGCAACTCGATTTATAAACAAAACAAAAACAACTATATGTTCGGACAAACGCATTTTTTCAAAAAAAATTATTCACTGCAATGCAAAAATTTACAACCACGCTTTAAAAACCTAAAATATAAAAAATTACATATGTACATTTCCAAGATAATATGCTGGAAATTATTATTAGTTTGGATTTGTTATGAATTTATGGCCAAAAATATAAAAATCTGCTAAAAATTCTGACAACTAAATGTTTGGAAAAACGAGAAACCTGCCCTAAAAAAATAAATAATAATTTATTGTTGCCGCGGTAACCATTGATTTCACAATTAGATGTGTCAGTCACAGGTGATTTCTGGTAGTGTTTGCGAATATTCGTTATCTTTAAATAAAAATGGGCCGTGGACGTGCGACTGATCAAAAATTGCGACAGCTCATTGTAAAAAAAATATTGCAGTGGCAAAAAAATCCGCGAAATTGCGGGCGAATTGTGGTTTGCAAAGTCTACTGTTGGGGACATATTAAAACATTACATTTTTTAACTTCAAAGTGGCCAAAAAAAACCCTCAAAGTTGCAAAGCGCTGCGATTTTTTTTCTTAGTGCCCCGAAGGTTTAAATTTATCGTTTCGGCCAAAAATCACCGTAACAAGCAGTTTTTCGATTTTTATGCATTTTTTTCAACTTCAATATGATTTTTTTGGCCACAATCCATATTTTATTGCTCAAAAACATTACTCGTATGAAAAAATTGAAAAAAATGTGTCAAAAAAAATTTTTGATCGACGATAACTCCGCGGCAAACCATCGTACGGAGCTCGTTAAGAGGTCAAATCAGAGCTGATTAAATTGTCTAAAAGAGCTTTTTGGTCGCATGATGAAAGAAAAGTCCACAGACCATTTTAAAAACGAGCAAAAATTTGGATTTTTTTTTTGTTGGTTTTCGGATGATTACGTGAGAATCGCTCCCGCTAAAAAAGTCCACATCTGAAAACTAGACACTTGAGGCTACAATTTCCTTTTTTTTTTTATTTTCTGTACGACCATTTTTCTCCGAGTTATCCCTTGTTGAAAATCACCCAACAATTTGGAATTTTTTTAATATCCTTTAATTTTTGTTACTAGTGTATATAGTTGTTCGGGCTCGTAAAATAGAAACATTTAAATTGAACAAATTTAGAGATTTTAATAGTTACTATATAATAGAAAAAAATACTTACTTTGTACATGTTTGCTGTTATATCTGGTATAATGCCGCGACACGAATGGTACCTTTTCAAAAGGACATTTCCTTTTTATAGCCATTTCGGGGGACCTCGGAGGCGCAAGGGAGTACACGCCCGATCCCATTTTTGCAATAACCAGTTCGATATGATTTTTAAGTGCTATCGGAATATATCAGGTGGTCGCTTTTAAATACCAACTACCTGTCAAAATTTCTCGACGAGCGTGCGTAACGATTAATTGAGAGATCGTGCCAGCAATTACTTGCGGAACATGTTAAAATACGAACTTGATGGAAAACTAGACGCGAGATTAGATCGAGCTTTTGATATTGTCCCGAATCGAGCAGCCAGCGTGCTCGAACACCCACTGTGCGAATTGGTACAGTTTAGGACGATGGGATTGGACGTAACAGATTTCGTAAAAGTTACGTAAAAGTGATATCAAAGATTTGATAAACAATAATATTTTACGCCTATTTTTTTATCATTTCAGTTGAGGAAGAAGTATGTCCAGAAAATAAGTATCACAATATCAAAATAAATATAAGCTATAGCACAGATTTCTTGACCTAGAAAAAGCATTTAGGCCAACTTTTATATGGCCATAATTAATTAATTTAGTCTCTAGAGGGACTCAAAATTCCTGAAAAGAGATTGCGATCATTTTTTGACAATTTTTTGGGCATGTCTCTCATGGTACACTCATTTTCCGGACATCCTGTAAGTATACATTTCTAACCGACAAGAAAAACTTTAGGAAATAGTAAACTTGGCAATAAGTACTGGAGTTTTTCCTGAGAGCTTGAAAACATCAAATGTCAAAGTAATACATAAAAAGGGTAATAAAAATGAATTAAGTAATTATAGACCAATATCTCTCTTATCTAATATTAGTAAAATATTCGAAAAAATAATATACTATAGAATTATCAACTTTCTGGAAAAACATTCGTTGCTTTCGGACACACAAAATGGTTTTCGTAAGACGAAATCAACAATAAGAGCGGCGTATCAAACTTTGTGCAAATTAATAGACTCAATGAACAGCAAAAAAAATAACAGTTGCAATATCTCTGGATCTGTCAAAGGCCTTTGATAGTGTAGAACACGATATTCTCCTCAATAAAATTACAACATACGGAATAAGAGGTTCTGCACACAGTTTGATCAAATTCTATTTAAAAAACCGCATGCAATGTGTGACCGAAATAGATGAAACAGGAAAACTGCTTAAGTCTTCAAAAAAGTTAATTCAAAGAGGAGTACCACAGGGGTCAATACTGGGACCCCTGTTGTACATACTTTCTACGAACAGCTTACCTCAGATGCTAGATGACTTTATAGTCCAATATGTCGACGATAGCACAATCGTTTTTAGTGACTCCGACGAACAACATCTAAAAAACAAAATTTTACATACACTAGATACATTAGACAACTTCTTTTTATCGATAAATCTTAAGCTAAACAAAGGAAAACCCAGTTAATAAAATTTTCGAATAAAAAGTGCGATGATATGATACTTACCAACACATACGGTGAAATAACTTCTGTGGACCAACTAACATTTCTTGGAATAAAAATAGACACTCGGCTAGACTGGAAAGCACATATTGACTTTTTGGTGCACAATATGGCTTCTTATTGTTTTGCCTTAAAAACCATTACACAAACCATTAATAAAGATGCAGCTTTTATGGCATATCACGCCTATATTCAATCGAAAATTAGATATGGCATTATCTTCTGGGGAAACACCTCGGATGCGATTAGAGTCTTTGTTTTACAAAAAAGATGTCTTAGAAATATCTTGAACATGAAGGAGGATGAGTCATGTAAAGAGAAGTTTGCTGCAAATAAACTACTTATCTTAGCTAGCCTCTATATATATGAAGCAATAATATTTGTTGTAGAAAACAGTTTGTTGTTCGAACACCACATAAGAAATCACATACATTCTACTAGAAATCGAAACAACTTAAAAACAGATAGACCAAATTTTTCTTATGTACAAAAAAATGTACCATATAGTATTATAGGTATTCACAATAAGCTACCTCATAAAATCAGAGTGCTTCCTACAAAAGTCATAAAAAACACATTACGAAATATTTTATTTGAAAAGGCATATTACACAGTAACTGAGTTTCTTGAAGACCAGTTTGTGTTCTGACACATTATTTTTAATTTGTAATTTTTTAAAACAATCTTTATTCCTACTAATTTATTTATTTTATTTTATTTTTTTTATTTTAGGCTAGATGATTTTTTTACCATGATTTTATTATTTATTTATATATGTGTGTGTTAAGTGTAGAATATTTTAAATGTTTTTTTTTTTTTAAATTTGCAATATGTAATTATCTAATCAGTGTACCTAATTGTATTGTCCGTATATTTTTTTTATTTTTTGACATTGTTCGACGCTGTTAAAAGCCTTTTCTGAACAAATAAATGCAAACTAACTAACATAAAACTTTCTGGTTTTATCTGAATATTGATTGACTAATCAATCAAGCATAATCAATGATCATAACTAGGGTCTGGAAAGTTTGCCATAACGCAGGATAAACCGCGTTCAGCTATCAAGAGTCTCAGCGCGTGACCAGGCACGGTCAGCGGAGTACGAATGCACAGGCAAGAAGTGCACGCCTGTATAATTTACAAGACGCTTAAAAATACGGTTTATACTTTATCATAGAGGTGTATAGTGCCGATCCTGCGTTATGGCACACATTTTCGGACCCTAATCATAACATAAGGTAAGAAAAGGGTCAAGGAATCTCCACTATTACGTAGTACATTCAATTCCCGGACACCCTGTATAATTACCTCATTTTTACACTTAAAAAAAATATAAAACGGGATGCTATTAAACTCCAACTTAAAACTTAATAGAGAATTGAATTGAAGATACGTTTACGATATTCGTTAACCGTTTTATATGTAATAAATTCCTTGTTTAAGTTTTGAGCTTCACTTCTTCGAGTAATAGTCTAGGTAATTGTCTAATCTATATAAAGTGAACATTAATCATCGAGCAGAGGTAAGTTTACAATCCAGCCAATGCAATTAGCAGTAAAATAGCGTAGATAAAGCTTTATGAGGCCACAGATTAACTTCAGGCTATAGGGTACTTAATGTTTATGCAGATAGAGGCGTTGCATGACCTTGCTGAAGAAATAAATCGGGTATATTCAAACGGTTCTAGAAGGGAAAACTATCTAGGCCTCATTCCTCACCCCACTATTGAAGCATTGTGCAATATGTTGAAGACTACAACCAACAAGTGGTATCTGGAAATTTCAAGGTACGTTAAAAGTTGTTAAGGTAGCAATGGACCATTATTGTCTCGTTCTTTTTCAAAATAGCGTGTCAAAGATGCTACTAACTCTTGGCAGCAACTGTATAACTGTTTTGACATTTCGCAAACGGAAGTCTGACAGCTATAACACTTTGATTGTTCTAAAAATAACAATACCTTCAATGCAATTTAAAAGTTTGGGCTACTCTTCGTCTACGGGGTAGACGTTCGGGGGGTAGACGTAGTTTTACCAAAGTTTGAAGCTCAAAAAAGATACAAACTACTATTAAAGCCAATGTAAGGTTCAGATAATTTCACTGTCATCAATTGTCAAGTAATACAACACGGTACAACAAGCAGGTATACAAAATTATTGTTCTACTGTTATAATTATTTTTTTTATTTCTCGAGATAAAATTTTCTAGTGGTCAAATCTTATTTATCACTATAGATCTAAAAAGATTGAAAATTTAAAAGAATTGATCTTATTGAGATCAAATATTGCGCAATTTTGTTGAGTCTTTCGAACATTCGTGATTTTTGTTTGAACGTATTGATACAATAATATTGCGCAATCATATTTACCGTGTAAAACTCCCTTAGTACAGCTCAGAAACAAAATACATATATACATACGAGTATTTCCATCGCGATGGCAAAAATGGAATCGATGGTCTTTGCACGAAGTAGATGGTAAAGGATTAAGCTCAAGTTCCCACCGGTTATCACAGTCGCGTGATTCTTGTCGATATCGTTTTAAGGAAGTCCATCTGAAGAAGAGTCGTGCCTTTATCTGCCCACATAATACCGAGGATCTCTCGAGTTCACGACTAGAAAGTGGAAGTTCGATGTTGTATATCATTGTGCAAGCATTTTCCAATAATGCAAAAAAAAACAGAGATAATTTTTTCTTTAAATTTTATCTTCATTAAAATTCTTCAAAAAACTATAAAAGTACAAAAAAGTACTATCTCGACGCACACTTCACAGTTTACAAGTTTTTATTTTTACAAGCTTTTATTTAACTTGCAATGTATGTTTGTTCGTTTGTTTGTTTGGTTGTTTGTTTGTTTGTATGGTATGTTCGGGTCAAAACTTGCAACTGAATTTTAAAGTAGTTATCCTCAACCGATTGAGATGGAATTTTGCATAGACGTTTAGTTTGGATGACAATGTCTGGTTAGCTATGTTATGTCATTCTAAATTCAAAATGGCGGACGGTCTAAGATGGCGGAATAGTTATTTTTTGCGCACTCCCATGATATGGGTATCAAATGAAAGGGTTTGCTGAGAAGAAATATGAAAATAAAATGAATTTACTCTAAATCCAATATGGCGGACCGTCCAAGATGGCGAACTAGTTATTTTTTGTGTACTCCCATGATATGGGTATCAAATGAAAGGGTTTGCTGAGAACAATACGAACAATAAAATGACCACTCTAAATCCAATATGGCGGACCGCCCAAGAACTAGTTATTTTTAAGCACTCCCATAATGTGGGTATCAAATGAAAGGGTTTGCTAAGAAGAATACGACTAAACTGACGTCTGCGGTCAACCCTTCGAGGAGATGGTGTACTACTGTCTGGCTAAACAGTAAGACTTAGCGGGGTCGTGTCTTAACTAATATCAACCTATATCCTAGGCAAATTCTAGCGGCGGTGAAAAAAATTCTAAATGGCGAAAAACAAGATGGCCACCATACCAATTTTAAAGAGTTATAACTTGGTAGGGGTTAGAGATAGTATGAACAGGTTGAGAAACATTTACATACAAAAAACACGACGATAACTAAAAAATAAAAAATAAATTAATAATATCTTTTTTTTTAAACAAGCTTTTATTTAAATGCTCTAAAAAGAAGAAAATAAACTTTAAATTGAATCAAACCCATCAATTTATTACATTACACAATTTATATGTGTAATTACTTGTGTAGATAAACAAGAATGTAATAATTATGTAACTTGATCTTGACATAAGAAAATCTAAGAAAAAAAGTATGTATTTTATAAAACAGGTAAATACATCTACACAAGTAAATCTCGTGACAAGCTTTTATATCATATAAATTGTGTAATGTAATAAATTGATGGGTTTGATTCAATTTAAAGTTTATTTTCTTGTTTTTAGAGCATTTAAATAAAAGCTTGTTTTAATTTTTTTTTTATTATTATTAATTTATTTCCCAGTAGTGCACAGAGGAAAGGACAATATAGTATGCAAAAAAAAAATGTATACGCAACTCCTGTATAATCACTAAATACTCTAAGTCGCGGAGTATTTTGTTGTTTTCATTGTATGTGAAATAGTCTATAGAAACCGTGTGTAATTAATAATTTAAAATAAGCAATTTCAATAACGGCTCAGCAAATTATAGACTGTCCGCATCTGACATACGAGAGGCCCGAAATGGGTAGCATTGTGCGCTTGCAGTAACATATCATTCATAATATCACATCGCAATAAAACCAGTTTAGAATCACGCTCTGTCAAGACCACCCGCGCTGTGGCATTTCGTCTACTGTAGGTATATACCGAGTGTTTCTTTACGCGTGCCAGTGTCATTGTGATTTAGAGTGCTTGGACAACATAAGGGCGGATCGAACATGCCAAAAGAACGCAAAAATAGACAAGATCTATTCCAAACATGGATTGACAGTAATCCTGACTTTTATGGGGATTTAAGTATTAGGGGAAATGACCTATTTTGTACTTTTTGTGGAAGAACTATAAATTCTTCAAATAAATCTATAGTAACAAGATATGTGAACAGCCATATAACAGCCTAATAACTTATTAGAACTCGAAGAGACATAGCTATTATGTAGACTATTTCACATACAATGCGAAACCTCGTGCCTGTTACGCTCTGCGACTTAAGAGTCTTTAATAATCACCCTTTTTTGACTCGTGTGATTGTCGATTGAAAATTCACACTAGTCAAAAAAAGTGACACTTAATACACTTTTTGCATAATTAATTATTCCGAATAGAATGATACGCTGAAGCTTTTACTTAATGCTTGACCCCGAAAAAAAAAATTACAGTAGGTTTTGGGCAAATATTTCAAATAATACAGATATTATAGTGTTGCGAAAATTCGAATTAAATAATTCGAATAATTCGATAGTTAATTAAAAGCAACTAATTCGATTAACTTTTTCAATATATCGACGGGAAACGGAATTACGAATTATTCAACTGGTATACGCCTATATCTATCGAATATCTACGATGGAGGCCGAGCATAAATAAACCAAATTTGGTTTCTTTATGAGGTCGAGGGTCGAGTGTCGAGTGAAGCATTCGTAGAGGGAACTGCTGAACTGCAAGACTGACTGGAAGAGAGAAGAGATAGTAATAGTAATATGGTAGTTACTAGTATCAAAGGGAGATGAAATGCGAGATATTTATTTACTTGAGCAGGAAAATAATAACTAATAGATATTTCGAATTAATAATAGAATATTTTCGAGAAAAAATTCAAAAATGGCAATATGCTAGTTACTAGTTACTAAGATTAAATTTTCTAAGTTTGTACTAATAATCGGGTATCGGCCTTCCTAACCGTTTAATTTCCGTTCGGATCTCGTATGTAATATAAATTTATAATTCTACTAAATAATTCGAATTATTAATTCGATTTTGAAATATGAATTATTACTAAATTGGATTGTGAATAATTCGATTATTCCCAACGCTAGATATTAATTTGAAAAATACAATTTTTTGTGCCCTACATTTTGACACCAAATTCGTTCTAATTGGATAACAAATACGAATATTACAATGGTCTTCTGGCCCTTAAGTAGTAGTAGTGGTAGCAACGTTATGAAAAGTTCTATTTATTTCACAATAAATAGTAATGTAAAATGTAAGTTAGTGTATAGTATACATATTTCAACGTCAATTGTAATTTCCGTAATAGGAATTCATATAAAAGACAAGCAAAAAATCGTGTTCCGCTAGAACGTCTTCAATAAGGAAACAGTCACTGGTCTTATCTGGCCATCTAACGCCGTTACTGAAACATTTTCTCTCATTATGGGTTTAATGGATGACAGATGGACGAATCGCGTACATAAAAATAAACGTAATCATGTGAAGAAGACCTTCGATTCAAGGAGTGAACAGAAAACACACCACTGCGAGAACGAAATAAATGAGAAAAAGACGACTTTACTTGACACAACTCATGACACTTTTTGGTATTTTTCTAATTGACAATAATGGTAATCGTAAAAAATATAATTTTGTTACCAAGATATTACTCTTTTGGTAACATTCAACAAGAATTGTAAACTGTTTAATGAAAAAATACATATGCAAACAGCATCCAATGTTATCCCGAGAGCTTGTATTCCTTATCTCACTATTTATTCAAGCTCCTGTTTCTTTCTCAGTATTTGATTCGTCTGCGAACCAGGTCTCACCTTGAGGAAGAGGCCTGTCTTTCCTCTCAAGTATCGCTACTTGATAGTTGAGACTGGAAATTATTTTGGTTGACCTGTAGTCTGTTTTCATGTCCAAAGTGAAGTATCCAGCTTATTAGTTTCTATATTTCTTATTATATTTTTGAGAAAGTCTCTTCTTAAAATTCTTTTAAAATTCAAGTAAAAATCTTTGGAGCATTTGAAGTAAAAGAGAATAAGGACATTTTTCATGATAAGGACATTCACTTCACCACATGAGATATCCGAATTTTATATATTTATATCGGTCAAGTGAAAAGGCCAAAGACGACTTTCTTTATCTGCGTTTTGGAGAATTGTCAAAGTAATGATTAAACGGTTGTGCCCAGCAAAAAACTTACAGATGACGAAAACTCTTGTCCCGAACAGAGAGAAGTCCTTTGTTCAACAATTCGGATTGATTAGATCCGTGTGGTCCGCAGTCAGACTTGTCTGGAGCACTTGACTAACGACGTACCCATCCTTTGTAATGCGAAGACAAGAGGTATTGGAATTTTTCAAACTAAATTTATAGCGATCGGAGACAATGGGGGGATTATTATAAAAATTGGGAAGCTGACTAAGAGACGTTTGCCTCTTTGCAGAAGTAAATATATACGAGGTGTGGCTATTAAATAACCGAACTGATGCTGCTCCGAGCGCGCTGCGAGCGTGTCGCGACAAGTTTCAACAGAACTGTGTCTGGTGATACTTTCCCCACCCTGAGCTCGCTGGACAAGCCAGTGGGTCGCTAAGTTTGACTGTAGCAGTCGTTTTAATTAGTCTACGCACCAGTGACGCGTCGAAAAAATGTCAAGTGTTCAGATGGAGCAACGGGTTAATCTCAAGTTTCTTGTTAAACTGGGGAAAACTTTTACAGAAGCTTATACAATGTTAAAAGAAGTGTACGGGAATTAATGTTTATTCCGCACACAAGTTTTTGAATGGTTTAAACGGTTTGAAGAGGGACGTGAAACTATCGAAGACGATCTGCGCCCCAGACGGCCCTCAACGTCAAAAACGGACGAAAACATTGAAAAAATCCGTGAAGATCGTCATCTAAGCATTCGAGGGCTTGCTGAAATAACAGGAATCGACAAAGAATGTGTTCGCCAGATTTTGCATGAATCGTTCAACATGTGTCTAGATGGTACCAAAACTCCCGAGCAAAAGAAATCAAGAATGAACATTTGCGCTGACATTCTAAACAACACTGACACTGATCCAGGCTTGTTAGACACGGTGACACTGAAGGGGACAAGATTCGAAAGTGTGGAAGCGGTTAAAGCAAAAGCGACGGAGGTTCTGAACCAGCTGACAGAAGCGAACTTCCAGCACTGCTTTCAACAATTCGATGGAAAAGTCATATGGAGCGGTGTAGAGATCGCCAAGGGGAGTAAACTGAAGGTGAAAAAGTTGCTACTGTAATTGGTAACGAATAAAAGTGTTATGACAGCAGTTCGGTTATTTAATAGCCACACCTCGTAGATATACATATATATGTAGTGTCCGACAAAACGTCTGCACCATATAGGAATATTTATTATTTATCTATTTTCTATCAACATGCCCGATACCCTTAGTTACACTGTTGTACTACCCTATTAATAAAGGTGTAGTACAGAGTCTACCACGATCGTCTCTTTGTTTTTATACCTGTATTCGGATCTTTATGAAGTGAGAATAATCAGTTGTCACGGATTGTACGTATGTAAATACAACTTTATTCAGCACTGAATTGCTGATCTATGTGGGGGTTTCTGTTTCTGTTTTTTTTTTTTTTTTTTTTTTTGATGAAAACGACCAAATGCATGACTACGAAAAACTTTGAGTAAAACTCCAGTATGTGTACCACAATAACGGTATATAGATGCCGTTTAAAGAAAATGACTAGATCAAATTCACAATGCCGCTAGTGGCTAATCGTAAAATAATTAGTATCAACATAGCTAAAAGCGCTCGGTGTGCTCGTTACGGTTTTAATGACACTTTCAGCAGCTCGCTGGCAAGTGCCACAACGTTTCTGCAACTAAAAAAATTGTAGTCGAACCGAATGGTATCTCAACGGTACACACAATTACCACGGGCACCTCTGCAATTCATAGGAGCACGTACAATAACGTACAGTGTGTTTGTTAAACCAAGAGGGGATCAGAATGTATACTCTTATATATCAACGATTCTGAAATACTGAAATCTCTCAAAAAAAAAACACAATAGTCGTTAAAAACAACTTTCAGGTCATCATCAAAAGCAAATCTCCGTCCTTGTAACTGTTTTTTAAATTAGAGAAATATGGAAATCGCTAGGTGCTAGATCTGAACTATAGGTGGACGTCTTAACTCCTGGAAACTACATTTCTAGATAACTTCTCGAACTTTGAAAGCATTAGACACATTTTTAAGTCTCTTTATAAACATCACCGGTGTTTCTAGTGCTCTTTTTCATACAGTCAGTCAACAGTATTTCCTCGCATTCCCAGTAAACCATTCCCATCAATTTTCCTGTCGAACATTGCGTTTTCACTTTTTTGTGGTGTGAAGACCATTTTTTACACTCACTGTTCCGTGTACAACTTGGCAGTGATGTAATCTATCAACAAAATATCTCAACGAATTCTGTATCATTTGTGGGGCAATACGATTAATTTCTTCAGTTGGCATTATTTGGCCAATTTTTATACACTTGACATTTCAAGTGACCCCATAAGAAAAAATCCAGTGGCGATAGGTCTGGAGAACGGGCTGGCCAATCAATTTCGTCTCTGTTTCCGATCAAGCGTGCAGGAAATGTTTCGTTCAAATAATCATGGACATTACGTGCAAAATGTGGTGGAGCTCTCTTGTTGGAACCAAATATTCTCTAATCTTCTTGGTCTGTTTGGATTTGGAACGAGAGCTACAAGTGCTGGTATAACCTTGTTCTTCAATAAATTTAAATTTCCTCTTATGAAAATGGTCCTGTGATGTTGTTTCCAACCATACCAGGCCACACTTTCTGAGGATGCTGCATACGTACTTCTTCCAATGAGGGTTTTCAGTTGACCAGTAAGGACAATTGTGTCTGTTAATATAAAGTAGTAACGTAAAATTACTAAGGCAGTTTTTTATTCGCCATCCGAAAGTGTAAAATTTACTGGGTGTTACATTTAAAAAAAAACAGAGTTGGAGCATTTCCTGTGAAACCGGAAGTCAAAAAAAAATTGAAATGCTATAATTATTGAATTCGTTATTTTTCAGTATAATCCATATCAAATATAAAAAAATTGCAACTCAAATAACAAAGTTATTCGACTGTTCCATGACTTTGTATTAGCCCTGTATATTTGTTTCATTGTAATTTATGTGTATCATTTAATTAGTGAAAATACTATCAGAATTATCAGGTACCTATCTTGTATAAAGATTGAATGGAAATAAACCTGAATGGTCATCCACAATTTTATGTACTTAATAAAATTAAATAATTTTAAACAAACAGATACGGGTTAATTGATTTACTTAATGTATTAAATTTTTTTATTCAACATGTACGTAGTTATGTTATATGTATATCCTACGTTTGAAGGAAAAGTAATGACTCATTTCTCGCAATTTATAAAACATAATCTGTAATATATCTTCTTCCTGAGATTAACGTATATGTGTGTTTATATAAATGACGTTACCGTTATGCACTTACTCTGTGTCGTGGTATATAAAATGCACTATGGCATTGTGTTATTCTCGCTTGTATTTAAATATTTCTTAGTAATGTTCTTTATAAAAGATAATAAAGCGTGGGAAAGTTTATTCTTTGCAAATTGCGTTAAAACGGTCAAAATAGGTATTTTGTTCGCGCATTCGTGTTTTATATACTTACTGTAAAATACTGGAGTGGGTACTGTAAAATACGTTTCATCGAAATTGGTAAATTGATTTTTTAGTTCATAGCATTTTTAAACGTAAGCAGTATCCTCTAGTTTTAAAAATTAACATGTGGTTTATATTTCAACAAGATTCAATATTATACAGGCTAATTTTTTGAAGATCGTATACACTCGAACCCCTCTTATTTCACCTTCGCTTAATTCACATCCTCTCTTATTTCACCACGGTTCCCCCTATTATGTCGCGAAACCGTCCCGGTTAAGTCGCCGCCTGTAAAAGTTTTAGAACTACGTTTGGAAATTGGATTCTCGCATGAATACAATTTTTATTGAAAAAAAATGATTGTGTAATACATTAAATATGGACACCTAACCTTTATAATAGGTTAGGTGTCTTTTAAAAATATGTAACCTTTAAAATATTCATTAAAGTGGAAAATTGAACTTTGTCACGCACGAATGGGTATACTTACGTTTATTTTTTTGTTCAGTTGGCTCATTTTTCGTTATAAGAAGTGCTGTGGTATATCTCTAAATATTTCTTTTTGCAGCTAAATCACGAAAAAGTTGACGTCATGATCGCCACTTAAGCGAGACTAAATTTCGCTACTTAAGCGAGGTGATGATGCACGGATTTGGTGAATTAAGAGGGGTTCGAGTGTAATTAGTTTGAACACGATGAGACCATATTCCTCCATAGATCTTGCGATTTGACCCCCTGTGATTTTTTTCTCTGGCCTTATCTAAAAAATCCGATTTTTGAAACTCCCAGTGACGATATGGAAGACCTTGGAAGCAACGCAGTGTCGATAAAATTGAAGAAATTAAAAGGAACTTTTGGATATGCAGCACGTTATTGACGCAGGAATTGTATAAATATGGGCGATCGTCATTTTCTTTAAAAGTGTATTATTTTCTCGGACATATAGTTCCTTTTTGATAATGTTTTTTTTAGTTCTTTTTTTATACATATACCCAGTAAAAGTACCCATGACATAATATTGTGACAACTTGACAATTCAATGAGTTTAGTATAAACTTAAGTTTAAGAACAGAAATACGTATTTTTTTTACTCGGCCAACATTTCTTTAATAACGAGTTATTCCGCAAAGTAAATAAACATACATTTATAAGATAATGTAGTTTAATGTGTGTAGGTACTTGAAGTACAACAAAAGTAAAATTCTTGTGTTTGCATATTCAAAATTAAGAAAATTATATGGTGCAACATATACTTTTGTAAGACGTCTTGTAACTGAAACTTACGGTATTACGTCATCGCGTTACCTTTAACAGTTGTACGACTCGAGGCACTCTTGATACCGATTATTACCCATTATTACCAACTACAACATTCGTCTGTTTTTTAACGTTGATCTCATGCATTTTACAGTTAATAAATCTGATAATTTTATGCACCACCAGGAATGCAATAAAACTTGAAACGAAGCATTAACGCATGCTTTAATAGGTGTGTATTTTTACTTCAAAATAATGTCATAAAATTAAGAAAAATAATCGATACAAGAATAAAGGTGGGTAAGTGGTATTATCCAGATAAAAACTATATATTTTTTAAAATCTAGCCCATAGGAATTATTGCATTAATTTTAGGTAAAAGTTCATTCAGGCGACCTTGGATATTTTTTTAGTTGCATGACAACGACAACTCGTTTATAGTAAAGAAATAAAAGTGGTTATTGTGTTACTCGTTCACCCACTTATCTTTAAAATGTTCATATCTTGTTGGACAGACCGCTAGACTGCTTATTCTTAAATTGTTAAATATATACAGGGTGAACTTGAAAATGTGTAGGAATAGGAAGAACAGAAAATATTCAGAAAACTTTTAAATAACAGATTCAGAAAATCTGTTATTTAAAAGGACAATAGGAGAGAAAGGTGTCTTGACTCTTTGGAATCGATTGAAAATGATCTCCATTTTATGGAACGTGTCATTACTAGTGATGAGACTTGAGTGTTTGAGTACGACCCGGAAACCAAGCGCCAAAGCATTGAATGGCACACTTCAAGCTCTCCAAAACCCAAAAAAGCAAGAATGAGCAAGACGAAGATCAAATGCATGCTGTTTGGCTTTATTGATAGCCAGGGAATTGCCCACAAAGAGTTTGTGCCTCCAGATCCAACAGTAAATTAATACTTTTACAAAGAGGTTCTTGAAAAACTTCGAAAAAGGGTCATGCGTGTGAGATCAAACATCAAGAACAACTGGATGTTGCATCACGACAATGCGCCTTGTCACAAAGCCATTTCAGTAAACGAGTTTTTAGCCATTAAAAATATTCCCGTGGCTCCTCAGCCTCCTGATTCGCCTGACTTGAGTCCTTGTGACTTTTTTTCTCTTCCCGAGATTGAAAAATCACCTCAAGGGACGTCATTTTGGGACCATAGAAAACATTCAAACGGCTGTAACCGACCAGCTGAAGGCTATTCTAGTATATACCTAAGTTCCAGCCCCTGTGCGGCTTCCCAAGGAAGTTATTATGAAGGAGACAATACTGAATTGTAATTCTATTCCAATGAAAAATAAAAAAAAAATAAATCTCATTACTTAATTTACTACTTATCTCGTATAATCCATTAAAGTTGACGCAGTCGCTTCAAAACAGAATTGGCGTAAAAAATATAATTGTGTTTAAAGTGTAATTATGATCTTATGTTTTCAAAAAAGGTTCGAAAGTTTGAACGCTCTTTGATATATTAAAAAAAACAGGGTTGCTTGCTCAAAGCTTTTTTGATAAGTCTAAGTTTGGAAAAAATAGAGTTTTTTTTTCACAAAAGGCCGGATTGTAAAATAGAGCGAAAACTGTCAGATCAATTTAAGCTAATCTAAAGAGCTGAGCTACAATCTAAAGATCGTATGTATAATCTAAGTAGTCAAAAACAATTCATAAATAAACTTTGTTTTTATATTTTTTCCAATTTTTTGCAACAATACATTTTTTTTTATTTATAACCCATAGTCCGTCTAAATTTAAAAACTTAAAAAAAATGTAAAAACAATTTTTTTTCTCTTAAACTTTTCTCTACAATGAAAATGAATAGTTCGTGAATCATCTAGAAGAAAATGACCGATATCTGAGGTTTTTTTACATATTGTTCAATAACAAATTTCCATTTTCGACTTTGTTTATCATTTTTATGATATTCTAAAGATATTTCAATAAAAATGAAGATCTAGCAAGCTAAAGAATGAGATAAAAAGTCCAAGCTACTTCATTTGAAAACAGATACCGCCTGGTCTATATTCCTATACTGAATTTTCCTAATAATGGCTTGATTTTCGGGGTAGCCGATATTGTACAACACCCTGTATACGACCCAAATAGGTATTCGTCTCCATATAGCACGGTATCGTAGCTACGGTACTGTCACAGAGACTATGCGGACCACCAGGATAAAGTAAAATAGAACGTACACAGCTATGACTAATTTCGACTGTATAAAGCAAGAGACTATTCCGTCAAGAACCACTTCCACTTCATCTTCTAGTGTACGGTCGCAGCAGTCGCCGTCAGAGTTCGAATCTTGGCGCCTCGAGAAAGCATCGACTTTTGTGAGGGTTTTATCGGAGAAATAAAAAAAAATGTGTTGAGTTCGAACATTTTAATCTTCCTTGGCATGGTAGTGCCGAGAATTTTCTATTACTGGACTCTTCTGGTATCGTTGACGGTGTTCTTCGTCTACTTTAGTCTCTTCAACATTTCGGCCACTCGGAGTTTTCCGAAAAACCGGGAATACTTTCCGGCGGTGAAAAAGGTCGTGGCCTACTCATTGCTGAAGCGAATCGCGATCGAGAGTGAGCGATACGATTGCGAGATACAGTACGCGATTGGAGAGAATAATTTCGCAATTAATTGGAACGAAGGGACTTCTAGTGATGTTAAACCCCGGTGGCAAAATGACGAGAACCTGTGGAGAAAGATCGAAGGGCTGTACGTTTCTTCTGTGAATTTGGACAGGAGGTTGGAACCGTATCATTATATCAGGATCATTGGGATGGTCAAAGGTATGTTTTACGTATTTTGAGGAAAATACATTTGTGGAACATAACGCGTGTCCAAGAAAATGTATGGGTATATTCCGGGTGACAAAGGATCATGATACACCCCCTTTTTTTCTTTATTCATTAAGGCAGAGTTTTCAAATTTTCAGCATCTAGTGTTTGTCGGTTTTGGTAACTTAAAACGATTGCTTAAACATTTTGCCACCTTGCATTAGAAAATTTTAGAGAAAACTTTACATGAAAATGATGACACAAATATTAGCACTAAAAATTAACTGCAAATTTGCTCCCAGCATCCACAAACGCTAAATGTTTGGGCAGGAATAATCAACAATAAGAATTGGCCAACCAGTTAGTAAAGGACCCAGTCGGCTTATACTTTAGTTTTAATGTTGTAGTTGATTTTTAGTATTAGGTAATAAAATTTGTGTCCCATAATTTTCATTTCGAATATTCTCGTGCAGTTGTTTTAAATAGTACCATAAATAATACCATAGTTTTATGAAAACGACCACTAAAAATAAGGGATGCCATTTGAATGCATTTTTTTTACAAATAAAAGCTAATTTGTCAGTCACACATACACTAATGGAAAAAATTAAAGGGAAAAAAAATCCGAATTTTTAGTGATTTTTTGAAAAATGGTCTTATAGAGATCTAAAAAAAACATTTTGAAGCTTCAAGTTTCTAGTTTTGAGATATTTCGGCAAACAATTTTTTAGAGCTACATGTTTCGCGCAATTTTAGGAAGTAGTGTGAGAAAAAAATTTTGCGAATTTTATTGCTTTTTTTTTTCAAGTCCACGAGCTTGAAAAAAATATTTATAACTTAGCCATGGTATGGACCGAATAGCTTGTTTATTCAGCTTCAATTTTCTTTTAAATCTCGATACGACCATTTGTTGCTGAGATATCGAACTTTAAATCAAAAAGGACCCTTTTGTCTTTGATCGACGATATCTCAGGAACCAACGGTAGCACAGAAAATCTAAGGGCAGTTCTGATGTAGCAGTTCGAGAACTGGAATCAATATCCTACAAGGTTCTGCTACGAAACCAAAATCGATCAGAGGTTTGTCTCCTAAGCAATATGAATCAGGGTCGAAACGCGATTTGGGTCATAAACTTTAATATAAATAAAATTAAAAATTGATAGTCAAAAACATCAGACAAACAAACTCAAACACACACACACACACACACACACACACACAGCACGCACGCACGCACGCACGCACGCACGCACACACACACAGACGTGTGTGTAAGAAGCGTAAATCCGATCGTGCTACCTCCAGTTTTGGAAGCCTTTAATTTTTTTTTTAATTTTTTAAAAAAATTAAAGGTTCTGAAAAACCATCAATTACCCGTTTTTTTCCTGTTTTTTCACTCATGTCAAGGATAAAAAAAAATTCTCAAAAGTCGCAGTAGAACCTTGTAGGGTATTGATTCCAGTTTTCAGAACTGCCCTTAGATTTTCTGATATCTGAGATATCGTCGATCAAAGACAAAAGGGTCCTTTTTGATTTAAAGTTCGATATCTCAGCAACAAATGGTCGTATCGAGATTTAAGAAAAAAGTAAATTGAAGCTGAATAAACAAGCTATCCGGTCCATACCATGGCTAAGTTAGAAAAAAATTTTTCAAGCTCGTGGACTTGAAAAAAAAAGCAAACATTTTTTTTTCTCACACTACTTCCTAAAATATCTCAAAACTAGAAACTTAATAAGACCATTTTTCACTGAGACAGCATTCTGAAAAATTACTAAAAATTCGGAAAAAAATTTTTGACCCTTTAATTTTTTCCATTAGTGTATAAGTCAGTCAAAATTCTCGATTTTTCGGGGAAAAAAGAAACCATAAATATGCTTTCAAATAAGAAATAAAAACTGTTTTTAATATTGCTGACAAATATCATGTTATTTCTATATTGCAGAATTTTTCGCAAAGGAGATTCAAAATAAATACCTAATTGTATTGTAAATGTCACTAGATATACATAGCGGTCACTTTTAATGTGTACACCGTTGGGATCTTTTAAACTAAATGTTATACAGTGTGCTTCACTTATAAAAAAGTTTTTTTTTTATTATTTTTATGCCATTGAAAAAAAATGAAGATTGAAGAACATGAACAAGAAGGCCTGGAAAAATTTTGAAACCTCCAGTAGATTCAGTATATCGGTTTAGGTAATCATATCAAATTTTATTACATTTGCCTCAGTATAGGAAAATATAGGAAAACTAAGTTTTCAGTTTTTTTCCGGATATTTCAGGAACGATGCGATGTATGGTCATTTTTTTCATATTTTTGAATGGCATAAAAATGTCCTTTTTTTTGTAATTTAAGCAATCTATTTCAGTTTAAAGGATCACAATGGCGTACACTTTAAAGATGTCCACTATGTACGTATGTACCTTAGGGATGTAAATCAATTTTAAAATACAGAAATTTAATTCTTACTAAATCCTACTAAACATTATACCGTTTATATTCCATTTTCCTCGACAAACAAAACAAACAAATCGCCGCTCTGCAGAAATACATAAATATGATTAGAATGCCTGTATTTCCGTTGCATTTTTTACGCCATAACGATAGCCATTATCCTTGGTATTACAAAAGCCGTTTACTTAGAAACCACAGTATATAATATGATTTGGCTTGCGTTTTTCAACCTACGTTGGAATACTGGCGGATAAAAAATGACAATGAAAAAAATCACCGTTTGGCACATTGTACGGACCACCTGCAAACAGTACAAGGATCGGTGCCGTTGTACCATTCCAGATGTTGTGTTAATTAATTATTAATTTTAGATTCACCATTGATTAGGAACAAAAAAAAAACGAGTTTGAAGCGCTCAATATTTAATCTTTATTCTAATTGTTTCATTTCTATGGGCCATAAACTTGAGCTTGTTCGATGTTTGCCTTTGAGCTATATACGTATTAAAAAAATTTATATACCTTATTACTCCTTCACTGAGACAAAAATTACAATTGTCAAATCCAGTAATACCTAAATGATATTGTTTACCAAAAATACATAAACCAGGAAAATCTGTAAGACTAATCGTCTCAGCGATAGGATCCCCAGCTTATAATTTGTCAAAATGGTTAATGAACGAGTTCGAAAATTTGCTTATTGCACAAACAAGTTTTTCAGTTAAAAATTCTAGTGAGGTCATTAACAATATCAAAAATATCCAGTTGCAAGAAGGTGAAATTTTGGTCTCGTTTGATGTATGCTCATTGTTTCCAAGAGTCCCAATCCCGCAAACGTTGGACTACCTCAGGGAATTACTAGAATTAAATGGTTTAGACGATAAATTTATTAAGGAATACATTCGGCTTACTAGTATTTGTATGAATCAAAATTGTTTTCAGAATAATGGTGAATATGTACTTTCAACAACATGAGGGAACGGCAATGGGTAACTCATTGTCACCTTTCATTGCAAATCTTTTTACGAGTAAATTTGAGACAGAAGCAAAAGATAAATTCGAGTATTTCCATAGAGTCTGGTTCAGGTATGTGGACAATATCTTCGCGGTATTTGATACAAAAGCAATTAGTTTAGATAATTTTGTTGCTAAGTTAAATAACCGTTTCCCTACCATAAAATTTACATATGAAATGGAACACAATGAACAGATACCATTTTTAGATGTATTAGTTATTAGAAATAGTGAAAATAAGTTAGAGTTTGATGTATATATGAAAGAAACCGCGGCTCTCAGATATATTCCCAACGATCCACACCACCCTTTTCAACATAAAAAAATCCCCATCAGTAAAGAGAGTTTTGAACATGAGAAAAAAATAATTAAGAATATAGCTAAGAATAACGGGTACTCAGTCCATATAATAGATAAGTTAATAAGGAAGCATACATTTAAGAGAACCCTGTACAATTCCACCTAAATTTACCCGCGGACTAGATACAATTTTTAAAAATATTAATATCAATTACAGACGCTTTTGTGTGACTCCAAAGACAAAATCGACAATAACGAAAAGTCAGGAATATACGAAATAAGTTGTAAAGACTGTGATCAAAGGTACATATATTGGGCAAACAAAAAGATCTATTTTGACTAGATATAAAGAACACATGACTCATTTGAAATAAGGCAGAACGGAAAAATCTTGTGTTGCCCAACACGCTTTTGACAACAACCATAGGCTAGACATAAATAATTTAAAATTAATTAGAAATGTAACAAACAGTAGGCAGTTGGATGCTTTTGAAAGTTTAGAAATCATTAAGTGTAACAGTAGTATGAATAAGGACAATGGTCCGATTCCCACCAGTCCACCGTTTGCTGTGCCGTGTTTGCCGTGGCAACAAATTAAGTATAAATAGTGCAAGTGTGTAGGTAGAATTTAGTTTTAATCTTCTCCTGAAGATGCCTACTTAGTTGGCGAAACGCGCGTCATGAAAAGTATAGTAGTTCGGTGTTTCGTGGAAAACGTCCAGTTTTTTGTTTCTACGCCGCATGTTCCAGTACCCACTCCAGGATATAGACGTATTATGGAAATAAAATCTAGGTTTCTCGCCTAGCAATTAAAACAATATATTTTATTATTATTATTATTATTATTGTTTCTGTTCAAGGCAACTGGAATGGAACCCTTTACTGTCATGTGCGCATCTATAATGGTACACGCCAAATAACGAGGGCAACAATCAGCCCGATATGGTCAAAGAAGTGGGACGAAAACGACACCAACACATATTTCAACCCGGTACTTCTCTCCTGCAGCTTACCTTTCGGTACCATACCCCAAACTGTTGCTCTAAGTGCAGCACCTTGTGAGCAAATCAGCGAAAAAAAATATCTTCACAGTGGAAGCAAGCAGAAGAAAGCGAAATGCCTTCACAGTATGCGTCAAACCGCTGGAGTTTTCGGAAGACATTTCCGTACGTTTGATGCAATGGATTGAGATCAGCAGGATCTTAGGAGCCCAGAAGATAGAGATGTACGTGGGGAAGGTTAGAAAAAACGTATGGCGGATGCTAAATTGGTGAGAATAATAATTTCACAGCTTTTAAACGAAGAACTTCATTTCATTCTGTTTACAGGTACAACCAGACGTACCCAGGGCAGATTGTTGTGAGAAGGTTCAAGAGAATACCTGAAAGATTAAGACCTGTTGAGTCTTTCGACTACAAAATCTGGCAAAGGAGGCGTTACGAGGTAGTGGCGTACAATAATTGCTTCTATCGCAACGTAGAGACTTCTAAGTTCGTCATTCCTCTGGATGTCGACGAAATAATAGTTCCCAGAATGTGGAAGACCTGGGAAGGGATCTTCAGCCACCTCTTCTCCTCCGGGCAGGAACTAGAAGAAAGGTTCGCGTCGTTTTCGGTGTCGAACGCGTATTTTTTTCGGAAAATTCGGTGGCGCTAAGAAAGACGACGTTTTCTTCCTTAAGAATCTCAACAGAAACCATTTCAGTCCACCACGAGAATCTGGTAAGAGTTTTATAAGTACAAAGAACGCCTTGTCCGTTTTTAATCACTACGCCTTAGAAGTATTACGACCGGGCGTTAGTAGGACTTATTTTTTACCGTCTAGTGCTGTGCAATTGAACCATTATAAGGAAACTTGTGACGCTATGATACTTCCGGAGTGCAGTAAATACATTTCTAGTCCTACGAT
Organism: Aromia moschata; assembly: GCA_029963805.1. NCBI lineage: Eukaryota > Metazoa > Arthropoda > Insecta > Coleoptera > Cerambycidae > Aromia > Aromia moschata. Next base: position 63,991 of record JAPWTK010000014.1, on the reverse strand, counting down.
TGTCGACGAAATAATTTTAAAATATAGAAAATTGTTTCTTCATAAATATAACGATAGTCTTGTGAAAATGCAAAAATCGGGAATTTTGTAACTTACGTTTTTATAGTATTATTAATAAATATAATTCTAGTTATAGTAAAAGCAGTGTTTTTGTAGGTCCTTAATTCGTTTTTTTTTATCATGTAATATACGCGTATCTTATTTCTAACTTTATTAAATCAAATAACATTAAATAAATAAAATAAAGGTAGAGAACGTAGATAATTTTGTGATAATGGTAGATGTATGTATATATTTCAAGAAGTCTAGAACTAAGGAGACCGAACTACGGCTTTTCGCTGTATAATAACGCGACGGGCTCGAATATGTCCGCCTCCAGAGGCGCTGTAAACAGTTGTGTACTCTGGTTGCTAAGGTATATAAACAGATATTTATACGTATACCGTGGTTCTGTACTGTACTAATCTGTGTGCATTAGAGGTTGGAGTCCGTGTGAATGTCCGTGGTGCGAATACATTTGACAGACGCTCCATATTTTTCGTTTTGTTGTTGTTGAATATTATATTGAATCTACACAAGTAATGTCTTTGCAATTACAAATTTTCGCAATGATCAATATGAAAATGTACTCAAAATATTTCATGTTACGTGCTTCAACGTTAACAATACAACAAAGGAAAATATTTCGTTTCATACATACATCAGTAATTTGAAATAACGTCCGGTTATTCGGACCGCTTCTTAAATCACACAATGCAACACAGCACTTTTGAACCATATTTATTTTTGTATATGTTTGTTAAATGTTAAAGCCAAATGGCATGTAAGCACCCGCGTTGACAGCTTAATGATAAACATCATATAAAACCATAGCATGGTTTTCTATGATAAACATTCACATGTGGACCGCTGACCGCTGCTCATCACGTGACTCGAGTACATTACTGTTTACAGCGCCTCCTGGTGGCGGACAGATTTGATCCCTAGATACCGAACGAGTTCGGTCTCCTTAATTATAGTCTTCTTGATATATTTAATCACAATAACCAAATTTTAATAGTCAGAGCAGTTAACGATAGATGGCTCACACAAGTTTGAATTATAGAAAACTTTTCTATTAGCAACCTCTGGGTATTTAGTCATACAACCTAGTGATAATAGATGACAAACGTATAGTCAAATGAGTTAGGTATTTACCTAAATATGTATTTTTGTTATCTTTTGTAAGCCCCTATGGAAATCATAGGCAGTAATTTCACTTCTTCTCTTTTCTTCAATAGGAATTTCACTTCTTTTTATGTAATTATTCGTTATTATAAACATTTTAATATTGCGCTAAACTGTTAGTACAGCCATCTAGTGGCCAATAGCGAAAAGTGTTATCGGCGGAGGAGCCTTCTTTTCGATTTGTCACTCCTTTCCGCTTTTTCTTTGTGTCGCACTTCGCTTCGTCAGCCATCTTTGATAGTGGTTCGTCTAAAGTGCTTAATTTGTGATAAATCCTTATAAACATATTAATTAATTAGCAAATGCTAGTAAACCAACTGTGATCTTGTATATAATTAACTAGTTTAATATCTAAGATGGGCCGCAAGAAGAAGAAGCAATCCAAACCCTGGTGCTGGTATCCTTTTTTTTTAAACGTGCTACCATACCGTTCTGTAACTGCGTCTTATAACTATAGGGACGCTAAATTTAACGCGACAGATCGATTTTATTTTTAGCCCGGATTTTCCTTAACCGTACTTAGGTATTGCAATCGCGAGTTCGAGGACGAGAAGATACTGATACAACATCAAAAGGCCAAACACTTCAAGTGTCATATCTGTCACAAGAAATTGTACACGGGACCGGGCCTGTCCATACATTGCATGCAGGTCCACAAGGAGACCATAGACAAGGTCCCTAATTCCATGCCGAACCGTTCCAACATAGATATCGAAATATATGGGATGGAAGGTGAGTAAAGCTATTTTTGACGCGTCTAAAAATAGGTCGCACGAAGTTATTCGTCGTGCAACAGCTTTTCGGACGCCCGCTCCAGGATTTAGTCGGTTATTTCAATTTGCAACACGCTATGTTTTTTGTTTACCTACCAGGGATACCGGCGGCGGACCTGAAGGAGCACGAGAGGCAGAAGCAGGGTAGCAGAGGGAACGATTCGGGATCGGACGATGACGAGCCCTCGGCAAAGAGGCCCAAACCGGAGGGGCTGCTGGGGAAACGCGCCCGGCGTCATGCAGGGGATGCCCGGAGTGATGCAGGGTATGATGCCGCCACCCGGCATGGGGCACAGCATGCAGATGGCGCCCATGATGCAGATGGGACCCATGGGGCCGCACTTCATGCACCATCCGGGGTGAGTATTAATTTTTTCATCACCTTAGGTTGGTATGCCGACATGGTTATTAGGAGTGGTGACCTTGAGAGATTGAATTTTTATTTTAAGACTGCTTTGTTGCGTATATATTTGTTTTCTGCTGTAAATTACATAATGATATACCTGCCTATGTTTTTTTAATGTAATTGTGGAGATCAATTCTTGGCACATTTTTTGTGGTGTGGTTTCCTAAATAGGTTTTTGTTAACAGCTCTAGGAACGTAACAAAAAATTCAATGTTGGCAAACAGACTTTTCCATTATTTTTATTTTTTCTCACAAAGTGGAAGTACAAAAAAACAAATATTGAATTTTATATGCAAAATATTTATCACATCTGTTGTTATATCGAGTTTGCTATTATTTTTGGCACCCTTTTATGTTTATCGTGTTTGCTACAAATTCTTTTTATTACTTTGAGTTTGAAAGTGAAATTTCAGATTTATTTCAATACTCAAAAGAAAATCTGTTATTAATCCAGAAGTGAATCACAAATTCTTACTGATTTTGCAACACTCAAAGTAAAAAGTTTGTGAGTATATGTTAACGATTTTGTTGCTACTAATAATTCAATACTATTAACTCACATTTCGATCACCACATTCCAATTAAAATTGTTTTGACATTTAAAGATTGCTCTAAATAAATTGTGGTGATCAAAATAAAAATTGTTTTTAAAAAGTAAAATCATATCCAAGTGATTTTACATATGAATGTAAAACTTTTATGCATGTTTATAATGATTTTTATTATGATTACAACACATTTTATTAGGTTGACTTAACTGCTATCTTTATAATTTCGCCACATAAACAAATCAGGTCTATAAAATATGAAAGTCCAGATATAATAAAAAAAATCTTTAATGTTCAGCAACAGAAGTTTATGAGATTTTAATTTTCTTACATAAAATAAGAACTTTGTTCATTTCAAATATTTTGTACTAAATGTAGCGTATTGTAAATTATCTTTTGATTTTTTTTTTAGAAGTAATATTAGTAGGCAATAAAATGTGTGTAATATATTCATAATAAATAATATAAGAATAAATAAAAGTTGAAATCATTCATATAAATTATGTAATATATTGGGTATATACTCGTAATAAACGTAAACATTTAGCAGCATAAAATAAAATAATTTTCTTGGAATCAGAATCTACAAATGCATATTTTTCCATTTGACTTAAAAGGAATGCAGACCCAGACAGGGTAAAAGAACTTTTTCTTTATATGTCGCCTTATCGAAGAATGCCCATGATGCCTCCTCACATGTCGGGAATGATGCAGGGCCAGGGAGGCCCAGCAAAACCACTGTTTCCTAGCGCCATTCCTACCTCTTCACCTGGCGGTCCTTCGGCCCCCCGTAGTTGGGGCAGATTTCAAGCCAATTTCTTCAGGTAAGCCAGTACAAGTTCGGAAGTAAATATATTAATTCATTTTAATTATCACTCACAGGCACTTATAAGTAATTTTGAATTACACTTAATACTAATTAATTATCATTCATTTAACATAATACATTTATTAAATTTTCAAGTAATTACAGATAATTACTACTTAATTATTTCTACTTAATAAAATTAAATATCTGTCAATAGAACATATAGTTATTTTCGTGATGACTGAATAGTTTTTTTTGATTTTTTATTCATCAAAGTTAAATTTGCAAAACTCTTATTTAATTTCATATTGTTATAGTTATGTGGTAATTTATTAAGGAAAGTCCTACGTTATGTTAAAATAGATGGTAGCTGTTTTGTGTTCCCTTTGATGTATAGCTCATTTCAACGGCGCAATCAATTTTGATTGGAAGTCTATTTTTAGAAGTCCGCGTATGAAGGAATATATATGTATGTATAATATTTTATTCGTCAATGGCCCATTAATAATTTTTAAATTCTGTCATAGTTCGAGAACTCCTAATTGATTTAGTTTGTAATATTTGCTGGAATTTTCTCTATTATCCCGTTAAATGATCGAGAATTACGTAAAGATAGTTCGTCAGCCGCCCTATTTTTATTTTTTATTGCCATAAACACATCTCGTGGCGTATACGCAATTAAATTTTGAATTATTTGCGTTGCTGTTGTGTCATAAGTGGGCAAAAATCGCCTTTAAATAGTGTGCAGTAGGAAACGGAATTGAGAATATTATTAGCCTACTGTGTGGGTGTCCACATATACTGAAAGTTTTAATGCTTTTTTTTGGAGCCCACTTTTTTTTTGCTGTTGCTGAACGATGTGGTATTTATGGACGAGGCTAAAAAGAAAGAGTTGTTTATGGTGTTTTATTACTATTTTTTCAAGTTTGTGTTGCATTTTCTTCATCGTTACTACCAGCTATTATCACTATATAGAGTATGGGAAGAAATAAAGCCAATAGAAATCCTACGATTAAAAATCTTTAAAACATTATTTTTTCTCACGATACAAAATTGTGCACGATGCAAATCTTGGGCCAGTCTTGATCAATGAAAATGTGCAACGATATTGCTGTTTTCGAAAGTCTCTGTCATTTTCAAATTTTACTAACTATCTTTGGCACTATGATACGGTTACCCTTCAAAATAGTACTGTAGTTCCCAGATAACAAGAAAATACACAAGATTGGCTTCAATAAATTCAATTATCTGTATTCATATTAATTTACATATTAAAATAGTTTGTTTGTGTTGGCAAACATCTTCCATCAGGAAGTTGATGTAATTCATTGGTTAAGGGGAAGGACTACAGACCAATTAAGTTACACCATTCACGGTGGCCCCGCCCACCACAGTTATGTAAGTAATTCATTGGTTAGAGAGAAGGGCTACCGACCAATGACATTACACCCTTCGCAATGCCCCCTCCCACCACCATGAAGGGTGTAATATTATTGGTCCGTAGCCCTTCTCTCTAACCAGTGAATTACTTAAATGAACTTCGCCATGGAAGATCTGACTTTGCCAACAGTGTAATGTCCGTCAAGCATCAAATTTAGGCTTTATCGAAGAATAAACAGTTAAATAAAGTCTACCGAAGTGATTCTTTCATCTCTGACACGTCAATACGTATGCGTTCTTTCCAGGTGCCACCATAAGTGCTCCCCCCGACCACGAACACACCGGGTAGCAGCGGCAGCAGCGATGCCTCGAAGGTGTCCACCATCGCCACGACGGGGGCCTCCAGTAAGATAATACACCCGTCGGAGGATATCTCCTTGGAGGAGATAAGGGCGAAACACCCCAAATACGCCAGGTCAATTCCCTCAAAGTCGGACGATGGGCCGTCAAGTTCCAGCACTGCTGCGTCTGAGGTAGGCATTTTTTTTTTTAAATAAACTAATTTAAGATAAACACGCCATCCAGATTCAATTTTTTTGCCTTTGATTTAATTACTGCCCCATATTTTACTTTATAAACCCTATGTGAAAGTACTAACTTGTAATAAACAGTAAACTACACCGCTTGTTGCTGAACTACCGACTATGAACAGGCACACGACTTAAATTGAGGCCTATTGTTACCTTTTCCAGCTGGCGATAGCGGTGTCGGCCGCCCAGCAGGCCGCCGCCCACCAACAGAAGCAGGTGGAGGCGATGAATCAGCACGCGGCGATGATGCAGAGGTTCCCGGTGCGCGCGACCGGCCCCCCATCAGCATGACGATGGGCGGTCCCATCATGGCCCCCATGAGGCACCAGATGATCCCGGGACCGCCGACGCTGTTAGGAGGACACCTGATGAGACCGCCGCCCATATCCATGCCCCCAGGTACGTAAGGGCTAGTTTTAAGGCGCTGCCAGCGCCCCTCTGTGCGCGGCTGTGTAGACTCGCCGGACGCCGCAAGAACGTCGCGCGGTCGTAGTATGTGGAAATTATGTCACAGTAGATGTTAGAGGGACGTCATTGTGTAAGATATTCTATTATTTTTTGATGATACACAGTGTGTAAATTTAGTATGACTTGTGGGAATTGTGGATCTCATCGCGGAGACTGTCGCTAGTTTAATTTACGTTAAGACGAATTGGTTTTCTTTGTGAATTAATGGTTTAGTTTTTTTATTTGGTAGTGCCGTCAACATAAATCAAATGAATGTCAATGAAAAAATAATCTTAGAGACGAATTAGTAGAGATGATCGCTAATCTTGGGTGAGGCAAAATGCAGGGGTCTGGGCGAGAGCAAGGCGGCAAGGACATCAGGGAAGCTCTGTCTGTAACGAAGATTTAAGCTAACCGTAATGAAGACCCTTTTACAGATCAACAATATGAAGTGCATTATATTAACTACACCTTCTACGCCCCTAAAGCGCCACCTGCATTGCTAACTAACTTACAAAATGGCTGCTGCTCAAATCCGCCGAAAAAGTCGGGGTTTACTGCCGATCCAACTGGTAATATTTGCTGGACCTAAGTCAACACGGACCGACCCTGTGTAATGTTAGTTGCACCGCTCGTCTATTTCTTATGGTGTATTTTCATCGGTTTTATATAGGTCTGGAATTTTTATTTGGAAGCGCTGGAGATTCTATTACATGCATTTCAAATACATGGAATATTGGTAGGGGTCGTAGTAGAAGATGGGCGGAGCAGACGTCATACGTAATGTATTCCCCTACAATGTTTAAGCTGACAAACTGATAAAGTCGGTACTCGTGCGTGATGGGAGAGCGAGACGGAGATCGAAGTACAGTGTTGCCAGATACTACGATGTTTACGTTTGCGATGGGCCACTCATTTGGGCTATTTATTTCATAAGTTGCGTTTTTTTTTTTTGGTGATTTTTGATCTAAAGTAAAAAATCAATCATCATAACTAGTCACTTACTATTCCTAAGTACTATGCCGCTGGTTTGTTAGCTTGGTAACACGTAATTTGTGGTAAAACGTGAGGCAAATCCGTGATGCATAAACACAGAATTGTAACATGGTGCCCTTTTTTTTTTTTGTATCGCCAAGACTATAAAATTGCGTTGGTCGACTTTTATGAATTTTTCCACACCAAATCGCGATAATTGTTGAGATCTGGCAACCATGTCGTCCTGTTGGGTGTCGGCAGCACAGCTTTATTATACTTACGCACAGACGGTTTGAAGCTAAATGGTCGCGAAACGTTGCCGATGACGGCCGAGCCTTGCCTTCGAGTCGCCGAAGGCGAAGCTAGACGGTAGGGGAATACGGTCGTGTTTTTTCTGATAGGTGAGGTTTTAGCAATATTTTGTGGAAGGTATTATTTTAGGTATTATCTTAGCATTTTATATGCTTCCAAATTGAAATTCCACACGTGTATGTTCAAATACGAATAACATCTATTACGTGTGTATAATGTCACCACTGCCTTGTGCTTGCCCGGATCCTAGTACTGACTGAGATTTACGATATTAACCATCTCTTATCAGAATTTCCAAAAAAAAAAAATCAGTGTAAAAAAGATTACAAAACAATATTACCTACTTTGTACAAGATACATTAAATGTCCTTTCGACAAATTGTAACTTTAAAGTTTAGTAGATGTCGCGTTTATCTTTGGCCTTTTTAAGAATAATGCCGATTCTAGTTTACCTACCTCTAATTTACCTACCTTTAATTTTTTTTACTCATATTCTTAAACTTGTGTTACCATACAAAGTAACTATGTGTTTGGTTCTTAAATTGGTCACACGTTTGATATGAGCATAGTGTTAAAACAACCTAGATGTCTGTTTAGTGATGGACTTTTTTTTTAAAGTAGCTTTGTAATAGACGTTTTCCGTTAAGTTGAATTTTATAGCCATAAGAGATGTAAGTTTTGGTCCCATTACACTACATTTTCGCATTCAGCCTTTCCAAAACTTATGTTTTTTATAGTACGAAAACGAAGTAGTTCATTAATACGACTTATACACATTTTGTTCGATGATGATTGTGCTTCAAATCCAGACATCAATAAAATGAATTATCATGTATGTGGCACCTTATTTAGAGCGCTAGACGTTGGAAAAACTAGCTACGACAAGTGAAAAACGCGTATGTGCGATGTAGTATTGTAATATCGATATTTTACGTGATGTTTGTGTGTAGCTGTGGAACTTTTCAGTAGAGGATACAATGCAGGTCCTCTTTTTAAAGAAAAAGCAACAGTAAAACTCAAAGCTTTACTCGCTAAAAGTCTACGCAGAACTGGAACGAAATTTCAAGTTTCCTTACGAGAAGTGGCGATAGCTTTAAGATTTTAGTTTGATTGTTGTTTTTCTAAAATCTACACGTATTTACTGGTGAATTATTTTAACCAACGATTAAAGTTGTGATTGAAAACTACCAGCAAATTGTACAGCAAACCTTATTGATATAAAAATGAGTATAACAAAAAGTTAAGACGATTATTTTTTTAAGAAATCATTCACGAGTAAATACAATAAAGCGAATCGTTTAAAATTGAAAGGGGGCCTCGGTTTTCCGCCATTTCATATATTTTTGGTTAGATTTAATTAAGAAAGGACAGCATGGCATTATACTGTTTATTTATATTTTTTTCTTCTAGTTTTGTTGGTAAAAATCAGGTTTTACTGAATATTTTTCTTTTAAAAACTTCTTAGTCAATTTTATCGCCCTGTCTGTTTTTGACGAATCCCAAACCGCATAATAGTCGTTTTCTTCTGACCAAAAGTATGTTATGCCGGAATGTTGGGTCGCCCTTTAAATTTTGGACGACGCTTCGACGAGAGGTAAACAGATAGACATAAACTTTCTGACTGCTGGCATCTTGTGTGTTTTATCGAAGACAATGCGAGGTGGCGCGATCCAACCTATGCCCAGGTACTACTCACGCACTTCTGTGTTGGCATGCCTGCATCAGATATTTGTCACTCGCTTAGTTTTTTTGGCAGTGGTTGGTTTTTTACTGTCATTTGATTGAACTTATTGCATTCTATCATCCTGACTGCGTAATTTATACATTTTTATCGTGTATTTCTATTTTTTAATTCACTAATCACTCATACTCGAGACTACTATTAATTTACCAGTAGCGCTTGAATATTGTCATTTTGGACGTAGGTAGCGTGTTGGTTTGCCAAGACTCCTCTCTTTAGGCCCCACCCATACTGCAGGTACCCCCTACGAAATAATTAAAAAAACATCACAAGTATCCTTTGTTAAATATAATTTTTTGATAACGTTGGACAGAGTAAAAAATCGTTCTAAGTAAATAAAACGGGAAGACGTGTTTTTTCAATAATATTTTTTGTTTAAAAAAAGAGAATAGTTTCGTATATATTTTGGAGAATGGGACAAATGTTTGGAGAACTATTTCCAGAATACAGAATTCTTCGCACCTCAAATTTGCGCAAAATCAAAATGCGGTGATACTACTGACTGATATTAACCCTGGCAGGATACCGCTTTCAGTAGGGTGTTTAAAGGTAGCGTTGTGTAAAATTTACATAAGGTCTGAAAACATTACCTGGTAGAAGGCGTGAAAGGCGCTGTGTAGATGTAAACTCGCTCGAGGTTGAGACATTACTAACCGACGGATGAATAGATAAAGAGGACACCAAGATGGCGCCACTCAGGTGGACGGGGCCCACCATTATTTAGCCGAATGTGTAAATCTTACACGCTGCTATCCTGCTAGGGTTAATCAGGGATAAAAAGATGTGTCTTTCTTTATATTTGTCGGAAATATTTTATTTTTACTGCTTTTCTTGCCATATGTGCATATTTGTAAGCTTCTGTAATATATGTGTTGTGTATTATTCTGAATTCAGCGGAAAGAGTGCTATTTTTCACCTGCACTATGGGTCGGTCCCATTAGTTTTATTTAGAGAGCAAAAATCCTTCTTTTAGATGCCAAATTGCAAAAAAAAAAATTATCACTACTCTGTAATGTGTGGTTTTTGTAGTTTTTTTTTAATTAGCTGTGTGTCCCATTGCTAGGCTTACATTAAATTCGAAAAGAATAAATGTTTTTTTCTTTCACGTTTTTCTACGGGCAGGTAAGTATCTATGTTAGCGATATGAACCGGAACCCCACTTCCCCCCGTACCGGGCAAACAATGAGACAGGAGCTGAAAAAATGACAATATTCAATGAAAAAAAAAAATCATCTCGTGCCGCCTTTCCCCGACAGATGTGCGTTAAACATATCTTTTTTGTCGTTAGGTATGATCGGAATGCCGCCAGGGATGGTCTACGGAGCCCCCATGTTCCCCACGGGCCCTGTGCTGATGCAGCCCCGTTACAGATGATCTCCGGTCTATCTCGTGTACCACCCGCAAGTCTAAATAAGTTAAATCACATATTTTATATTATTAATCGATTAAGATTTAAAAGTTTCATAGATTTCCGTTCAGTTGCTCCCCCCCCCCCCACATTTTTGTTGTTGACGCTTCTCAAGTTTCAAGTCACACAGGTTAAGACAGTCTAACAGATACCTTGCATGTTTCGGGAAATACACGATAATTATAATTAAGCTGCCCACGTAACCATTTTGTATTTACATGATTTTATTTTCGACAGGTTTGAAAAAAGTACAAACCGGTCAATATACCTGCCGACACGGTATGTAAAACTTTTTTTTTTTTTTCTTTATTTTCCGTTTACCGATTATAGCAGTTACCTTTCTCTTCGCAAAGGTTGGTCCCCTTTCATTTTACATAATTACATAACTGATTTTACTTTTAGAGCACGACAATTAACTTTTAATTTTTTCCGTACGGAGAGATTGGTCAAATTTTGTCACCCGCGTAGGAAATTGTCAAAGCTGAAAACGATTGAGTAAAGCTTCTTGAAAAAAAAAAGTGACTACACTTTGATAGTTTATTGAATTAATCGAACGATTTGGCGCCATCTGTTATAAGTTGCAGAAGTATTGATGTATAAAAAATTCAAAAAATCTGTAAACTGTAGCAACGCCATCTATTCACGTTTTTTTTTAACGGCACAGATTCTGATTTCATTTGCCTACCAATAAAAATGTTATTCAATATAAATATAGCAAAGTGTTGTATATGTTATATTTGAATAAGAAGTACAACATATTTGAATCGCCTTTGACAATTTCTCTTCGCTTTGGGATAAATTTTCAGGTTTGTACACATTATTATTTACTTACATATTAATTTTAATTTAAAAAGGTAAGCATTATTGTCACAATATTTATTTTTCTAAAACATTCTTGTATAGCTATAGTAATTCAGCATTTCAATATTGAATTTAATGTGTATAGAATTAAAGAAAAAAACTATATGTAATCTTTTGTGGAATCGCCAATGTATGTTACAAAAAAAAAGAAGGTAGGTTCTAACAGTACTAGATAATTTAGAAGCGCTTTTGACGAGTCTACGTTAAAAAAAATTGATGTATGAAAGAAGGTACGGCGACTTTGATTTTCCTATTTGATTTAAATGGTGTATGGTGTATACTGACAAATTTTCATATAGTTGGCGAAGTGCAGGCAGACGTATGAAAATTTACTGCAATATTTAAAGGGACGTACGTGTAGGAGACAGGCGATTGTTGTCACAGCTTTGTAGCTGTTGGACTGGTAACGCCCCTGTATAATATATTACGACGTGTCACATCACACTAGCGCATCTACAAATTTTATCCGCTCTTTGTCTGCCGAATTATCCTTCCTGACTTGTTACGTTTCATTCTGACGTCTTAATATGTTCGTTATACAGGTGATTGTTGGTCACAGCGTTTAGGGTCGCGTCCTCCACGCGACCGTGCTGTTGGGTGCCCCGGTCCCCTGTCTGATGTGGCTTTCAAGCAGGCGATTGTTGTTGGCCGGTGGCCGGCTGCAATCACAGGTTCGTGCCTGTTGGACCAGACGGAAAATCTTGCCCATCTGGCTCGTTTTTTTTTCGTCTGGGCCCTGTAACACACCGCAGTAAATGTATTTACATGTTCAAAGTAGTTTCTATTACCTATCGATTATTGTACTATGTTTTTTATAAATAAAAGATTATTTAGAATGTGGTGTCAGAAATGTTGTTTATGTTGGCGGGACAAAGAAGGGCGGAAGCTTGACATTTTTTGTCTAGTCAACATTTTGTTTTTTTTTTTTTTTAATTACCTCTTATTCTAGCAGCACTATTTTTCTTTGGCTACCAATATAGATGCACTGTCTTGGTGATTTATATCTGTTGTAGGGCTACTTTTCCAAAAGATCTGACCCTGCAAAATAAAAAAAATCTTTGAAATTGTAATACCTTCGAAGCTAAGAGATTATGTCACTTCGATAAAAGTTCCATTTTAACCTTTTTGCCTAGATGGGTTATATGTATGTCTTAACATTAAAAAAAATGCTTTGGAGACATCATATGGTTTTAGTCTATTGTACAACAGAAGGCACTGGATGGCTACCGTATTTAAATTTTTATTTTAATAAAGACATGACGGGATAAAAACAAACCACCTTAATAGCCCCATTGGAACATGTACATAAGTCCCAGAGCCGCGTATTGAAAATGATCAAAGTAAATTTTAAAACCACACACCTAGTGTTATTTTACTAAATAATATTCTTGACAAAAATATTTTTAACGTGAACGCCAATGGAATCAAAAAAAGATTGCCAGAGAAAAAAATATGAGTGTATCAAAAATAGACAATTGCATAGACCTAATATGCAGAAATCAACTTTTTCTACAAAAAAAACATTGACAAAATATAAACTTTTTGAAAAAAAATATGAGGTACATAGAGCAAGTTACCTATCAATTGTAAGACAATAATAAATATTTGCATATAAATATTAAACCAAGAAGTCTAGAACTAAGGAGACCGAACTCCGCCTCCAGAGGCGCTGTAAACAGTTGTGTACTCTGGTTGCTACGGTATATAAACAGATATCTATACATATACCGTAGTTCTGTACTAATCTGTGTGCATTAGAGGTTAGAGTTCGTGTGAAGTGTGAATGTCCGTGGTGCGAATACATTTGACAGACGCTCGATATTGCTCGATTTGTTGTTGTTAAATATAATATTGAATCTACACAAATAATGTCTGCAATTACAAATTTTCGCAATGATCAATATGAAAATGTACTCAAACTATTTCATGTTACGTGCTTCAACCTTCAAAGTTAACAATACAACAAAGGAAAATATTTCGTTTCATACATACATCAGTAATTCGAAATAATGTCCGGTTATTCGGACCGTTTCTTAAATCACACAATGCAACACAGCACTTTTGAACCATATTCATTTTTGTATATATTTTTGTTAAAGCCAAACGGCATGTAAGCACCCGCTTTGACAGCTTAATGATAAATGTCATATAAAACCATAGCATGATTTTCTATGATAAATATTCACATGTGGACCGCTGACCGCTGCTCATCACGTGACTCGAGTACATTACTGTTCACAGCGCCTCCTGGAGGCGGACAGATTTGATCCCTAGATACCGAACGAGTTCGGTCTCCTTAGTTCTAGTCTTCTTGTATTAAACATACATTTATGCGCGATAACAGCGCTCAGCGTGGGCAAGTAGTTAAACCAGCTGCGGATGAAGATTTTAGTAAAAATTATTGACTACAGTTGTAGATCGATGTGGGAAGTTAATCTTACCTCTCACCGAGAGGTAGCAGCACCTAACGAAAAATGTGGCGTACTTTAATATTATCTCTCGTCGATAGGTGACAGCACCAGACGTAAATCAAATACATAAAATTTATTTCCACCGTGTTTATATTTAGAGAATAAATAATTTTTCTAAGCTAGTCATATTTTATATTTATTTTATTTTATTGTATATCTGTTAGATATCTAACAGATGCAACTAAGGGCATTGCCATACGTAATAATTTTATTTTATCGAGGAAATTAAATTGTTTTCATTAAATAAGAATGAAGGGGTTGTTCTATTTCAATTGACTAATTTAAATATCTATGTAAACATTACAGGTAACGCGACTCAATGGATTACAAGATTAATCAAATAATTTTCATAAATTTCACTACACTATTTTGTTTTCAAATATGCTGGCAGCGTGAGCAATAAATTCTGTTTCGCCTATAAACTCTCCTGCCGTATCTTATCGTTACGATTTCTGCGTACAGATACCTTACATTTATTGGCTGATAAACTAAAAATCGAGAAGTAATCTGATTTTTTTCTAATAATTTAATGTACGAGTACCTACTCTGATATTTGTGTATCACGATTATTATCGATGTTTTTCGCGATAATGGGCTACGTAATTTGTTATACAACGCGTTATCGGAGTACGTGAAACGGGTGAAATAAATGACAACAAAGTGCCGAAAGTGTGAGAAATAAGGTAAGTCGGATGATTTATATTTTTTCGGACAATGCCTCGGGAGGTTTTTTATTTGGAGTACAATGTACTGGTGAATATTTTGCGTAGATCTTGCCTATAATTGAAAAAAAGTACCCGTCGCAGTGGCGCTTGTTCAAGTGAAGAAAGATAAGCGATTGCCTGTGTCATTGTTTTTCTCTTGACTGGAGAGAAAATCCAGTTTAGAAAAAACATGTTCATACCTTAAAAGGAGATGATTAAGAAAAAACACCTAATTAGAACAATCACATCAGTAACCATTTATACAGGGCGTCCCATTAATAACGGGACATAATGGGACATAGCAAAATGGCGGAATTTTTGGCTAAAAATGAGTTTCCTCAAAAACCCTTTAAAATCAGCCGCTACGCCGGCAAAGCAAAAGAAAAGTTTCACAGAAATGTACATGATTTAATAGCTCTTTCTTTGCATTGCTTTACTATAAATCTATTAGGGAAAATTGTATATCTCGTAATCCTGATTTAAATAGTTCGCACTGAGCACTTTAAAGGCAAATGCATTAACGTGTTTTCATCTACTCAGAATATAGCAGATTGTGCCTTTGACAATCCACATCAAAACTATTGGTAAATTAAAATTGCTCGGGCCAAAAAAAGTCCCATATACCAAATTTTGTGCGAAAGTGTTGATTTTTAAGTTATTTTAGGGAAATCAAAAATAAAATTATTTTGACACCCTGTTTCCATCATTGTTGGGACACCCTGTATGTAAACTATATTTTTAACATGTATAGCAACTAGAATCCAATTGGCACCTTTTTGCGAAATGGTTATTCGCAAAAAAAATGAGACGATATTAAACGATTCAATCTTATCTGAAGCAACTAGGACAATTGCATTACGTTCCTGGTAGAAATTCAGGATTTACGCTCTAAGTATTCTGATTATGTGCACTTTAATTGCACTTTCCTAATATTCTAACATACATTTTGCGGGGATTATACTAAAATGATTTTAGTATGCAATTTGAAGTGTCCTTAATCATGTATTCAGTTGTAAAGAAATAATCTCCCTTGGCGAGTCATCAACAGTGATCGTTTTTTGGAAGTATATGTCATCGTTATGTCCCATATTCCACCAAAAAATGTGAGTTTTTTCTCGTACTACGGTGGTACATAAGTTCTTTCGTTATTTGACTTGTTATCAGTTTTGACTTGCAGTAATTATTGTTGCACCACAAAGAAATGTGGGCACATAGGTGTGTAAATTAAGTACAATTTTTTTTTATTCGAACAGAATTATAATTCAGTATTGTCTCCTTCAAAATAACTTCCAACTTTGGGAAGCCACACAGCGCTAGAGACGGTTCTTCCATTCCTCATAGTAGTGCTGAATCTCACTTACAACCGTTTGAACGTTTTCTATGGTCTCAAAATGACGTCCCTTGAGGTGATTTTTCAATCTCGGCAAGAGAAAAAAGTCACAAGGACTCAAGTCAGGAGAATAAGGAAGCTAAGGAGCCACAGGAATGTTTTTCTGGCTAAAAACGCGTTTACTGAAATCTGAAATGGCTGTATGACAAGGCGCATTGTCATGATGCAACACCAAACTCTGATGAACGTGATGTGATTCAAATTTAACTCTTCCCAGATCATTCTTGTCGTAAACCCACGATCTGAACGCACAAGATCCCGTATTCTATCGACATTTTCACCGGTTCTTGAAGATGAAGGCCTTCACTGCGTGGTTCATCTTCAATCAACTCTCTTCCTTCTGAGAATGCCTTAAACTACCGTAAAACTTGGGCTCTCCGTAGGCGTGTTGAAGTTTTGCAAAAGTATCCGTTGTGCTGTGTTCAAGTCGAAAGCAAAATCTGATAGCACACCGTTGTTCAAAATTAATGTTACGCATTTTTAAAACGCACTAGAAAAAAACGGTTTACGAAAACAGCCACAACAACTGCCTCTAACAAGTTCAAACTTGTACTGAAGGTGCATACATGTTAACCTACCGCCCTTCCAAGTCCCGTCTCCGCAGTATTGCTAGATCGGGCGCTACTTTGCCAATGTCATTACTTAATTTACACACCTCGTATTTTCGTAAATGAAACAGATCAAACTAATGGTTAAGAATAGTAAAACAAAATCATCTTTCAGTATGTATTAAAAAACGAAAAGACCTATGTCCCACTCAAACATCCACTGCCCTTGACTTTCTTTAGAAGCTAATTACTTTATTTTTCCTCCATATTTGACCAAGGGATCAACTTCGATTATTGAACGACCTCACTGAAAGCTTGCGTTTCAGACGATGGCCGAAACGACAGAATTCGTTTCCACTATCCGGGTTAAGGACCTCATCTCGGCCTTCGAGAGCAAGAGCGAGTCGGTAAGGGTTGAGTTCACTAGACCGCGGGCCAGATCGGTCGGGAACATCTTAGCGAAAAATGTGATCGTCCGCCAAAATGAATTCAACAGCCTCGACGACGTACAGAAGGCCCTGAAGAAGCTGGACGCGAGTCTGAACTTCTACGAAGTGTACAACAAGGAAAAGCACGTCGCTTATCAAGAAGAGCTCTTCAACATCTTGACTAGCATAGTTAACATCGAAGGAACCGAGGAAGACTCCACGTCGAGAAAGAAGAATTTGATATCGAAAACACAGACGCTAGTGTCGTTTTTGAACCAGAAATTACCCTCGAACGCAAACCAACTTACCAATCAAACCAAGTACACTAGATATTCCTCCTATATCAAAGAGAACGGCGCAAGCGATACCAAATCTGGTAGTAAAGTGAACCTTGCCATCTACTCCGAAAACACCAAATCTGTCGATATTACCGACTCGGGTGGAGAGTATTTTGTCTCCGTCAGAAAATTGAAGGAAAACTTCCAACCAAAGAGCGAGGAAACTACCGTTGAGGAACCACCGAAGGAGGAAAAAAACCTCTAGCCGTGCATTCATCCAAATCAGTCGAAAATGAAGAAATAAATGATAAAATGGAGGAAATAGACGACGAACCGTCTGAAAACGTGTCCGTGCGAAAGCTTCGCAACCTGTTCGAGAAGAAAACGGGGGAGAATTCCAAAGGTCTCGGAATCATAGCTGATGACAATGAGAAGCCGAACGGTATTATTTTCGGGAGCAACAGCAACATCCCGTATACGGAGAGGAACCTTGGAAGCGTGAGACTCCAGAGGTCCGTTTCGGGGCATTACATGAACTACGTGGGGCTCTTGAAACGCATAGATATGAGCCAAAGTACCGGCGACTTGAATAGGCTAGACGCGAAGGCTAATAGGAATGCGGAAAATGAAGCCGTTGCCAAAAATACAAGGGATACTGAAACCGTGGAAGTTGAAGCAAAGCCTATCAATAATGGTAAGGATAGTCGGGATGAAAATTCTGGTAGTGAGAATACAGCATCCTTGGAGAGCGAAGAAGAACCTAGAGTTAGCGTTAAGGAGATCAGGAAGCTTTATTCCAACCCCAGTATAGGTAAGGCTGTTGATTACTCGCAGGGGAAGGCGGGGGACATTAGAACACTGTGGGCATTTCTTTAGCTATTTCTCTTTTCCATTCTACCTTGTACTACGTTCGTTGTGCGCAGTTCGTGGGCAAAGCTATTCTGGATTTACCCTAACTTCAAATTACTACTAATTACTAACTAGAACTAGAATTAGGTACTTATATATTTTGAATTGCTCCAAAAACCGTTGAATTTTAAATGTTCGAATGTGCCTCGTGTCCGAATGAGCCCCGTCTGCCCCCATTCAAACGTTTTATTCAATGCAAAAGTTTTGAAAAGAAAAACATGTATGTATATATCGGTAAGTAGGTAGGTAATTTGCTGAAAATAGCTTTTTATCTATCGTGATATATTTACTAGCATAACTATAATAAAGTTTAGTATTAGATCAAACAGTAGTGTTTAGCATTAAAATACTACAGTTTTATTCCTATCTATTTGACAGTGATGAAATGTCTACTTACATGTTTTACTTTTTAGTGTCTTTATAACTTTTATACAAAGTGGAATCCTTGGGTTTTGTATCAGGCACTATTAAAATTTGAATCCGACTGCTTTAGATTAGATTCTTTTCAACAAGCCAGGCATGTCTTAAATTAGAACTTGTATAATTGTTGTTGTGATAGTAATCTACACTTTTATCTACGATAGAAAACATAGAGTGAGACACACAACAACTAAATCTAAATAGAAAGTTAAACTTCGTCTTTTAATTAGCTATTCCGGATGCGGATATGGTATGTATGTATGCAACCACAGAATCAATCATCGCGTATGTCTGCTATCCAGTGGCGGCTCGTGACTTTTTTTTGGGGGGGGAGGCACAGATTTTATGAAAAAATTTGTAACGGTAAACATTGTTAGTAACATACTGTATAGCTAGGAGAAGGACCTCTACTTGGTCAATAAAATATATTAAGTACATTTGTCTAAGATAATGTACCTAATATTTTTTACTGGTTCAGCTAAACCAATTTCGATTTGACAGGCTGAATTGATCCCTTGATTGAAGTTAAAGAACCACATTGCTATTTGCATTTATCATACCATGTATTACCAAAACTACGAGCCGGCTTACCCTGATTAATTAAAGTTTTACTTAGATCTGGCCGTGGTGATCTTAAATCTTTAACAAACAATTTATCCTCATAAGACAGGCGACAGACGATTAATTTGTACTTTATAAGATATTCAACAATATCATTGCAGGTTCGAATATTTATTTGAATGTCATTACAACTCGTATTATTATTATTATGAAACAAACTGCTACACTCGCCAGTTACTTCCATTATAATTTTGTATAATTAATTAAACAAAATGTTCAAATAATGACTTACGTAAGTAATATGGTACACTTTCAATATTATTACCCTCCTATACCACTCAAAGCACTTAAAAAACCCGGCAAGAATAACTGCACTTTTCATCGAAAATATCCAAAACAGGGAACAATAAAAAGATAAATATTACTTTTTTGTAGGTTAGGGTGTTAGGTTCATGAAATCAAATAACTCGCTTTCTGCGCTGTCACGTGTGAGAGGTGGGAGGTGGGCGTGTTTGCCTCCGCTATGCAGTTTTTTAAATGACCTTTAATGCTACAATTTTATGTTTATTAATATTTTTATTTTTAGAAATCAATTTTTTACCTGATATATGAATTTAAAAATGAAAGGTAAGTATTATAGGTAGGTAGGTTTAAAAAAAAAAAAGAAATTTCTTTGTAATTTTCACAGGAGAGGCACTGCCTCCTCTGCCTCCCCTGACGAGCCGCCACTGCTGCTATCACTCACGACATTTACTGTATGAAAATCTGTATGATACGAAAAATTTGCCAAACTTATTAGCATTACTCATTATATTGACCATTATCCGACTTGATATGATCCGATTTTCTTCCGATATCTTGTACACTCACGGCGATCACCAAATATGTCGACGATTGCAAGGAATTCTTTAAATATGTGATCCGTCCGATGAAGTAATGGTGATACTTCATCAACCTTCGTTGATGATGTGATAGAGATCGCAGATATATTCGTCGTTATTGATTGGAAATCAGTTCAGTTGGGCGTATACCTAAGTTTTGAAGAGGAAAAACTTTCGAAGATCACTCAGTTTAGGCATCAGAACATCAAACAAGCTGAAAAAATTATCATTTCTTATTACGATATTCTTGTTTCGCTGATTGCTAAGTGATGGGTTATGATCAGATCAGTTCATCACGTTCTCAGGTGTTAGTTGTCAGCGAGTACACTCAACATCCACATTTCCGAACTTTTACGTTCCGCAGACTTCCACATTTCCGAACTCTCGTCACCTCGGGATTACCGAACTGCAGCTGGCCAATGCGCAAGGGGTTTTTCTGGTACATTCTAGTACTTTTATTTGTTTTTCGAGGTTTTTATGCAAATGTAATACATACATACATGTGTACATGTTAATAAAAGAACGTTTTTCTAAAAAAAAATGTCAGGTACAAAGGAAAGTGATGCAGGTAATTATTTTGTAATTCAAAGTAAAGGTTTGTTTTATTGAACATTTTGTTGACGTAACCTATAATATTTCAGACTGAAATGAAAAATTATGAGAAAATATGTATTTTTAAGAAAACCGTCATACAAAACAAACATTATTGTACTGTTTATTTGCAGAGAAAAGAGCCTGCTAAGAGGCTAACCTTAGAGCAAAAGCTGGATTTGATAAATCACGCAAAAATGGTGTTAAAAATGTTGATTATGTAAGATGTACAATATTTGTAAATTGTCAGTGGCAGAAATTCTTGGAAAAAAGAAATTTACTTTGAAAAAACTGAAAAAAAGACGAAAATTGAGTGGACGGATTGACAATAAAGTGCACCGGTACTTATGATACGCCATTTGAAAGAGTGTTTTTCACTGGTTTGTACAAAGAAGAACTCTTGTCTCAGGTGTGCTGCTGAGGGAGGGCGATTTCCTCTTTGCTGAATTCTGTGACAATCGAAATGTTTTGATAACAATCGCATTATTGTTTATATTTTTTTCTCATTTCAAATTTCGCGGTTTTTTGTCGTCAACCAATCAGCGACAAGTTCGGTTATGTGGAAGTACAAGTTCGGAAATATCGTGAGAAAAAGTTCGGAAATATTGTGAGTTCGGAAATTTGGAGTTCGGATATGTGGATGTTGAGTGTAGGTTATTCTATGGTTGTCAGCTGTCAGTCTATTTTATGGTTGGCATGGCTTGGCAGTTGTTCTCAATTTTCGTCTGTGTCGTTCTGTGGTTCTGATGTATTCATTTCATGTTTATGAGTGAGGAGTGTTATTCTTTTATTAAAAAATCATTTCCCAAATAATAAAATCGACAATGATATACAGTTTTTACACGCTTGAAGAAAAATATCAAATTGTGGTGTGGCACCACAATGGCATTTCCGAACGCCGAATACAAACTCTGTTTGCGAACATGTTTCCAAACAGGCCAATTCCAGCGCGAAGGACAATCGAGAATGTTATGCACAATCTCAGGACGTATGGTTGTCTAACGCCGAGGAAGCATATTAGGGACCTGCCACCGAGACCGATAGATCCAGCTCGGGAGCAACGGGACACTTTGATCTGTGCAAGCGTTGTAGAAAATCCAACCCAGACAACGAGAGATCTTGGGGAGGAGTTTGGTCTTTCTGGCACGCAAATATCTAAAATTTTAAATAAACATGGCTACGGGTACCACCCGTACAAGTTAAGACGGAAAAAAGGTATACATAAGCAATGCTGCTGATATAACAAATTTCATCGAATTTAGATGCAGCGTATTCCCAATTAATTTATAAATGCCTCATAATACAACACCTCTATTATAAATTGATTGCATTCCACTTTTTTATGTATACTTTTGTGTATGTAATTATATATATTTTTTAGATTCTTCGGAGCCAAAACAGGGAAGTACCGCTAAACCATCCCATAAGGAAAATGTTTCTATTACAACAAAAGTTGAAGAAGCTAAAGTGAAATACTCCTCTGCAACTCCATTTTCTGGTAAGATGTGTGACGAATTTTATTTTACGTTAGAAAATTGGATTTTAAGCTTTGCTTATTTATTCTAATTTTAGATGAGCAAGAAAGTGAAACGGATGAAGAAAATGATAACGTCGCCACTATTCAGGGTTTTAAAGAAATAGAAACAGAATACTTTGGTACTACTTCTGGTAAGATAATTTTCTGTGATATACATTTAAAGCACACTCAGGATAGTAACAGTTTTGGTTTTAATTGTGTTTACGCCTGAGGTATATGCTATTTCTGTTTTGTTTCATTTTTCTTACATTTGATCTTGATTTCCAATTATCAAATGCTCATATTTTTTGCTCCTTTGATGCAGACGATCGTACAAAAGATACTGGGAAAAGTAAAGGAGATAACTTGGCTACTCTGCAGGGTATAAAACAAGAAATCCTTTTATCTACGCCTGAGACCAGCACGGTTAAGGTAAAGGTAGAAAACGTTTCTAGCGATGAGGGTACCGAACAAAAAAAAGAGGAAGATTTTACCGCCAAAAGCAGTGATTTTTCAAAAATCGGAAGTAGCGCCATTTTTGGAAGAGAGCGGATGGCAGAAAGAAAACTCCTCCACCGTTCGAGGTCCGGAAGAAGAAGTACATTATTCAGCTGCTAAATCTAGCGATTTTTCAACAGGTGAAAGTAGCTCAGTTTTAGAAGGTACAAAGATGGAATATGTGGAATATTCAACTGTTAATGCAGGTAAGATCATTTACCTACGTAGAGACATGTAACATTTGTATTTTTTTGATTTGTGTGTGAATATATTATTCTTTATTTTTAGATGATATCAAACAGGGTGGTGTGGAAAAAGTGGCGAATATGACAGGAGTCCAAGAAGAAACAGTCCATTTCTCCACAGCTGAAAGTGAAAATGTAAAATCCCCAATGTATACCGAGTATTTCAGGTAAGACGACAATACGAGCACAGCGAATTTTTAGTTACGAAGGTTAAATAGGTTTTAACCAAAAATGTCATGAAGTTTTAAATAAACCATTATTAAGGCGATAGCTGAAATCAAACATAGTGTAGCCATCAGTGGCGGTGCGTGATATTTCAGTTAGCCATATCTTGAAAACGACGCATGGGACCCACTTCACTTTTTAGGTGATGACTATACACCTCTTACAGAAAGGATTTATAGTGAAAAAACCGTCAGCAAAGTTTGCGAAAAATTTTTTAAAAACACTGGAGCACTCCCTGGGTTCTCAGTAACGCTCTGTGGAATATTTGCAGTATATTTTTTTTCATAATCTAGAAACAAATATACGGAGACGTTTTTCGATTTGTTACAAAATATTTTTGTTTCAAAAAGTTATGGCCATTTTAATTTTAATTTTATAGGAACATTTTGTTTCCCAAAATTAAAATGGCCCGAAAAGAGAAGTGGGTCCCATGCGTCGTTTTCAAGATATGGCTAACTGAAATATCACGCACCGCCACTGGTAGCCATATACCATGTGTGTAAAGCCAACATCGGCCAGTTGTGAAAAAGGACAAACAGAAGTGAGACGACAGATAGTGAGGGAATAAGACCGGCCCTCTCACCACCTGTGCTTGTTGTTAGACCGAGAAGGTAGTATTTGTCCTTTTTCACAACCGGCCGATGTCGGCTTTACACAAACTGTATAGAGGGTGATACATTTAAAACCTCGACCTCCTAAAAGATTTATTCATTGCCCAACTTTCGCCAGATTTTTTTAAAATAAATTGTAGACAAATTTTACTTACAAAAACCAAAGTTTTCTGTGACTTTTTTTATGAAATTCAAAAAATCGTACTAGCGATTTGTGAATAAAAAATCTGAACACACTGTATTCTGCATCGCTTAAGTTGTCCTATTAATCACAGAACAGATGTGCAAAGTGTTAGCATTATTTACAATCCTGTAGAAATTTCTTAATGTTAAAATCCTATGAAAGCAAATCGAAAATAAAATTGTATCTTTTATCACCCAGCATCTTCGTTACTATTAACTTTTGGACTGAGGTAAGTTTCGTTAAATTTCAATAGTTTTACTCAAAAAATCAATTTTATTTCAAAAAGTTTTGCTATGTCCCTTTATTAATGGGACACCCTGTATGCACATTGCCTTTTATCCCACATAAAGAAAATTATTAGTATATTAGATGGTATAAAACACGAAATTAGATAATGTCTAATTGTTTTTTTTTAATTTTTTTTTTAAATAGTCTTATATAACCTCCTAACCCTGAAGAAGTCTAAGTATGTTTGTTTATACTAATATACTTAATATTCGGCAAAAAAATTAATGATTTATTTTTGTCAAAAACCCCGACATCAACATAAATTTGATGGTCAATTTCTAAGTGCTCTTTACTATTGTTGAATTTATTGCAGGAATTAATCTTCACACTACTCAATACAAGCCTTCTGAAGCAACAGACAATTCTTTTACCAGTGCGACCATAGGTAAAGCAATCGGAGTGTTTCAAACTTCCGAAATTAAGTTTATTTTTTCTTTTTATGTAGGTTCAGACGATTTCTACAAGCAAGAATCCCTTATAGAGCAGGAACTGGACAAGATCAAGGTAGAACCGATGCTAGCCGACGAAGAGATAGTCCTAAATCCCGAAGACTTACAGAATGCCGACAATGAATTTGAGAAGCTTCTGGAGGGCACCGAAAGTACCAACATAGTTACCTGATATATACAAAAATGCTCAGAATTAAAAATCGCCGTGCCACATACATAACGAAACGTAAAGATAAGCCCTTCCTAGTTTTGAGGGTTTCACGTAGCTGCTGAAATTTCTTTTTTTTTCCAATTTGTGGGGTTTGCTTTTAAAACAATATAAATATGTTCATCGTAAGGTTACATACACCTTATCTGTCAGTACGGAAATGCCAATTTTGCACTAATTTATATGTTTTTGTCATTTCCAGTTTTACTGAAAGTGCCTCCAACATGAAAATCTAATTGAAATACTATTATTGTATATTTGAAACCCGTATAATTTTTTTAGTTCGATAATAACGAGCCATCCAAAAAAAAACGTCATCAAAGCTGGCCAAGAAAAAAAAGACGTATTTCTATTCATAATCAAATTTATAACCTTATTTACTTGTCAAGACTGTCACATCATATGACAGCCATTGTTTATTTTACAAATTATGACAGTCACTTTTCAAAAGTTTGACATAACCGTAAAGCTTAGACATGACCGCTATTTCCATCTCTCTCGTTCGTAGCCAGAGTTGATGACGTTTTTTTTTGGATGTCTCTTTATTAAATAAATGAGTTTTTAACTGAAACATGTTTTTAACCGTTCTCTAATTTTCAATACAAACGTGCTATGACCATATATTACGACCATATGACCATTTCATTCCACTGAAATATAATCCTAGTGACCCCTGAAAATCCTATTTCCAACTTTTTGAAACATATGACAGTTTTACACATATAGCGACGCTCATGTGCCCACAGCCACCTTACAATAAATTATAAAATGTAATCTATACTCTACCTGTTCAATAAATAATGGGGTGGTGTTTGGGATTGTATTAAGTTAGATTGGAATTCAGTAACAATTAAATACAAAAATAAAAAACAATTACAAGAATAGTAATAATAAAAACTGAGTGCTTTAAATTTGACTTGTGTAGTAACATTATGATGGCTTCATATACGTCGCAATATATTATCATTCTGATGTTCGAGAAGCTCCCAGCATAACCGCAAAATTGGCGTTTCCGTATTTGTATTGTATTCTTGAAATTTCAATTTTGTGTTCTAAAAATTCTAGTAGTTATAGCTTGTCACGTTATTCCTTTGACACCCGGTATATCCACCTGTATTATCTTTAAGCTTTATTCATATTTATTGAATGCGCCAACAAAACGGTTGATCCTTGTGATCTTCGTAAAGGGTTGAATGTACACTGTTGTGAATGTGCGTAAACAAATAAAATATTTTTTATTAACCTGTTTTGCTTCTTGAACTCTCTTCAGGTTTGATTATTATTAATGTGTTCTATTTTGAAACTGTTTTAACTGACTAAATTAATTCATTCTGATTTTAACTATTAGGTTCGAAAAAATTTTATTTGAATATAATTTTTTGACGAGAATTGGTATACATTAGTTTTGATGGATTTATAAGACAGTGACGTTGTTGTTTTCCTAGTAAAAGAAAAATCCTAATGTTTTTCTCTATTTTTAACCCCCTAAAAAATATTACAATAGGCCTCGAATTGAAGATATGAAATGTGTCATCTTCATCAAAACTACAGTTTTTTGTGCCTACGTTTTGGCGCCAAAATCGTTAAAATTGAATAATAAATAAAAAAATTACAGGGCTGCTTTAATTGTTATGTTTTACAAAGGCACACGAAGAAGGATAGCAAGTAACCTTTTAACATTATTACATCTTACTATAATGGGATCTAATAGGTTTTACCTAATCCTGAAGAATTTATTGGGACTACAGGGTGTCCTAGCGTCTACCGTCGAAATGATAAAAGTGTGATTTAACAAATTTTAAACAAAAAATCGGATGCCATTCAGTTTTTTATTGGAAGACTTGTAGATTCTATTGTTTATGAGTTATTTGCAGGATTATTTTTAAGATATATCTATTATAAGGAGTGGGAGTACATCTCAAGTATATTGTTTTGTACTTGTTGATTTACGTTTTTCTTTTGCTTTTGTTAAAAAGGGACTATAGATACTGATGGAATAGTCAAAATTACTTAATTTAATGGAATTCAACAGTTTCCATTTGGCTTCTGCCAGTGAAATATTTTGAAGTTTATACAAAATGCTGTATTTTGCATATGATTACATTTGTCTGTAATGTGAGGTTCAACATTTTTATGAGGTTTCACAAATTTTAGATTTAATGGTATTTCACTGATAGTAATCATTATTGCATTACGTACATAAGTTTTGGTCTTGGCTTTGTTTTTGTTTTTTTTTTTGCTTATTACCCAGTGAACCGATTTGATATACCAAACACCAACTATATCTATTGGTGTTATTTGTTGTCTCGTGGGACGGAATTGACAAAAAGGGGTTTAATTTCAATGTGAATTAAGAAAGATATTCATGTGACGTGTCGTTCTATAAGTTTTTGAGGTAGATGTATCCAAATATTATATTAATAAGTCTCTACTTTCATTTATCCATTTCCATTATAATAATTATGACTTTTAGACAGGTTATCTAAGTCACACGGATAATATAGGTCATACTTATGGGTTATAAAAATCAAAAAGGTCATATGGGTCATAAAAATTATAAGTGCCATATGGCTAATAAAGGGCTTGGCACCATAAATGTGATATATAGGTCATAAAAGCCATACAGATGATAAAGGCCACATAGGTCATAAAGGTAAAAAGGTTCATACAAGTCATAAAGGTTACAAGAGTCACAAGGGTCATAGAGTTCAATCCGGTTAAAAGTAAGGTAGCAGTTTTAAACCATGCAATCGTGGAATCATGTACAAGATGTAATTGTAACTTAGCTAAGAGCAGATCATCGTTGGTCAAATCCAAAGAGGTTTGTTTCTTATATGGATAGCATGTTTCTTATATGATTTCGGATTTTTTAACTCGTCGTCTGGTCATTCTGATCTGGCCATCGCAAATCGAGAAAACGCAACATCACCTCGTCTAGTGGTCGAAGTCTCGCGAGCGAAGAGTTGACTGGTTTGACATTGTTCATAGGTCATGAAGGTAAAAAGGTTCATTCAGGTCACAAAGGTCGCATTAGTCATAAAGGCCAATCAGGTCAAAATATAATAGGTGGAAGTAGCAGCGATTTTAAACCATGCACCCACGGAATGTATGTACATGATATCAGGCGTCTAAATTCAAAACCCGACAAGTCACACATATTCTCAATTTGACTTTTTTACGCCATTGGTATTTGTCTCTAAGGTGCCTACATATACTAATACTTTTTTAGTACAAATTTCGACATCTAATACTGTAAATTCCGTCTTAAAAATTAGGTTTACATGCAAAAACCGACACGTCCATATGGATTTTTTGTTCAAATTCCGACATGTCCAGGCCATCCAATGAGAGACAAGATATTGGTCTTGTTGTTGACATTATGAGACAGGCTGTTTTGTTTTCATTCTGTTTTAGTTTTGACGCGATTTAGAAGTGTAGAGTATGGTAGTTGTTAATAATTATTATTTAAGAGAATCGTGTGTGAAACCAGCACAACTAAATTACTGGAAAAATATTTTTGGAGAAGATTGGCAATATGAGGAAACCCTCTCATTTTTCAAAAATGCTTTTGACAGATCAAATGTTAATTAAAATACCAACCCAACTTTAACACTAACCCTAGTGGAAGTTAGAGAAGATGGAGGAAAATACCGCAGTTTTTTATTTAGAAGATTTAAATTGTGATATTTAAATAATATTTGTTATATTTGCTTAAATAAACGATGTTCATTATATTTTTAGTATTTTTTTGCTTTTTGAAACCATAATTTTTGTGTAAATACCCGAATTGTCACTAATGTTAATGTGCAAATCCCAACGTGTCCAAAATTTAATCTCAAATAACAATCAAATAGGTGATCACAGATTTATTTGATTCATATTTTTGGTTTGTAGCATATCGAACAAAATAAATGCCATGACTCATTTATTGATAAAAGGAAAAGTAGAAGCTACAGCCGTTTTTTGTCATTTTCCCTAAAATTCGTTTCAATGAACTTGTCGGGTTTTGAATTTAGACGCCTGATATACAAGTACTAATTGTAAGTTAGCTAAGAGCAGATCATGGTTGGCTTAATTGTAAGCTTTACTTAAAAGGGTAAACAATGTGAATTTTGAGAAACATATCGTAGTGTCGCTCAAACTAATAGAGCAGACTAACAGTTTCAAGAGAAAACCAAAGGTCTCGTTCCCGATTGGTCTTTTTTCTAAGTCGGTGTCGGACTTTTTGACTCGTCATGGGTCATTCTCTCCTGGCGGTCGCAAATCGAGAAAACGCAACACCACCTCGTCGAGTGGTCGAAGTCTCGCGAGCGACGAGTCGACTGGTTTGATTATTGTTAATAGGTCATGAAGGCAAACAGGTTCATACAGGTCACAAAGGTCGCATTAGTCATAAAGGCCATCAAGGTGAAAGAGTTAAGTCAGGTCGGTGTAGAATAGAATAGGTGGAAGCAGCACTGATTTTAAACCATGTAAACACGGAATGTATGTACAAGATATAATTGTAAGTTAGCTAAGAACAGATCATGGATGGTTAAATTGAAAGCTTTACTGTAGTCTAAAAGAGTTAACAATGTGAATTTTGATAAACATATCGTAGTGTCGCTCAAACTAATAGAGTAGACTAACAGTTTCAAGAGAAAACCAAAGGTCTCGTTCCCGATTGGTCTTTTTCTAAGTCGGTTTCGGATTTTTTGACTCGTCATGGGTCATTCTCTCCTGGCGGTCGCAAATCGAGAAAACGCAACACCACCTCGTCGAGTGGTCGAAGTCTCGCGAGCGACAAGTCGACCGATTTGATTATCGCTCGGCATACCCATGAACGGCGGATTTCTTCAAATCGCCGCCTGCAGCCGCCAGCACTTTCACTAGACCGACGTGTTGTGTTGTAAGAGAGAAGACGAAGGTCAGTTAATGTCGCGTACTCGACTCCACACCACACCTTCGAGTGCCATGCGGTCAGATTGACTTCGCCGTTGCGACAGAGTGGAGCAGAGCAATTTTTCCGATTGTTATCATTTGTTGACAAAAGTCGCGTCGTACTGTGTGAGACTTCTCGTCGTTCCCGAGATTTTAAGGTGGCTATCGGTAGATGTTATGTAACGCGAGGCGTGGAGTTGGCTGACCGCTGTACTTAACACTTCCAAAGAGGGTACTCTCTACAAGAACCAGGTATGTAGCAGATTTCTTTGGGATAAATTCAAAACCATTGGTGAGTTGCGCTGGGAAGACGAAACATAGGGTCGTGTTTGAGACCGTCGCAATTTAGTTTCTCTAGAGTCGAATTGATGACAGAAATCTTTGTTGGAATTCGGCAACTGCAATGTACTGAAACCCGAATGTAATTGACAAAATTAAATATATCTGCATCCGTAGCTGAAGTCGAGTTTGTTACTCTTTTTTGTAATTGTGGTTTGGACAACTTTGAAAAGGGTCGTATCATTGGTATAAAAAACAGGAGAGAAATAGCGTAGAGATTTTAAGTTGTTGTGACAGTTATTATATAGGAATATAGACATCATCTGAAGAGTATATATACTAGAGATAGAATCAAACGGAACGATATGACCACATAATTTCCCTAGCATGTTCCTCTGGGATTGAGATTATATGGCGATCTTCCTGTGATGTAATCAGAGACTGGTGACCTATGGCAAGAATATGGACGCTGTATGTAACATCATCGACTTTTCAGCACGTATTTACTGAGATCAAATAAGGACCAAAAGCATTTCATAGTTGCACAAAGCACCATTTGGTTCCAACGCTAATAAATACATACCTAACAGCCTTAAATAGTTCTAGTTGTTAAAGAGTTCTACGTGTATAGAAAGAGGTGATGACTAACGATGGTTACATTATCTTTTTTTGCCAGACAGAACCAAAAATGTATTTAAATAAGTGGCGTAGCCTGCCACTGGTTAAATAAAAAAAATCTTTCAGGTCAAAAAGTGTTTACTAGAAAATGAAAAACAATATAAATTTTAGAAAAAACATTTTAGGACGTACTGTATTTCCATTCTAAATTGAAAATAGGTAGAAAAAAGCAAGGTTGTCAGATATATTTTCTAAAATTGCTAAGCTCACTATACAAGTATACTTCATACTTCAGTAAACTGTTAGTTCGTGACGTTCTTAGAAAGCTAGTTTGGAAGTATTTAAAAAAAATACATAGATATAAATTTATTAGTTAGCATTAAAATAAAGCGTTTAGAATTGCTGGAAAAAAATAATTATAAATTAAAACAACTTTATGTATATTACTATACTTAAGAAAATTTTGAAGAGCCGCCAACGCTTGAGCTGCCGGCAGCAGCGAATGCCCTGCGAATGCCGATTCAGTATACTATTGGATTGCTTTGTATCTAATACTCCTTAAATACTTATTCGGTCCACTGTGCCATAAATTTTTTACGACGTCGTTAAAATGATTTACGACTTTGTGAATTCTACTTGTTTAAGACGCCAGTGACGTGTATTTTTACAGTAAACGTGCTAGGTTTATTAACACAGACAATTTTTTGAGATTGTCTGGCTAAATGAGCAATATTTACACCAAATTATATTAGAAATATTAATAGTTTTGTATGGAGGCTAATTTTAATCTCCTATATTGATTTGAATGAAAAAAAAATATTTCAAAATTTTCGAATTTATAAAAGATATATGCACGCCCATGGAATCATAAAGTTGCACCGCTTTTTTTGTTCCCCAGGCGTATTTATCATTTTCAATTAAAAATAGAAGGACTATACATATGTTTATATAAACTTTTCGATTTGAAATTGATCCCGAAACCACACTTTAAAATAAGTACATGAGGAATTACGTAACGCCCTGTATATACATATATGTAAACATGAATAAATGTTCTACAGTTTCGTATTTGGCTACTGCAAAAGTATCGCTTTTTTTGTTAAAAATATATATTCTAATAATAGTTTTCATTCCAGTTAGCAATCCCTTTTTTCTTTGTTATTTGTTAAATGCAACTAATACTTGAGATTAAGGGGTTAAGTGGTGACAAAGTCAGATTATGATTGCCGAAGACCAATCACTGAATTCAGTAAAAACATTCTTTGCTTTCGCAGTTTTTTTATAGGACTCTGTCATAGATTATAGTTTAGTTTTCTCTTTTATCTAACTTAGATTTGCCATATCAGTCACCTTTAGTAGACGTATTTGACTTCCAAATACCAAAAAAAAACCGGATTTTTCCGATCCCAATAGTTATTATTTTTAATGGCATACTCCAAGATATTTTGTAATAATAAATTCTTGAAATTGATTCTAAAATAAATTGTAGTGTGAATTGCATCAATATTTCTGTTTTTGTTATGAAAAATAAATATTTTATGGATGAGTTCACAAGCTTTAAATTGCCATCTTGGAGATTTTAAATATTATGTAAACAAACCAAAGTTTGGTTCTAGGGAATTATTGACGGAAGTAAAATTCCCAATATAGTATTTCAGTTTCTGTTAGTTTCAGTTCCAGGTGTTTTATAAACTTTAATGTCGCTTGTGGAGGAAAAGTCAAAATAAATACCTTAGTATTTCATTAGATTGGTTTTTGTAACGAAAATGTATATGAAACAATTGTAGAATGTCAAACTATTAAAGTTAAAGTCGATTAGAACCAGAATCAATATATATTTTCATAGATAGTGTCTTTTAACCCTTTCAGAGGTAGTGGGACATATATGTCCCACCTATTTTTTACTCGTTTTTTTTTCATATTTCTAACACCTTTTGCCCTCTCTATAGGTACAAAAGTATTTTTTAGACTCTTGGGTACCTAATTTAAGAAATTTTGGCGTAAAATTGCAATCATTAATTTATTTAAATACTTGTTATTAACAATTAACACTGAAAAAATCCGTGGCTTTCAAATCTTTTTTTTTCTCCATTTATAGTTAACATTTTTTTTCATTTTGTTTTTTTAAAAAAATTATAACCGTTCACCTTAAAATGTTTATTTAATTAAATAATTATAAAATATATTGATGTTAAATTTGTAATAACTGTTTATAAAAACTATGTATATGACTCTTGTATCATGTTAGATATAAATGTGTTGGTGCTGTCACAAGCACAAGAGCTGCAGTAAAAAAATATTTTTTATTATTATAGTTTTTTCTTTTTTTATTATTTTTAAATTATTTTCGTAAGATATTATTTCCTGTCAAAATTTTGTTCGCCATATTGGATCCGCAATTTTGAATTTTAAAAATCTGACCGGATTCGTAATCAGCGACCCCAAAAACTTATGTAAACCAAGTTTGGTCCTGATCCATTATTTTTTGAAAATTTATATTCCGCCATATTGGATCCGCCATTTAGAATTTTGAAAATCTGACTTTGGATCAGCGACCCCAAAAACCCTAGTAGTCACTCTTATTTTTATAATTAGTGTTAAGGAAAAAATGTGCGCCTGAAAGGGTTAACTTACCACTTTTTCGTCTGTTTTCTATATTGTCAAATTTCCGGGAAATTCGGGGAAAACACATCAATTCTCGTGCTGAGGAATTGAAAGGTCGAGAAATACTGACTAATTAATATCAATAATGGATAACTAACATCAAATCAAGCAGCTGACGCTTTTCAAAAATGTATTATGCCAATATGTTTTACTCCATTAGGAATTATTTTTTTTCGTGGGCTTTGTAGCAATTAACCCACTTACGAGACAGCTTCTCCACGATAAAATTGCGCGCCAAGGAAAAAGTCTTACAAGCAGACCACCACTCTACATGCACCTCATTACCATTGAAATGGTAATGTGGCGATCATTAAGGAGAATACCGAGACATATCTTGAGGCGAGACACCTGCATTGCATAATGGGCTGTTTGAGGTGACCGAGAAGTGGCCAACCCATTCAAGAAAATCGCGTATTCAACACGATGATGTTATGTAAAGTCTATGATACTATTAAACGGTACGGTAGACAGTTTAGGGTAAATTAGGTTAACGACAGATAAAAGTTATTACTAGGGTCCGGAAAGTGTGACATAACGCAGGGTCGGCACTAGACATCTTATGATAATTAAAGTATAAACCGTATTTTTTTAAGCGCCTTGTAAATTATGACTAAATTATTGTAAACTATTATGTAAACTAAAAAAAACAAAATAGGAATTTTGGATTTGTGCATAATGTTTTGCGCATGTAGCCTTTCCTGGAATGTGGTCGACAATATTTACTTTAGACGTTTTTTTTTGCCAAATATGTATCCGATTTTCCATTGCCTAGTAGCCATACATTGCGCAAAACTTATATACAGAAGACATATCAACGTGTCATGGGATATATCACAGAAGACATAGGCAATAAATTTCTGTTTCTGACCGTGGAGTTTCCTCCAACAGATTTTTTGCTGTAATAAGGTCGTTAATGTTCTGATACGAATTTTAGGCGTTTCAGATATTTGGCTCCCGATATTGATATCTAGTAAACAGGTTTTGCAAACAACTGCTAAAAAAATAGAAATAGTAGTAGCACGTGCAGTGTCCTTTATAGATGTAAAATATAATACTGTACTGATATTACTGACAACAAACAACTTTAGTGGCACAAACAACTGTGCGAAATTCGTGCAAATAATGTGCGTGGTGTGTCGTCCTCTGTCCATGTGAACTATTTTGAATTTGCACCTTTAACTTCAGTAGAAGTGGAACGATCATTTTCCTTCTATAACCATACGTGCCAAATCGCTCACATTGAGAGAATGCAGTCATTCTTCACTCTTTCGGTCAATTATTTTTTTGTGGTCAACAGAAAATTATTATGTGTCCAATAATAGATGGTTATCAGATGATTCCCAATTTTTAATGAAGGAATAATTCGTGTTATTGAAGATATATAAAAATTCTGTGGAGTTTATGCGTGGGTTGGTTTTTCTCGACCTTAACTTCGTGACACTGACGTATTTGTTCAATTGTTTTTCTAGGAACATGGGACATGGGACCTAACAGCCGAAAAAATGATAATTTGAAAGACTTCATAATAAAATAAGACATTAGGCGTATAGTCCTTCTATTCTGAATTGAAAAATAATAAATACGCCTGGGGAACAAAAAAAGCGGTGCAACTTTATGATTCCACGGGCGTGCATATATCTTTTATAAATTCGAAAATTGTGAAAAAAAAATTTTTCACTCGAATCAATATAGGAGATTAAAATTAGCCTGCATAGCAAACTCTTAATATTTGTAATATAATTTTCTGTAAATAATGATCATTTAGCCAGACAATCTAAAAAATTTCGTTGTAATAAACCTAGTTGAGGTACAGTCACTGAACGTAAGAATTCCTAATGTCGTAAATCATTTTAACGACGTCGTAAAATTTTTATGGCACAGTGGACCGAATAAGTATTTAACGAATATATTCGATGCAAAGTACAATCTAATGGGTCACTGCAAATTGTTGGCCGGAGTTAGCAAAAGCGAAACGTTGCCGGCTCTTCAAAATTTTCTTAGAGTATAGTAATATACATAAAGTTGTTTAATTTATAATTATGTTTCCAGCAATTTTAACGCTTTATTTAATGCTAACTAATAAATTTATTCCATGTATTTTTTTTTAATTTCCAAACTAGCTTTCTAAGAACGTCACGAACTAACAGTTTACTAAAGTATTATAGTTGTATAGTGAGCTTAACTATTTTGGAAAATATATCTGAAACGACAGACTAAGGAACGAACTGCGGCTTTTCCTGTATAAACGGGCTCGAATATTGTCCGCTCCAGAGGCGCTGTAAACAGTTGTGCCAAGGTTGCCACGGTATACAAATGTACTATACGTATACGTGGTTTTGTACTAATCTGTGTGCGTTAGACTAGTCATTATGAAAATGTACTCAAAGAAGAAAATGTACTCATGTTACGTGCTTATTTATGTATAACGTTAACAATACAAAAAGATTAATTCATACATACTGTATAGTATTGTTTTTGGTTTTCTTATATCATACAATGCAACACAGCACTTACGAACCATATTTATTAAACATTGAATTGTATGTTTATTAAAGCCAACGGCATGTATTATCATTTTGAAATGTCATTAGATGACAGTCATTAAGTTTTGTTTCTAGTAAGTTTATACACTAGCTGTTAGTAAAGAATTAATTAAAAAACTATAAATAGTGTTGTTGTTGCTAGAATAGAGTTAGTTGTGATTCGAATTACACAGATAAGATCGACAAGTTGTTGAGTATTCACATGTGGTCCGCTGCTCATCAGGTGACGTCGAGTACACTACTGTTTACAGCGCCTTCTGGAGGCGGACAGATTTGATCCCATGATACCGAACGAGTTTGGTCTCCTTAGTTCTAGTCTTCTTGCTGACAACCTTGCTTTTTTTACCTATTTTCAATTTAGAATGGAAATTCTATACAACAAATAATGCCTCTGAATTGATTTAAAGTTGGCGTTTCTTGGTAATCATAAAATTCACATTGACCACCGTGCGCTTTTAAGAACACATTAATTCCGCATTAGTCATCATTACGTCATTTGTGGGAAAACAGAACACCTACTGATTTTTCCATTTCGGCAAGACAGGATCATATAAGAAATTAGGAATGCAAAGGTGTACTCAAAGAATGTGAATTACTATTATGTTGACGAAAAAGATTGTTAGTTGTTTGGAGCTTACAAAATACCCACTTTAAATGAACGGAAAATTCATGATTTTTTAACTTTAAATATTGTTTCGTTTAAGTTATGCTTCTGAGTTTGATGGGTGGTCGTTCTGAACTTTGACCTAGACTTAGACATTGTGAAAAATGGATTTACCAAACGACGTCGTTAGTAGAATGGATAGTCATGCTTAGGCAGAAGAAGTGTTGGAAAATTATTGTGATATGTAGAAATGCAGTTTTAATGGATTCATAAACTATTGATACTATTCTATGAATACCTAATCTATCTAATGAGGCGTGACATGGATTGATAACACTCTAAACAGTATTAAAATTCAATATTTCAGACTAAACAAACACATCGTTTTAGGGGATGCTGAAGTCAGTGATGTTTCTAGATTTTTTTGTATAAAAATCGCTAATATGCAGACTACAATTAATTTCCTTTAATTTTCATTCCTCCAACTTTAATTATAATTTGGTTACGCATAACGAACAATGAATACACTGACTGTTCTGCATTTTAAAATTTTTTGTTGCCCCCTGGTATTTTTTTGGATTTTTTGTGTCTATTGTAATGTGCTGAATTCAAATATGAGCTCGGTTTATACCTATCACTTATACGTTTTTAGAGAAGGGAAGAAGAGTATAAAATATAAGAAACCCAAACCATGAGCAATCTAGTGAATGTTCGAAGATTAAAAAAAAGCTTTGCCTCACTAATACGCGCGAATTTCCGTCTCAAATAAAGAAAGGAACATCCTTCTGTATTTAAGGCTTTAACAAACATTTTTATAAGCCCTAGTTTTATGTGCAGAGGAGGTAAATAGGTACATCCTTATACCTGTTTTTCAATCAGTTAAAACACGTTGATGTTCTCTAGATTTTGCTACATGATAAGACAATTTACAGGTAAGGGTTACATAGGTAGAAATTATTGAAATAACACATTAGTTTGGCGGGGAGGATTTTCATGCAGAACAATGTTATTAAGGGTTTAGCTCGATTTTGCGAATTTTCTTTCACAAACCACTTGGAAAGGTTTGAAAGATCTTTTTGATATACCAGCAAGGGTAATCTTTAAACATTAGAAATTAACCATTTTAACTTGGAATTTTAAAAAGTATCCACCACATTACTGGCCATTTTTATCCTTAAAGTCACGGAGCCTTTCAATTTCCACCTCAACACGACAATGCTACCACACCGATCGTACTAGTATATCAATACCGTTTCCAAGAAAAATAAGGCGGTTTGCAAACGCTGAATTCAAACTTTATTTAGAACGCACCGTGATCTCAAGGTATCTTGTTCGATGTCCTTTTCCTCCAGCAATGAGCACGCTGCGTACATGTAAACGAATAAATAAATGATAATCGCAAATCACACGGATAATTGTCGTTAGTCATTCCGTCGATTTTTATTGAATGGAAGGCTTGCAGTCAATGTAGACATATAACGTAAGTATTGATAAGGTCAACTTTGTGAGCGAAAATCTTGAAAGAGTCCTTCTTGAATATTTTATTGTTCTTACACGACATTACATATACATACACCAAAGGTATCACGTAAGTTATCAAAGTGTCATGTGAGTTTTAATCTCCTGAAGATGCCAACTTGGTTGGCGAAACGCGCGTCGAGAAAAGTGTAGTAGTTCGGTGTTTCGTGGAAAACGTCCAGTTTTTTGTTTTTTGTCATGTGAGGACAATAATATTCAAGGACTCTTTCAAGTACTGTGGCATTTTCAAGATTATCCGTCACAAAGTTAACGAAGTGGCCCTATGAATACTAACAACAAACAAGAGGAACTTTAATTGAAAGGTTTACTAATGTTGTGTGATAAAACTTACACTATGTGATAATAATTGAGTGTGATAAAAATTACACTGTTCACTTACAAAGATACACTGTGTGATAATAATTGTTTGATAAAAATTACACTGACTTACAGACAATGAGTTACATAGGAGAATACTAGTAGGAAATGAAAGAACATGTAGTAAACATGTACAAGTCTGTAATCGACCTCTCGAGATCAGGAAGACCAAGGATTAGTGATATCCTAGTTACAGAAGCTCTTTAGAAAAATCAAAACATAGCCAATACTAATCTGCTAGCAATCAGTGTTATATATAATATAGTCTCATATTAAAATTGGACCGAATTGTTATCCTGTGTTTTATGGATAGATGAGACCCATTTTTCTCTTAGTGGTGGAGCCAATATTCAAATCTGTCGAATATGGTTAACAGAAAATCCAACGCAACCATTCAGAAAGATCTTTCTGACAAGAAAGTCACTGCTTGGTATGGTTTCACAGCTAATTTCGTCATATTTTTTCGAAGAAATACAGAATGATGAGGTCGTAGCTGTAAGTGTTAAATCCACCTGAAAGATTTAAGTGAAGTGGAATTATACTGAGCATTTAAAATAAAGAAAAGGAAAAGAAGGTCAATCTTCATTTAATGGTATGGTGTATGGTATTTGACAACGGGCATATGATATTTGGTTTGCCACAAAAATATACCACATTCTGAAAAATGTTGTATGTTAGGAAAACATAAACTCATTAATTTGGGACTGTAATACACTATTATTTAGCTTCATTTTCATTTTAATTTGATTCTTCCTGTTCTCGGTATTTATAAAGATAAACATGTCGTTTTAGCGAAGATAAGACTTTAATAATCGTATAACGTAATAATAATAATAAGTAATGTAATAATTGTATGTTATATTTAATGAGATATTTCATTTTGTTAGTTAGCGGTTACACTTTGACAGACGCAGTTATTCGTTGGAAAGATAAAAAAGTTTGCCACACTTCCTCCATTTTATTGAAATAGTCGATAAACTGTGGTTTCCTGGATCTCTCTTTTCCGTTTTTTTGTTCTGTATTGTATTGTGTCGCAGCGATATGCGGATATTTTCCTTTGTATGCATATCTTAATAACTCATTGGAATGATTACATATTTCAGTTTCATATAAATGAAATTAAACACATTTAGGAAAATGTTAATATTACATTATTTAATTGTATGCCAATAAAACGAGCACATTGGAAGACTTTTAATAATCAAATAGATTTGTGGTTTTCGAAAACTATACAAAAACGTAGACCCATACGCCAGTACCATGTGATCTAGGTATTTGAAGCAGATGTGAATCAGTTCACATTTCACCAACCAAACAAAAGTTTTTTTTTTATTTTTTCGTTTATGTACATATATTGTCATAAAATAAAACCTAAAAAATTTTTTTAATTTAAAAAAATGAACAAAAACTGAAAAATCGATCCTTACGTTGATTTTTAG
The DNA here is from genome assembly GCA_029963805.1 of Aromia moschata. Lineage (NCBI taxonomy): Eukaryota > Metazoa > Arthropoda > Insecta > Coleoptera > Cerambycidae > Aromia > Aromia moschata. Next base: position 24,147 of record JAPWTK010000014.1, on the reverse strand, counting down.
CACAAACAACCATTTCAAACCCATTCCGGACACTATGAAAGAAAAACCGCAGTGCTTTGAAACTATCAGGCAGGGATGGCAACAGAACCGGTTCTTCAAAAGCGGTACGGTTCCGCTTCCAGAACCGCTTCCACTTTGTCACAAAAGGAACCGCTTCCAAGAGCGGTTCCGGGGTTTTATTTTGGAAGCGGTTCTGGAATCAGGACCGGTTAACATTTTTGTGCGGTATTGGAAGCGTTCCCGTTTTTAAAAAAGATGGAACCGGTCCAAAAAAAATATTTTACCGGTTCTCGTTTGGAACCGGTTCTGGAAGCGGTTCTTAGATAGGAACCGGTTCTTTGTGCAATTTATAATACAGAATTTTAAGAAGAGGCGATATTATTAGACTAACGGCTATATCGGTAGAATCAGGGATCAGAGATCGCGAAATGAGGTTTTAAAAAAAATTACAGAAAGTTCTTAATGGAGTACACTGGTTAAACTTAATTACGGCTTCAAAATCTGCATACACACGTCGTAATTGTCGGTCGAAACGCAGTACCCGGCGATATTAAAGAACTCCTTTTGTAAGGTTAAACATGCTTTTTATGAAGGAATAAACGAATCATTTTGATCGCCAGTCAAAATTTGGTTAGATTTTGAGAAGATTGCACCGTTTAGGGGTGAGACGTAAATTACTTGTAGGGGTCATGAATAGTTAGTTTTCCCTTCCTTACAGATCACAATCGTACCGAAAGTGTGTGCATCCCTCTAGGTTGGTTGTGTAACGTTTTGGATTGTTGTGATCGTAAAATAATTATTGTTTATTTTTGTTAGTATTTTTGATTATGTTAATATTTTTATTTACATATTCCACGTTCGATATTGAACATAAAAGTGATAATTAATAAAAATTATAATCAACTAAATGCCTTTTAGTTTGCTTCATCTGATCAACGGAAGCCCCAATTGTAACGTTAAATATTTCGGAGTAGAAAAAAACCACTCTGAAGCTCCTTAATTTAATTGACTTTTTGTGCCAAAAATGTGACCATACTTGGCCCAGATAATATATTCGATATTCTCTCCTATTTTTTGTAAGTACAGTAAAACTCGGAAATAACGCTTCCCGAATATAGCGTTCTCCCGGGTATATCGCTTTTTGATATAATATCCTATTACGTGAGGGGGGAGGGAGATTAAAAAGTGTTCTACAGTACATAGTGTAACGTAATTTACGGACAGCCCCTAATGGTTAAACCAATAAGAAGAAAAAATACCCCAGGAACCGGTACGGAACCGGTATTCGTACCGGTTCTTACGAAATCATCCCATTACCGTTTAGAAAAGGAGCGGTTTTGGAACCGGTTCCAAAATTCCCGAAACAGCAGAACCGCTTCCAACGCAAACGGTTCTTGTACTCTAAAAAACGGTTCCGGGACGGAACCGGTTCCACATTTGGAAGCGGTTCTCTACTGGTGGAACCGCTCCGGAATCGGTTCCGAACCGCAAGAACCACTACTTTTGCCATCCCTGCTATCAGGGTGTCTTTGGGGTACTTTAAGGTTGAAAAGATGCAGTCAATATCCTTAGTCTATCTATTATTTGCAAAGTTATGCAAATATCCCTAATTATGCAATTTTTTACCCCTTCTTCAATCAACAATTTAGTTTGGAAGAATTTTTGTTAGAAAAAAAAACAATCACTATTACTTATAAAGGACACTGCATTTTCAAAACCCTACTTGAATTTTCTGTATGTTCATTATTTCCTGAGTAATGATTATCAAAATCAACAATGACATTTTTGCTACGAACGGCGAAAAAACCATCGTATAGGACTCGAAAGTAGGTCAAATTAAAGATAATTAAATTATCTAAAAGATCTTTATGATGAACATATTGAAAAAATTGAGGCCCGTGGACCTTTTAAAAGACAAGCAAAAATTTCGTAAAATGTTTTTTCGATGGTTTTCTTATGATTACTCAAAAACTGCTGATATAAAAAAATTTAAAGTCAAGATACAAAAACTAGAAACTTGGAGCTTCAATTTTCTTTTTTTTCCTTTTCCCTACGACTATTTTTCCCCAAGTTACAGCTCTGAAAATCACCTAAAAATTTGGGATGTTTTATATCTCTTAATGTCTGCTCCTAGTGTATATGGGGCATTTCACGCCAACTAAGTGAGGTAACTAAGTTTGAGAAACATATCACAATCGATAGTACTTGCTAAAAAACTAACTTCCCTAAAATTTTAGATTTTTTGAGCCACAAGGAGAGGGATGGTCAGGGTGAGAAAATACAAATTTTCGTTTCGACTAAAATTTCAATCTTTCTCGGTAAGAAAATGAAAAAAATTAAAAAGAAGGTTGCAATGGTTTTGGATGTGTTTTTTTTTGCGTAGAATACGATACAAATATTTTCATAATTATTGGGGGTAGTTTTCACCCTTATTTTGAGGATTGAAAAAAGTTTAAAATCGAAATTTCGAAAAGTATGACACGATTTTTTTTCAATTTCACAATTTTTAATAAATTTTTTTTTAATATCTCTTTTTTGTACTTTCGATTAATTTATAATTCATAATGGGCGTCGACCAGGAATTGGCCCAAAAAACGGTCCAAAGGTGAAAAAAACCTGGTCTTAGCGTATTTTCTCATCTTGTGAGATAGTAAATGGCAAGTGAATAATATATTCCAAGGTTTTTGGGGTCGCTGATTACGAATCTAACGTCAGATTTTCAAAAAACAACATGGCGGATCCAGTATGGTACTCAACTTTTAAAAAATGGCTAAAATTTGAAATTTAAAAAATACCTTATTAATACTATAGTATAATACTATTAATATAGTATAATACTAGTAATAATATAGTATATTACTATAGTAATACTATAGTAATTTTTAAAGTGTATTGTCCTGTTAATAGTGTTTTGTTTTTATCTTTATACATTTACTATATATGTATATAGACTGTGCCGCCAATGATTGTAACGTACCACCTTACATGACAACAATAACAACATTGATTGAGCCCTGATGAAGGAGAAATAAAGCTCCGAAACGTTGGCAAAAATCGAGTAGTTGTTATTTACTTCTGGACCTAATCCAACCAAACAAAAAAAAAACTAATAGAAAAGAAGGTCGCTAAATTCCCCACAGATATTAAAAAAATACCATCGTATTCTGCGGGAAATTTTCTACGTTAGATTCGTAATCAGCGACCCCAAAAACCTTGGAAACATATTATTCACTTGCCATTTACTATCTCACAGGATGAGAAAATACGCTTAAACCACGTTTTGGCCATTCACCTTTGGGCCATTTTTTGGGCCAGTTCCTGGTCGACACCCATTATGAATTAAAAATTAATTGAAAGTACAAAAAATAGAAATTAAAAAAAATTGAAAAAAACGATACTTTCGAAATTTCGATTTTAAACTCAATCCTCAAAATAAGGATGAAAACAACCCCTAATAATTTTGAAAATAATTTTTATCGTATTCTACGCAAAAAAAACACATCGAAAACCATTGCAAATTTTAGAGTCGAAACGAAAATTTGTATTTTCTCACCCTCTCCGTGTGGCTCAAAAAATCTAAAATTTTAGGGGTTAGTTTTTTAGCAAGTACTATCGATTGTGATATGTTTCAAACAGAATTTTTTTTTGACCTCACTTAGTTGGCGTGAAATGCCCCATATATATATATACATTGTCAGTCATCGACGGTATCATCGACATCAACAACACCAAACTCCATTGAAAAACAGTTAAAAAAAAAACAAAAAGTAGGTACTTACCAGATTTTTATTTATTTGGTTTCAAGTAGCGCCATAACAAAATTTCTTACGCACTTTCTTCTAACCATTGTATGTTATCTAATAAAATATTTTAAATTACTTTTTACCTGTACAACACACTCCTAGAGTTTCGTCCCCCTCCCACAGACAAGATCGTGACAATTTCAACACACATATTCTGCAAATCCTGATGTTATCCTGCAAGTCAAGAATTTATTTCGCAAGAAAGTCTAATGAATGTCTGTAGACTAACGTTCTACATAATTTAAATGTTATGTAGCAATTTAGGTTTCTCGTCTACGCGAACAATTAATAATTGTAATTAGTTCTCAAAATGTTTAAGACACCAAAGCCGACGTCATTGTACTGCACTATAATCAATTATTAAAATTAGTATACCCACGGCAATTACAGTTTCATAATCATTTGGTCAAGTAATTATTCGTAGTTAAGATATTTTAGGACAAATAGTACAGGTATGTACAGGGTTTTCCTTTATATTTTCATTTTGACAGCTACCTACTGGGCTTATTAAACGATTTATTAAAAAATGATATGATTGTTATTATTTATCAATTAATTAATAATTACTGTTCATTAAGTAACTAGGTAATTCAGCAATTAATTAAGTACGTAAGTAATTACTATTGATTGATTAAGTAATAATTACTACCATTTAATTAATAGTAATTAATAATTACTATTATTAAATTAATTAATGAATACTATTAACTAATTACCTGATAAATTAAATACATACTAGTAATTAATTAATTAATATTATACTAGAGTTTAGTCAATTGTCTGTATTATCTCCTAACTGACCATAATTAATAATTGAACATTGAAAAGTCATAAAACACTTGTTTCTTTCTTGGAAATCAAGTCTGACAGTGCCAATACAAATAATACATTTTAAATTTAAGTACCAATTAACAAACTGTTGATTGAAATGACAATATCTAAATATAAAAAATATATAAAGTTGGAATATAGACAACTTGCGTAGCATGTGGTGGAGGGGGGTCGCCTCAATTCGTATTTATTGCAATAGTCCCTTGATAGCTGGTGCTGTTGTACAATCTCCGCTAATGTAAAATGTTGATTAGTGTGATAATTCATAATAAACTATGACAAACTACGACAACCTTAGAAACTTTACTTTACGTTACTTTCGTGGCATGTTTCGTTTCTGCCAAATTTTGTAATATATAAACATCTGAAGTTGAATAAAAAATATCACAAACATTCAATAAACTGTACACCACATATGATTCTACAAAAATTAACTACGAAAATTATAGTAGGGACGGTAGAGTTTTTAAATTTCTTTTTTTTTTCTGTTCAACTATACATATTTTTCAGGTCTACGATTGTTTTTCTAAAATGGCCTAATTAGTTAAATAGATACTCTGAAGTTTTCCCTTTAATGTGAGTCCTAGAATTTTGAAAAGGACTTAATATTTTCGGACTTCTTCACGTATATGATGAGATGAGAGGGTTCGGAATGTTTGCCTTCTCGCGTGTTAACCTGCAATATATTATTCTGCCCTCTCGCATCAGGATGGCGTACTACTGCGCATACGTGGGTCTTAACGCCTTGGCAGGATTGGTCAGTGGCGTACGTATGCAAGGACAAGAAATACACGCGTATATAATTTACAAGGCGCGTAATAAATACGGTTTATACTTTCATTATCACAGAGTTTTATAGCGCCGACCCTACGTTATGGCACACATTTATGGACCCTAGAGATGTCTTCCGTTGCTTACTGTACATACATACAGTTAAAATAAGAAGAATAAGTTAAAAGCCAACAGTAAGGACAGACAAAGACGGTTAGATGCCACAGTGTTCACGCTCGTACACGTATAAGAAACGTATGAGACCTGCGCGTGATAGAATGTGAAGAGAGGGGTAGTTGACATGGCCCATCACTGACCGCCTATCGCCGAATTGGTTATTGTTCTCTAGAGTCTAGACAAGAATTCAATTCACATGTGCGCATTATAATTTATGGGTCCCGCCTACACAATTGTATTGCTACCCTATTGATGTAAACCCGAAAGACAGAATAACGCTCATAAAAGTTTTAAGATGACATGTCAGTCTGGCGACTAAGAATATAATATTTTTCTGTCAGTTCCCTTTACTTGAAGAGTCTATTCTTTTCTATCTTTTAATGCTCGACTTAGAAATCTTGGACTTTCCAACCCTTACATACATGACTTTCCCACAGGACCCAACATACATGACTTTCCAACATGTATGTATGTACATACATCAGTGGCGGTGCGTGATATTTCAGTTAGCCATATCTTGAAAACGACGAATGGGACCCACTTCACTTTTTAGGTGATGACTATACACCTCTTACAGAAAGGATTTATAGTGAAAAAACCGTCAGCAAAGTTTGCGAAAAAATTTTCAAAAACACTGGAGCACTCCCTGGGTTCTCAGTAACGCTCTGTGGAATATTTGCAGTATATTTTTTTCATAATCTAGAAACAAATATAAGGAGACGTTTTTCGATTTGTTACAAAACATTTTTGTTTCAAAAAGTTATGGCCATTTTTATTTTGGGAAACAAAATGTTCCTATAAAATTAAAATTAAAATGGCCATAACTTTTTGAAAAAAAAAATATTTTGCAACAAATCGAAAAACATCTTATATTTGTTTATGGATTATGAAAAAATATATACTGCAAATATCCCACAGAGCGTTACTGAGAACCCAGGGAGTGCTCCAGTGTTTTTGAAAATTTTTTTCGCAAACTTTGCTGACGATTTTTTCACTATAAATCCTTTCTGTAAGAGGTATATAGTCATCACCTAAAAAGTGAAGTGGGTCCCATGCGTCGTTTTCAAGATATGGCTAACTGAAATATCACGCACCGCCACTGACATACATACATATGTACACATGACAATTTGAGATATTTAAAATGTGATAGTGTTATTGAACGGTCTGTAAACATAATGTATAAAGCACGCGAGACGAAAATGTAAGAAAAACAGCAATATTTTCCACTTAACGAAATTCAGTGAAGCAAAATAGCAAACATGCGTGTTAATTATTCCTATTTATTCAATTAGTAGAATCTGTATCGGAACATGCTCGCAATGTGTCCTGTTTTAAAACCTTATCGTCGTAATTGACGATTTCGCCGTTTTATCTAATGAACCAAGGTCAGGTCAAAATCGTGGTAACGCTCGGACTGATGTGTAATTTTTTAATCAAAACCAATGAAATGCGACGGCAGAGGCGCGCACCTTAGGGGAGCAAGATTTTGCACACGGCATAATAGAGATGGCGTTTTATGAAAGCAATGTTCCTCAAATTTTTCTCATAGCTATAATTTCGTATTCTCATGTGAACGATTTCTTCCTGAAAATATGGATTACATTCGGTTTTCTTGATTTGAAAAAATCAAATCGGGACAAAATTAATATCTCAACAAAGTCTTATACTTAGTTTCTCAAAACCGAATTTTAAATATGAAAAAATGGTTTACATTAACAGGTTTACATAACAGACTTTATGTTATATAATAACTAATTAAAAATGTTAAAATTATGAATAGAAATTTACCGACAGTGTTACACTGTCTCAATGAAACTACAGCGCAACAACAGTAACTTTGCCCTTGTCAGCAATAGACGAAACCTGAAGTTGTGCTCATTTTTTTTTGTAGCTGCAACCGTGAACACTTCAAGAAGTACAGTTTGTGATTGTTTGTTTGTGGGTGTCTCTTATTTCTCTGTGGTATGGTCGTACCAAGTCGTACTTTGTCCTACTCGCAATACGCTGGCAAAGATATTCTGTTTGTACTGTATGTAATTTACTTCTGGATTCAACACTAAGAGTTTTTTTCAATACTAAGAGAACATTTCAATACTAAGAGTTTTTAAATTATATGAAATTAAGAGTGTAAAGTATTTAAAAATGGGCACGCGATGTGAGAGAATTCGTTGTAAGGAAATACCAGTATAGAAATAATGATCAATTTCAATTCATCATGCATATAGTGGCAAATAGTGAAATGTCCGTTCAATACTTAATCATTTTGCCGCAATTGTTTCTCAGAAAGAATTACACACAATTCGGTATTACACACAAGTCGATAGCCAGTATTAATGATTGTTAAAATGACTGGCATTGTAAGAACGCATTGTAAGTGGCTTATGCAGACACGTACTAATTACAGGGTGATTGATATTTATTATAAAAAGTTGTGAAAAAAATGACCCTATTGTATTTTTTATATATTTTTTAAGTGTAGACTGCGTCTCTTTATATTACCAGATAATAAAATAGTAAGTGTGGTTATGCTTAGCAATTATTTCATTGGATAGTAGCTTCTGTGACATAATGGCGGCCACGCCCACTTTTGGAAATTCCCAATTGGTTCGCTCACTTTTTCAAATTGTTAAGGTCAAGAGAATCTAGTAATATACTATTAGTTGTATAGAGTGTTAAAAAATGACGTGTGTTAAAAAATTGACGTTAATTTTTTTAAACGGAACATCCTGTATGGTTTTCCAAAAAGTGTGTCTTTTTTTAATACAGCGCTTTAAAACTTTGCGGAGTTATCTCTGACGATAGTTGATAACGTGGTTTGATTTTGGTTTAGTTACTGCAGTTTTCTTAAAAAACCCCATACTATATTTATATCACATTTTCATCACAAAAACTGTCAATCTCGCTCCAACTTAAAAAACTTGGGCTTGATTTTTCCACACGCTCCGTATTATATAACTTATATTGTATTCTCAAAATATACACCGTTGACAAAGTTAGATCTTCCGTCGGGAAGTTGATGCGAGTAACTCATTAGTTAGAGAGAACGGCTACCGCCCAATAACATTACATCCTTCACCGTGGCTCCGCCCACCACCTTTAAGGGTGTAACATTACTGGTTTGTAGCTCATCCCTCTAATCAATGGATTGCTCGCATCAAATTGCCGACGAAAGATCTAACTTTGCCAACTGTATACACTGCTAAAAAATCATAATGACTTTTATAGCAAATATTTACGGAGATAGAGGGGTGGGGGGTCAATTTTCAGTCATCCAGCCATCACCCACTACTTAAACCTTAAAATCATTCCAGTTAATTAATTATTTTTCAATTTTCAGCTGAAAATGTACCGGCTGATCAGCGCCGTTTTCCTAGTGACGGCGCCCAGTTTGGCGCTGGACAACCTACAAGTGGCCTACCAGTGGAAAATCCTCAACTTCGCCTTTGCCACGGACAATGACAGGAATGAGGCGCTGCAAACCAAGCAGTTCATCCCCCAAAACAATCTACCGCTAGGCTTGGAGGTGTACGAGGACAGGCTGTTCGTCACCGTGCCCAGGTGGAAATCGGGAGTCGCCGCCTCCTTGGCCTACATCAAACTATCAGGTATCTACATGTTTGTACATATACCTAGTTTTTTCTCCTATATGGGGGGTTGGGGGAGCTGCTCAACCCAACATTTATAGGGCAAAGGCCTTGTATTGGTTTGCCCCCTGACAAATGATATAGACTGCTCATAATAAGGTCCTCCGAATTTTGCTAGGTTCCAGATATCTGGAGCCTAGCTGAAAGCCACACCAGCCAAAGCCGAGAAGAGACAAAGAGTATGGAGGACAGTTTCCTCCTCTTCACACATCCCATAAGTATCATCGGCTATGACGCCGATGATTTCCAGAAGTCTTTTCATAAGGTAGTGCCGAGTGAACGAGATTTCTTATGGCAGTCTTAGTAGTTCCGTGCTGCGTTCCAAGTCAGGATGAAGAGTCATGACTGACGGAGCCCTTTTTGCGTTTGCCTGGTCTTGTGGTGGCACAATGTAGTCCACTCTTTGAGAATGGTATTATAGTAGCTCTTGGGACTCGGAAGAGCCGGCTCCGGCCCAAGAAAATCTATGTTTGAGCTCTTCTTTGCGTTACCGCTATGACCAGCAGAGTACAACATTCTGGTTGCATCTGACTAATCCCTCCATTATATTGTGGCATTTCCAGACAACCCTCGATGCAATTAACCCTCCATGTATTTAGTTGCAATTAATTCCGATATATACAGTACACTCAGAATTGCTTTGCCCGCCAATTGACCACAGCGAACGTAGTAGGAGGTAGTACGACCATATTCGAGAGATATAATAAATACCCACAAACAAACAATAGCAGAATGTCCTTCTTGAAGCGTTCACGGCTGCAGCTATAAAAAAAGCGAGCACAATTTCAGATTTTGTCCACTACGGTCAAGGACAAAGCTACTATTAGTGCACTGTACAAGACCTTTAGTTCGCAGCATCACCTTTTCAATTTTTCAACGAAGACAGTAGTAATCACGCAGTTAGATCTTGAACTAAAACACTCTCTGCTGTTTTATAAATTTTCAATAAGTCAAAATATTTAAATATTTTAAACAGTATCTATATACAGGTATTAAATATTTTAATTTTAGTAACCGAATTATTAAACTAATAATCTAAATTATTTTTTGAATATATGAGGTGTGTATTAAGTAATGAGACTGGCAACGTAGCGCCCGATCTACCAATACTGCAGAGACGGGACTTCGAAGTGCGGTAGGTTAACATGTAATGCACCATTAGTACAAGTTTGAACTTGTTAGTCATTTGTTTGTTCTTTGTGACTGTTTTCGTAAACCGTTTTTTTTTCATTTTTTTCTAGCTATCAGGTTTTGCTTCAGACTTGGACATAGTGCAACAGATACTTTTGCAAAAATTCAATACGCCTATGGAGACAGTGCTTTCTCAAGAGCAAAGGTTTTTCGGTGGTTTAAGGCATTCTCAGAAAAAAGAGACTCGATTGAAGGTGAACCACGCAGCGGAAGGTCTTCATCTTCAAGAACCGATGAAAATGTCGATAGAATACGGGATCTTGTGCGTTCAGACCGACGGTTGCCGACAATGATGATCGGGGAAGAGTTAAATTTGAATCACACCACTGTTCATCAGATTTTGACTAACGAAATGGGGATGAGAGAAATCTGTGCAAAAATGATTCCAAAAAAACTTTTCGCAGAAACAAAAGGGCATTAGAAGATTTTGTCTTGTGTTTTGACTTTTTTGGAATCGATTGAAAATAATCCCCATTTTATGGAACGTGTCATTACTTGTGGTGAGACTTGGGTGTTTGAGTACGACCCGGAAACCAAGCGCCAAATCATGGAATGGCACACTTCAAGCTCTCCAAGACCCAAAAAAGCAAAAATGAGCAACTCGAAGATCAAATTCGTCATGCATGTGAGAACTCATCACGAACAACTGGATGTTACATCACGACAATGCGCCTTGTCACACAGCCATTTCAATAAACGAGTTTTTAGCCAGTAAAAACATTCCTGTGGCTCCTCAGCTTCCTTATTCGCCTGACTTGAGTCCTTGTGACTTTTTTTCTTCCCGAGATAGAAAAATCACCTCAAGGGATGTCATTTTGGGACCACAGAAAATATTCAAATGGCTGTAATCGGCCAGCTGAAGGCTATTTCAGTATATGAGTTCCAGCACTGCTATGAGGAACGGAAGAACCGTCTCCAGCGCTGTATGGCTCCCCAAGGAAGTTATTTTGAAGGAGACAATACTGAATTGTAATTCTATTCGAATAGAAAAATAAAACAAAAATCAGTCTCATTACACACCTCGTATACATAGCAACTGGTATTTAATTTGCTTTAGATACATTTTATTTACTTCTCTAGAAATTTTTAACTGACCCTATTTTTTATATCTCGCAAATTTTAAAAATTGAAGGATCGCAAATGAATGATAATGACATCGAGAGATAGTAGAACGCCACGGCACTGTCCCCCGTACAACATCATTAACGTTAATGTGTTAGAAATCCAGAGGTATCTCTTGAGCGGGATTGTTTACACAGCTTATTAGCAAGGTACTTGTATGGCATAGAGAAATAGTGCGCAATCTGTAGAGTGGAAAACCTCGTTATAATTTCAATAATGCACACATATAATGCGTCTCATGTCTTTGAAACGTGCCACCTGAGCGACAAAAAATCGCGGTTCTACATCTGGGAAAAAGTTTATCAATGTTAGTACATATAATTAAGCGTGTTTGCGAATAATTCTGTGCAGCCTTGTTTAAAATCTTTCCGTTTGGCTGTCGTTAAACGTGCAGAAGGTTTCTCGTCGTAAGGTCACTTCCTTAATAATTAAAATTATGCCTATTGGGTACGATCATTTCAAAGCGAACAATAAATTAGATAATAGAAGATAATTCCAAACCCTTCGGAGCTACTTTTACTTGTTAAGTCTTGGTTAAGCGAAAAAAGAAAATGACACTTAATTTTCAATTTCAATTTGTAAATTTTATTTCTATCGTTAAAGCAACGGTGAACATTAAAAAAAAACAGTACTTACATTACTATATTTACGATAGAATCAAATACATTAACTGTGTGATAAAATGATTAATCTAATATAACGCAATATTCGTTCAATGTCAGAATGAGTAAAAAAAGATTGTTGTTATTTCAAAACAATAACATGTATTTAATTCAAATTGACAATGAAATCAAATAATGAAATCTGAAAAAACTCACAGACCCCGCACTTTGCGCAATTATCCTTACGTGTAATGAAAATGCCATTCACAATTCTTATTTGTGTTATTATTAACATTATTCCTGTATGTTGTTACCTTATAATATTTTTCATAGCAACAAATGATTAAATCCACATTTTCTTGTTTTTATTTACTATTTATCTTCGTTTCGAGGTTGTCTTGTATTTTTAATTATTCGGTTATCTCTTAAACATCAAATCATTTAATGTTATATGTATTCACAATCTTTATCGGGACCACCGACTCTTTAAGGGGTTACACCTGTTTGCATTTTTTTTTCGATTATTAGCTTAAATGACGTAAAAACAACCCAAAAATGATATCCAATAGCAACCATGGTCTAAAAAATTTTTAAATGACTCTTAGAGCTAAATTTCTGAATTAACTTCTGATGCTCCGAAATGCTTTTGAACGCTTGGCGCGTTTATAACACTGGGGAACAGCTGTTTTGGTGCCGAGGGTTTTTGAACTGATTCTATATCAGTTTGATGTCCTGAATTCAAATATCGTATTCATTTTTTCCCTATCAGCTCCAGTTTTTAAGATATACAATTTTAGAGAAATATGAGTTCTATGATTTTAACTCAAATCTCAAGTGTAATAAACAAAAGTAGATTCGAATTTTTTATTTTATTTATACCAAATACAATCTTAAGTCAAACTTACAAACAAAAAAAAAACATTAAAGAAATCAAATATAGTCACTCGACACTTCTGAAACTTCTTTTCCGCGACATTCTTGAATGTTTTTTCAAACAGTCCCTCTTTAAACTCCAGCAGTAATCTGCCATCATGTGGATGTCCCATCTTCCTTGGTAGCGGTCCTCCATAATTTTAATATCTTGGTGAAATCTTTCACCTTGTTCCTCACTCATGTCTCCTAAATTTTCTGAAACCGGTCCAAGTGGCTGTCTAGATAGTGTACTTTTATACTCATATTGCACCCTAATGATTTAAAGCTGTTCAGCATCTTGTTAACAATTTCAACATAGTTTTCAGCTTTATGTTTGCCTAGAAAATTTTCTACAACTGCAACAAATGATGTCCAAGCTTCTCGTTCAACTTCATTCATTGAATTTATGAAGGCAGGATCTTTAATTAATTGTCTTATTTGTGGGCCGTCAAATATCCCTGCTTTGAGTTTTTCTGTGCTCAACTGAGGCATTTTTACCCCTATATATTCAAAACAAGGCCCATCCTTATCAAGAGCTTTTACAAATTGCTTCATTAAGCCCAACTTTATGTGTAACGGAGGAAGAATGATTTTTTCTCTTTCAACCAAAGCGTCGTTAATGACATTCATTTCCCCAACGTCCATGTTTTTCTCTCAGAGGCCAATCTTTTCTAACCCAGTGGTGTGTTTTGTCCCTACTATCCCAAAGGCACAAGAAACACGGATATTTTGTGTAACCACTTTGCTGCCCAAGAAGAAAGTTCACCATTTTTAAGTCTACACATATCAACCATTGATGTTCGTGATACTTTATCTTCTGCAAGACTAAAGCTATTGTGTTATATTCTTCTTTCAGTTTCGTTGAGTGAGCTAACGGTATTGAACCATATTTATTCCCATTATGTAGAAGGACACATTTTAAACTTCGCTTTGAACTGTCAATAAATAGGCGCCAATCATCTGGAATATATTCAGAAAGTCCCATTTCTTTCATGAGTCCCCTAATTTCGTGACAAAATACAAGATTGTCTTCTTGAGAAAAGAATGGTAGCAGATCTTTTTCTCTTGTACGGTAAAAGGTAATTTTGGTTCCTTGTTCCAGTAAATTTTTGTCGTTTAACCTAGAAGCCAGTACTTCAGCAGCTTTTTTCGATAAATTGAGATCCCTGGTGAGATCATTTAATTCGTTTTGATTGAAGCGTTGAGGAACTGAAGACGTCCCCTCATAGTCACTGTTAGTTTCATTAGCATCGGAAGAGCGATCAGAGGGACAATGTTCGTTATCAGAGATATCTGGTAGCTCATGAAATGTTGGAATCGGTATTTCATCTGAGTGCGGGATAGGGCGTATTGCCGAGTCTAAATTGGGATAGGTCCATTTATGGCGGTTATTTCGATTGATTCCATTAATATTTGCTAAACAGAAATAGCAATCATCGAAGTGGTTTTTTGGTTCTCTCCAAACCATTGGTACGCCGAATTTCAAACATTTTCTTTGCCGGTAGTCCACTGCCGTAATTGCTCTGTGCAAGTTTTACATACAAGATGCGGGGCCCACGTTTTGTCCTGATCACCAAGCTTAACTCCAAAGTATGCCAAATATGCTTGCTTCACAAAGTCAGTAATAGCTCGTCTGTTTTGTTGGAACATGTATTCTCCGCATATATAACAAAACAATCAGGTTGATTGACACAACTTCTTCTTGAACTGGACGCTGAACTCATTTTAATTCTGTTCAATAACACAACACTCTTTTCTTAACAGAAAATAACACGCCGAATTCGATCTACTCTCTTTAGCAAGAAGGCACAAACTGACGAGACTTACCTGAGTTAGGGGTATAAAAGGGTCAGTTCAGGTACCTGGGAGGCAATGTTTCCACTATTTATAGATTTACCTGGAATTTACTCATTTACAGACTGACAATAAAACAATTGCACCTACATTAATGATTATAAAATAATTTTAGAACTCTCAGAAACCAATAAACTGCATAGAAACCAGATATGTAGATAAATTTATGTATCTAAAAAAGTAGAGCTGATAGAGAAAAACGGATTGCACCTATAGATTTAGCTTCCCAAATATAGTTAAAATCAGGTCTAAAATCCCAGGCACCAAAAAAAAATTTTTTGTTCCCTGTGTAATCGTAGTAGCAGTTTGGAGTCGCTTAGCTCAGTCAGTACTTTTATAAATGTTACTCATACTAAGTATAGATGGCGCTGGTACAGGTGTACTCAAATTTAATCGAGTGGTCAGTCTATACGTGCATAACCTTTATACCTTTCAAAACTTTAAACGCGATTATCTCAAAACCACGTTTTTCAACACGGCCTTACAAATAACTTCTGCAATTTTCATACCGAGCGAACTTTTAACTGTAGCTTCTTAGATAGATTTTAAAGAGAAGTACACACGATTATTAAGATTGATTAACAATTACGTTTTTTATCAACGTTTCAATGTTAATTTTTTGTTAAAAAAAAAACAAAAAAAAGTTCACATTCACGTCAATTTGCGATTTTTTTTTGATGATAGTGCGTACTTCTCTGCTAAATTTTATATAGAATATGAAAAAAATTGTCTTAGGTGCAAATGGAAAAGTTTTATTCGTAAGGCCGCAGACCTCTTAAAAAAAAGACATGCTGCTTCAGTCTGTACTGCCGTCATTTTGGAAGAAAAAATTAAATAAAAAACTATTTTATACACCTTTTGTATGTTTAATAAACCCTGAAAATTCTATTTTGATTGTTCAATTGAATCATTAAAAAAAAATCCCAAAAAAAAGTTTAATTTTAGACAATTCAAATAGGTGTAACCCCTTAAGGTCAAGCTGACCGAACTGTGAGTCTGACAGTACGGGAACTGTTACTTTTACGAGTTTTTTTTATGATTGCTTAGCAACGAAATAAAATACTAGAATCGAGTATTTTGGGAACTGAAATTGAGCAGAGTATAGACATTCTTGACCGATTTCAGAAAAAAAATATATATCAAAAAATTATAAAAATAAAACACTCATGGGTTTATAAAAATGTATATTATAGTAGCAAAACGAGAGAACAAAACGGAAAACAGGCACTTAGAGGTTAGGTTTATCACTCAAGTCTAGGTTATTTGTGATCATAGATCACACGGACTGAAATCGTACTAGTTGGCAACGTTGGATTCGTCTGCTACATTTAGACGCCCCTGTTATTTATTTTACAATTATTGTGACGTTGTTCTATGATTGTGATCACAAAACATCTAAATAGAAGAAGGGCAATCTCCATAGATAAGGAGGGAAACACGCATCGGGGCCGCCATATGCACCGGTGGCGAGTTTTTCATAATGCGCATGCGCGACGTGCCGTGCATTGGCATCGCCAACTTTATTTTACAATTCAATTTTTCATACAGCAAATTCGTTGTTGCTGCATAAAAAATTGATTTGTAACCATACCCCACTTATGATTTTATTATTCAAGGTGGAATAAATAAAAACAATTTGCTTGAAATTATTTATTTCTACAATTATAAACATTTAAAACAATACAGTATCAAAACATATTGACATACAAAAATTATTTGAAAACAAAAAAAAGTCAAAGGAGATTAAAATAAGAAAATGTTCACATCGAGATTAGGTTGTATTTAACTTGGACATACCTGCGGACATCGTGAACCTCCTACTGATGAAGTAGAACGCTTGAACAACGTACATATATCACGTACCTGGTAGAACGCTTGTTGTTGCATGGCTCTATACAGTGAAGAACACTCTAAAAACACATAATATTTCATTACCATTTTAAAGTTCAAACGCTAAGAAATTTCTATTTTTTAATATGTACGTGCTCATTTAGAAGACTATTTCATTAATTAAATTACATGTATCTTTTCATTCTTCTCATGCACATCTTATTTTGTTCCTGTAATACTAATCATTTATAGGTTAGATAAGTTAGATACATTTAAGTACAATATTAACTTACCAATAAGTAGAATAATTTATATTATATTCTTAAATGCCAATCAGAAAAGATATATATAATAATAGTTTTATACGAAATAATGCACAAAATAATTTCATGCGAATCAAAATTTTCCATTAGGGACGCTTCCTAAAACAACAACAATCAAAGTTTAAATTAAAATGCCGCGTTTCTATTGGATATGGATCGCCTAGGCAAATAGACCTATGGGATTGCCGCCACCGATACCACGCGGCCATTTCGTTATTTATAATTTTTCCCTAGATTTGGGGAATTATAAAAAATATGCCAACTTCAAAGTCAATTTTTTAATCTCTGAAAATTATGATTATTCTAATTATTATTATTCAAAATGTCTAGTTTGACTTACTTTACTTTATTTAAGGCATGTAAGGGGATATATATATATAACATAGCGAAATATCGCGTCAGAGTGTTGCTGAAATTATTACGACTTAAGGTGCATCTGGCAAAATCGCACTGATAACGTGTTGCGAGGTCGTGAATGATAGTTTCACCCCCGTGATTGTGATGGTCACTTGTCAAACGTTTGACATAACCGAAAAGCTTCGACACGACCGCTATTTCTATCTCTATCGTTCATAGCCATATTTGATGACGTTTTTTTTTTTGGTGTCTTTAGAATACAGTTTTTGTACTGTTTCAGACTCGATGGATTCGCCCGTGCTTTACCCCTACCCCAACTGGGACTCCCACAGGATGGGACGCGACGACGACCCTCCCCAGATAGTATCCCCGTTTCGCATCCGCGCCGATCGCTGCGGCCGTCTCTGGGTACTGGACACCGGCTACGTCAACATACTCGAAGACGACGCCAGGCCCCTGTCGCGACCCAGGCTGCTCATCTACACACTGCGAACCGACCAACTGCTCCGCTCCTACACCATCCCCGACGAGCAGGTCCACCAGAACAACAGCTTCTTCGCCAACATAGCCGTGGAGGACAACGACTGCCAGAACAGCTTCGCCTACCTGGCGGACCTGGGCCATCCCGCCATGGTGGTCTACTCCTACCAAGCCCAGAAGTCTTGGTTGGTGAAGCACCACTACTTCCACATAAACCCCATCGCCGGGGAGATGCTGGTGGGAGGCGTCACGTTCCAGTGGACGGACGGACTGTTCGGCCTGGCGCTGTCCGGCCCTGACGACGAGGGTTACAGCACGTTGTATTTCCATCCCCTCACCAGCTTCGACGAGTTTTCGGTCAGCACCAAAGTTCTGAGGAACGAGAGCCTGGCCACCAACCAGTCCGCGAGCTTCCACGAGTTCAAGAGGCTGGGCAGCAGGGGTTACAAGGGCCAAAGCGGCGCCTCCTTCTTGGACCAACAATCCAAAGTGTTGTTCTTCGCTTCTGTCCACCTGAACGCGGTGGTCTGCTGGAGGACGACCAATCCGAACTACACTAAGGAATCCCATAGCAGAGTGTTCCTCAACAACGAGACTATGATCTTCCCTAACGATATTAAAGTAGACGCGAATCATACTTTGTGGGTGCTTTCGGACAAGTTATCCACCTTCATGTATTCGGACCTTGACTACGATCAATATAACTTCAGGATTTTGAAAGGAAAAGTCGCCGACGCGATAAAAGACACCGCCTGTGACTCCAAGATGGTCGTCAACAAGACGATAGTGAAGAAAATCAATGACGTATTCAACAAAGACAAACAGAGTTCTTCGTCTGGCGAAAGCACGCATTATCGTGTCACGTCTGCTCTGATTCTGATAGTGGCCATATTGTTGATGTAGATACTTAAGCGCTATTCTAATTTATTTTTGTACATAGTTTTTATTGTATTTGAAGTTATAAGAGTTCGTTCTTGGATCTTTAGAAAGACGCATGTAAATAAAGGAAGTTTTTATATAGAATGTTGATTACATTTTAGTTCCCGAAAATCAGTTCGTCAATTACACAATGTGAGTATGAAATTTCGACCAAAATGGACCTTCCAAACACGAACCTGAGCTTGGTTTAACCTTGTGGCCTCTGGTTTTTCCCCTAGGTGAGAAAAGTCCCTACAATCCGTGACCTTAAACCGTGTTATCCTTTAGGATGGATGCGAGTCTGCAGAAGGGCGTTTTCAGATTCTTTAACTCCATAAACTAGAACCCAATAACCTAACAGTTGCATCATAACCATAAAACCCCATAACCTGGGGTGTACGAGTATGTATAACTCTATCTGGCGGACCTGGGCCATCCCACCATGGTGGTCTACTCCTACCAAGCCCAGAAGTCTTGGTTGGTATATATATCTGAGTTAGAAGGCTCCTATACACAGGGTTATAGGGTTTGAGGTCATTGGGTCACAAATTTTCCGATTCACTGCAGATAACTACACTTTTTCTTACCTAGGGAAAAACAGAGAAGTCCATTTTAATTGGAAAATCACACTCCCACTCGTTGAATAATTTTTTTTATGGTCCTGTGTTATTTAAGTACTTATTTTCCATTTTAGGACATTTAACAAATTAATTATTTGGATATTACATGTGGGTACAAAGGCACATATGTATATTCCAATATGTTCTCGAGAAATTTTCGAGAAACTCACCATAAGCACAGTAAACATAACGAAATGTATATTTGTTTTACAAGACATATTTGTTTACATTTTTTTATATTTTAACTTACCGACACTAAAACACGAACATGTCTAAATATTGATTCGTCTGAGTCAATTTATTTACGCCGGCAGGTGTGTATTAACGATTATTTTCTGACATTGAAATATATTTTCTTAATTAACGACCAACAATATTGGAAGGAGGACTGGATATATTGCTTTGGAAAAATGTGGTAGGATTTGGAAGACAATGTGTTTCGGCACATTTATTTACGAGGGTGGTCCCAGAAGTACCCGACCTAACAAAAGAAAACACAAAAAATCTAGAAAAAAATCTGTGGTGGCGAAATCTGGCGAATAGGGTGCGATTGAAATCTCCTCACGATGTTGTTTTTGTTCCATTGTGAGTAAACTCGGCACCCATCTCGCGCACAGATTTCTCATGTCCAAATTTTCAGTCAATATGCGATGCACAGCACTTTTGAAAAGCCTACCATGTCTGGTAGCTCGCGCACTTTTAGTCGACGGCCACCCAACATAGGTGAATTTTCTTCACCGTTTCTGGCGTGGTCACCTCATTTGATCGACCTCTGCGAAGTTAAATCTTGGCAGCTCGTACGGCCTCGTTTAAACTCTGCCACCCAATATTTTATTGTTGTAAACGAAGGAGCAGACTCCTCCAAAGTAGAATCTTCCTTGGATTTGACAGTGATTGGTATGTGACTTTTCAAATGAAAGTATTATATCATATAACGATGACCAATTTTTTTCCATGTTTACAAATTCACTAAGAACGTTCACTATAATATAAACCAATAGTGAACATATCCAAATAAATACTAAACAACGTAGTGTCTAACTAAAGTTTTTTAAGGTTGATACTTTCGACGATAGTAATTGTTTTCAAACAAAAACTGCCACTTGTACGTCAGATCGGGTACTTCTGAGACTACCCTCGTATCTCGAAGATTTTGGTAATATTTGTGTTTTATTTGTCACGATCATCGCTGTTCGAATTCAGGTCACAAACAATTTCATTAAGAGGATGACTTTAGGTAACCAAAATATCCTGTAAATCACCTGTTATCTTTTCCGTTTACATCGAATGCAATATATGTTTTCCTGAGCGTGATATGATTCAAATGATTTACCGTTTTTTTATTATTAAACTTGTAATAACACCGACAGATAAAAAATATCCCCCGACAGTCTGATGAATCCAAGAATTTATGGCAATGAATTCCTGGATAAACGCAATCACAATGAAGATTATTCCTTTAATGCAGTACGAAGCGAAGCCATGGGTTTTGCATTCGCAAAAAAATTGTTCTCGAAACCAAAGCAACTGGTGAAGTTTGTTGTGTTGCTCATATGTGTTGTTTTTACCATATACCAAGTAAGCTGAAATGTTTATTATAATGATAAATAAGTTACCAGGACATGTAGGGTTATTGTTATTAGAGTGTGTATGGACACAGTATAATAATGCTAATAAAAAATGTACATATATCATTTTTTGAAAGTAAACATTTTCAAAAGGAAAAAAAATATTTATTTCAATTGTGAAATATTCAACCGATTTATACATAATAGAGCATAGCGTCCATACCACATTGTACCAGGTGATTACTTGACCTAAACAAATGGTCATTATAGTAAGAGGATATGGAACGGAAATTAAAAAAAAATCCGAAAAAGTATGTCTTGCTCGAAGATTTCAGTAACTCTTAATCACCAAGTGGATACGAAAATTGTTTGTTCTAATTTTTTTAACATATAGATTTTTGTAGATAGAAAGAATATTTATTTCATACCAATATTTCATTTAATTTTTATAATAGCTAATCTTAATGAAAATAAATAGAAATGTAAAAACGGCGACAAATTAAAATCAAAGGTAATTAAAAAAGTCAATGGTTAATTAAATAATAAACAAAAAAAAGTTACATATATTTTCTCCCGAATGATATTTAAACTACGTACTTTTTGTTGTAATCCTTTACTTTACATGTAATAATTGACAATTAACCTAATATCTGCACCTCAGTCATAAATATCTATAGCTTTTGATAATGGCAGCTTTATGTGTTTGCCCGCAGGATTTTGTTTTATCATATTTTGTGCTGTTAATTAACTTTTGTTAAATATGTTTTTCCGGAGTAGTTAAATACGTGAATGTACACATAGTAAATAATGAGTTATTCTAATGATATGTTTTATCCGCACAAAATGGTAATAAATCCCATAAGAAATGGATGACAATTTTTTGTTGAATTAAAATCTATTATTAAAACCGATAAATTGATCAGGGTGCTTTTTTTTAAAATTTGTATCATGTAATTTGAAATAACAATAAACTATTTTTTTTTAAAGTTTCATAGAATCAAATTGTATTTCATATAGTTTATTTGTTATATTTTAGCTATCAGAGTGCATTAACAAAATAGTTCACCCCCCTGCTTCAACGCATTACAACTTTTACTTAAACGACACAATAAAATATCCATGTCTGACGATATGCAGAAGACCTGCATACAAAACGGCACTATATGCAGTAAGTAAATCAGTTACGTTACATATATACGAGATGTGTAAATTAAGTAATGAGACTGGCAACATAGCGCCCGATCTAGTAACACTGCGGAGACGGGATTTGGAGGGGGTTGGTTAACATGTAATGCACCTTTAGTACAAGTTTGAAATTGTTAGAGTCATTTGTTTGTTCTTTGTGACTGTTTTCGTAAACCGGCTTTTTTATAGTGCGTTTTAGAAATGAGTGACATTCATTTTGTGCAATGGTAAAGGTTTTGCTTCAGACTTGGACACAGCGCAACGGATACTTTTGCAAAAATTCAACATTCCTGCGGAGACAGTGTTTTTTTCAAGAGCACGGGTTTTTCGGTGGTTTATGGCATTTTCAGAAGGAAGAGAGTCGATTGAAGATGAACCACGCAGCGGAAGGCCTTCATCTTCAAGAACCGACGAAAATGTCGATAGAATACGGGATTTGTGCGTTCAGATCGTCGGGTGACGACAAGAATGACCGGGGAACAGTTAAATTTGAATCACACCACTGTTCATCAGCTTTTGACCAAAACGAATTGGGGATGAGAAAAATCTGCTTAAAAATAGTTCCAAAAAACCTTTCGTATGAAGATAAAACATCAGGAGAGAAAGGTGTCTTGACTTTTTGGAATCGACTGAAAATGATCCCCATCTTATGGAACGTGTCATTACTGGTGATGAGAATTGGGTGTTTGAGTACGATCCGGAAACCATAAGCGACAAAGCATGGAGTGGCACACTTCAAGCTCCCCAAGATCCAAAAAAGCAAGAATGAGCAAGTCGAATATCAAATGCATACTGATTTGCTCTTTTGATAGCCAGGCAATTGTCCCTGTTTTACAAAGAGGTTCTTGAAAAACCTCGAAAAAGGGTCATGTGTGTGAGACTAAACATCAAGAACAACTGGATTTTGCATCACGGCAATGCGCCTTGTCACACAGCCGTTTCAGTAAACGAGTTTTTAGCCAGTAAAAACATTCCAGATGTTCCTTAGCCTCCTTGTTCGCCTGACTTGAGTCCTTGTGACTTTTTTCTCTTCCTGATATTGAAAATTCACCTCAAGGAACGTTATTTTGAGACCATAGAAAAAATTTAAACGGCTGTAACCGACCAGATGAATTTTATTTTAGTATATGAATTCCAACACCGCTGTGAGGAATGGAAGAATCGTCTTCAGCGCTTTGTGGCCTCCCAAGGAAGTTATTTTGAAGGAGACAATACTGAGTTGTAATTATATTCGAATAAAAATAAAAAAATCAGTCTCATTACTTAATTTACACATCTTTAAGTAAACTTTCAGTATTATTTGAGCTCTATAGCAATTTCGTATTAAACTTTTTCGCGTGTATTTTATGCCATAGAACTTTGGTTTGAGATCTTCCACCACGCTCCATTCACAAAATGCATTTATCTCCTTTGACTTCGAGAATTACACCATTCAAGAATTTTTAGACGAGACTTCTTACCACTTTGACGAAGTGTTCGGTCAGTATGCCTACGCGGGTGTCGGATCAAATCCAAGTGAGTAGTGCAGGCCCATATACTTTTTCTTATATTGTCACAAAACGTTACCTATAATGTATTCAATCTAAAAAATATATATATAATATTTTTAGATCTAACCATTGTACAGTCCCATCATTTGATGCGTGGTCTATGCCACACTTTAATACCAGAGGTACAGTCAGATGTATTCTCCATTAGTGGTGGCTACTTCCTATATCTCAGGCATGACTCAGCTACTAGGGATATAGACGAGTATGGGGTCTCAAAATCGGGATTCCAAATATTTTTTGCACGATCCAAATGAGATACTAACGTGTAAGTGATACATAGCAAGATTTTTACCATATACTGTCATTAAAATTTAAACTACGGTAAACCAAAACCAATTACAAATATCTGACATTCCAGTGATTTGTTCGTTGTAATGTCGGGTATCACTTTCGGGTATCACATCAT